>NC_069413.1:31391138-31411138 GCF_026875155.1 Cherax quadricarinatus
TTTTCCTGTCCATTGGGTCCTTGTCCATTGGGGTCCTTGTCCATTGGGCCTTGTAATTGGGCCTTTTCCTTTGAGGCCCTTTGTCATTGAGGTCTCTGCCCATTGGGGTCCTCTGTCATTGAGGCCCTCTGTCTTTGGGCCCTCTGTCATTGGGCCCTCTGCCCAATGAGTCCTTTCCATTAAGGTCCTCGCCCTTTTGAGTCCTCTTTTCCAGGGGTTCCTCTGCCATTGGGACCTTGTCATTGAGGTCTCTGTCCATGGCCCCTCTGTCCATTGAGTCCTCTGCCATTGGGTCCCTTCCATTGGGTCCTCTGTCCAGGGGGGTCGTCTGTCCTTGGGGTCTTTTTCCTTTGAGTCCTTGTCCTTTGAGGTCCCTGTCCTTTGGGGATCCTCTGTTTTTGGGTCCTCTTCCTTTGAGGTCCTTGTCATGATCCTCTGCCCCATTGGGTCCTGTCTTTGGGGTTCTTTGGGCCCTTTTTGGACCCTCTTCCCATTGGGTCCCTGCCTTGAGGCCCCTTTTTCCCTTTGAGGCCCTTTGTCCATTGGGTTTCTTTTCCATTGAGGCCCTTTGTCCATTGGGGTCCTCTTCCATTGGGGTTTGTCATTGAGGTCCTCTGTCTTTGAGGCCTCTGTCCATGGAGTCCTCTGTCCTTTGGGTCCTCTGTCCATTGAGGCCCCCTTGTCTTTGAGGTTCTGCCATTGAGGTCCTCTGTCCATTAAGCCTCTGTCCATTGAGGTTCTGTCTTTGAGGCCCCTCTGCCCTTTGGGCCCGTCCATTGGGTCCTTGTCCTTGGGTTCTGTCATTGGGGGTCCTCGCCCATTGGGTCCTCTGTCCATTGGGGCCCTCTGTCCATTGGGCCTTTGTATTTGGGTCCTCTTTCCATTGAGGTCCTTGTCATTGAGCCCTCTGCCCTTGGGATCCTCGCCCATTGGGGTCCTCTGTCATTGAGGTCCTCTGCCCTTTGGGGGGGTCCGTCCGTTGAGGTTTTCTTTGGGGTCTCTGTCCAGGGTCCTTGCCTTTTGAGGTCCTCTGCTTGATTCCCTGTCCATTGGGGTTTCCCTTCCCCATTGAGGTCCCTTCCATTGGTTCTCTGTCCATTGAGGTCCTCTGTCTTTGGGGTTCTGTCATTGAGGTCCTCTGTCCATTGGGCCCTCGGGCCATTGATCCTCTGCCCATTGGGCCCCTCTCTTTGGGGACCCTCGTCCATTGACCCTCGTCATTGGGGTTTCTGTCCATTGGGTCATCTGTCCATTGGGTCCCTGTCATTGAGGTCCTCTTGTTTTGAACCCCTCTGTCCATTGAGTTCCCTTTCTGTCCATTGGGGTCCTCTGTCCATTGGGGTCCTCTGTCCATTGAGGTCCTCTGTCCATTGAGGTCCTCTGTCCATTGAGGTCCTCTGTCCATTGAGGTCCTTTTCGGGGGTTCCATTGGGGTCCTCTGTCCATTGAGGTCCTCTGTCCATTGAGGTCCTCTGTCCATTGAGGTCCTCTGTCCATTGGGGTCCTCTGTCCATTGAGGTCCTCTGTCCATTGGGATCCTCTGTCCATTGGGTCCTCTGTCCATTGAGGTCCTCTGTCCATTGAGGTCCTCTGTCCATTTGGGTCCTCTGTCTATTGAGGTTCTCTGTCCATTGAGGTCCTCTGTCCCTTTAAATCCTCTGTCCATTGGGGTTATCTGTCCATTGAGGTCCTCTGTCCATTGGGGTCTTCTGTCCATTGAGGTCCTCTGTATATTGAGGTCCTCTGTCTATTGAGGTCCTCTGTCCATTGAGGTCCTCTGTCCATTGAGGTCCTCTGTCCATTGGGGTCCTCTGTCCATTGGGGTCCTCTGTCCATTGAGGTCCTCTGTCCATTGAGGTCCTCTGTCCATTGAGGTCCTCTGTCCATTGAGGGTCCTCTGTCCATTGAGGTCCTCTGTCCATTGAGGCCTCTGTTCATTTGAGGTCCTCTGCCCAAATTGAGGTCCCTGTCCATTGAGGTCCTCTGTCCATTGAGGTCCTCTGTCCATTGAGGTCCTCTGTGTATTGAGGTCCTCTGTCCATTGAGGTCCTCTGTCCATTGAGGTCCTCTGTCCATTGAGGTCCTCTGTCCATTGGTCTCTGTCCATTGGGATCCTCTGTCCATTGAGGTCCTCTGTCCATTGGGGACCTCTGTCCATTGGGGATCCTCTGTCCATTGAGGTCCTCTGTCCATTGAGGTCCTCTGTCCATTGAGGTCCTCTGTCCATTGGGGTCCTCTGTCCATTGAGGTCCTCTGTTCATTGGGAGGTCTTTCTGTCCATTGGGTGTCCTCTGTCCTTTTGGGGGTCCTCTGTCCATTGAGGTCCTCTGTCCATTGGGGTCCTCTGTCCATTGAGGTCCTCTGTCCATTGAGATCCTCTGTCCATTGAGGTCCTCTGTCCATTGGGGTCCTCTGTCCATTGGGGTCCTCTGTCCATTGGAGATCCTCTGTCCATTGAGGTCCTCTGTCCATTGGGTCCTCTGTCCATTGGGGTCCTCTGTCCATTGAGGTCCTCTGTCCATTGAGATCCTCTGTCCATTGAGGTCCTCTGTCCATTGAGGTCCTCTGTCCATTGGGTCCTCTGTCCATTGAGGTCCTCTGTCCATTGAGGTCCTCTGTCCATTGGGGTCCTCTGTCCATTGAGGTCCTCTGTCCATTGAGATCCTCTGTCCATTGAGGTCCTCTGTCCATTGAGATCCTCTATCCATTGGGACCTTCTGTCCATTGAGGTCCTCTGTCCATTGACGTCCTCTGGTCCATTGGGTCCTCTTTTTCCATTGAGGTCTTGTCCATTGAGGTACTCTGTCCATTGAGGTCCTCTGTCCATTGAGGTCCTCTGTCCATTGAGGTACCCTGTCCATTGGGATCCTCTGTCCACTGGGGTCGTCTGTCCATTGAGGTACTGTGTTCATTGATGTCCTCTGTCCATTGAGGTCCTCTGTCCATTGGGATCCTCTGTCCATTGGGGTCCTCTGTCCATTGAGGTCCTATGTCCACTGAGGTCCTCTGTCCATTGGGTCTTCTGTCCATTGAGGTTCTTTGTCCATTGGGATCCTCTGTCCATTGGGATCCTCTGTCCATTGAGGTCCTCTGTCCATTGAGGTCCTCTGTCCATTGAGGTCTTCTGTCCATTGAGGTCCTCCATTGGGGGGTCCTCTTATCCATTGAGGTAGTATTGGAGGTCCTTGTCCATTTGAAAAGGTCCTCTGTCTTGAGGGGTCCTCTGTCCATTGGGGTTTACCTTTTTCATTGAGGTCCTCTCGTACCCCATTTGGGGACCTTTTTTTTTCATATGGGTTTCCTTTTGGGTCATTGGGAGTTTCCTTGTCTTTGGGGCCCATTGGGGTTTCCTTATGTCCATTAGGATTTTTTTGCCTCCTCTGTCCATTGGGTACCTCTGTCCATTTGGAGGTTTGTTACCACTGGTATTTCCATTGAAGGGTTCCTCTGGAGGTCCAATTGGGAGGGTTCCTTCTGTCCATTTGAGGGTCCTCTTTGTGTTTGCATTTGAGGGTTGGCCTCTGTCCAATATTGGAGTTTTCCTCCATTCCTTTTTAGGGGCCTTCTGGGTCCATTGGAGGTTTTCCTCTTTGTCCAGTTTGAGGGGTTTTCTTCTGGTCCATTGGGGTTCCTTGTTCCATTGTGGGAAAAGTCCTCTGTCCCATTTTGGGGTTCCTTCTGTATACCATTGGGTCTTTTGTTCCCTTTGGGTCCCATTTTTTTAATATTGTGACCTTTTTCCATTTGGGTCTTGTTTTTTTCATTGGTTCCTTTGTCCATAGGGGTCTTTTGGGTCCATTTGGGGGCCCTTTTTTTCATGTGGTCCATTTTGTTCCATTGGGTCCTTTATTTTTTCATTAGGGCCCTTTTGTTTCATTTGGTCCCTTTGTCCCATTGGGATTTTTTTTTTTTTTGCAATTTCGGGGTCCCTTTGGTTCATTGGGTTTTGTTAGCCATGGGTCTTTTGTTCCATTGGATTCCTTCGTTGCCATTGGGGGGTGGTCCTTTGTCCATTTGAGTCCTTTGTTCCATTTGGGTTCCCCTTTGTCCATTGGGTTATTTTTTATCATGGTTTTGTCCTTTGTCCTTTCGGTTCCCTTTGGGGTTCCATTTTGGGGTCCTATGGTTTTGCATGGGGTCTTTGTCCATTGGGGTTCCTTTTTGGGGGATCCAAGTGGGGGCTTTTTTTCATTGGGGTTTCCTTTGTTCCCCCAATAGGGGTCCTTTTGGGGGGGTCCAAATTGGGTTCTTGGGGTCCATTTAGGAGGTCATTTTGTTCCATTTGCGCGTTTCCCTTTGTCATTGGGGGGTATCCTTTGGTTTTTCATTTTGGGTCCTTTTGGTCCCCCACTGGGATTCTTTGTTCCATTGGGGTCATGTGAGTCATTTGAGTCCCTTTTTTTGATCCATTGGGGGGTTTGCCTATTGTCCCCTTTAAATTTGTCTTTTTATTCATTGGGGGTTCCTTTTGGTCCAGTTGAGGTCCTTTGTTCCATTGGGGTCCCTTTTGTACCATTGGGGTTTCATGTGTTTCCACTTGAGGGTCTTTGGTCCATTGGTTCCCCTTTGTCAATTTGGAGGTAATTTGGTTCCTTGGGGGTTTCCCTGTCCATATGGGTCCCTTGGGGTCCTCTTGGGTCCTTTGTTTTTCCAATTTGGGTTTTTTTTTTCCATTGGGTCTTTTGGGGGGTCCATTTGGGTTCGTTGTTTCATTGGGATCCTTATGGTCAAAATTGGGGTCCCTTTTGTCCATTTTTGTCTTTGTTTTCCATTGAGGTTTTTAAGGGTTCATTAGGGGTCTTTTTTTTTCATGGGATCTTTGGGTTTTTCCACTTAGGGTCCCTTTTTTTTCATATTGGGGATCCATTGTCCAAATGGGGGGTTTTACCTTTGGTTCCATTTTTTGGTCCTAAGATTCATTTTGGGTCCTGTTTTTTCCATTGGTGTCGTTCTTACATTTGTGTCCTTTTTATTATTGGGGGGTTCCTTTGGTCCATTGGGATTTTGCCATTGGGTCCTATATTTTTTCATTGGGGTCCTTTGTTTACCCATTGGGGGTTCCTTTTTATTTTCATTGGGGTTTTTCCTTTGTTCATTTTGGGGTCCTTTTTGTTCCATTTGGTTCCTTTGGGGTCATTGGGGTCCTTTTTTTCAATTTTCGGGGTCCTTTGTCCATTATTTTGTTTCCTTAGTGGTCCATTCTGGGGTTTTTACCTTTGGTCCTTTGGGGTCCCTTTCTCATTGGTGGGTCTTTTGGGTGCCATTGGGTTCCTTTTTTTTCATTGGGGCCATTTGTCCATTTGATGGTCCCCTCTGGTCCATTGGAGGTTCCTCTGTCCCATTGGAGGGTTCCTCTGTTTCATTGAGGTGTCTCTAGTCCCATTGAGGTCCTCTTGGGTCCATTGGGGTCCTCGTCATTTTGAAATTACCTCTGGTTACCATTCGGGGTCCTCTGGGTCCCCCCAATTTTGAGGTTCCCCTCTTGGTTCCATTGAGGGTTCCTTCTTGTTCCATTTGAGGTTTCCTCTGTCCATTGGAGGGTTTCTCTGTGTCCATTGAGGGGGGTGTCCTTGAACCATTGGAAGGGTATCCTCTGTCCATTGAGGGATCCTCTGTCCATTGAGGTGGGTTACCTCTGTTCCATTTGAGGTTCTCCTCTGGGTTCCATTTGAGTGCTCTGTTCCATTTTAGGCTTCCTTTCTGTTCCACTGGGTCCTTTTCGTTTCATTTGGGTTGCCTTATTTTTATGTTTGGGCCCTTTGTCAATTGGGTCCTTTTTTTTTATCCATTGGGGTCCTTTGTTTTCCCTAGGGGGTTTTTGGGGTCCCATTTTGGTTCCTGTTTTTCCATGGGGGTGTTTACCTTTACTTTTGTCAATGGGTCCTTGGTCCACTTGGGCCCAATTGTTATTGGGGTTATTCCTTTTGTTTTACCATTGGGGGCCCCTTTTTGGTTCACTTTGGTCTTCTATCCATTCGGGGTCCTTTTTTTTTTTCATTGGGTCCCTTTGGGGGTCCAATTTGGGGGTCCTTTTTTTTCATTGGGGGTTCCATTTGGTCCTTTGGGTTCCTTTTTTTTCGTAGGGGGTCCTTTGTTGTTTTCCAAACTGTTTTCCTTTGTCCAGTGGAGGGTCTATGTTTCAATGGAGGGGTCCTTTGTCCAATTGGGATCCATTTGTTCCATTGGGAAGTTCATCTGTCCATTTGAGGTCATCTGGGTCCAATGAGGTCCATCTTCTGGTCCATTTAGGGGTTCCCTTCTGGTGCCATTAGGGGGTATCTACTAGTCCCATTGAGGGTTTCATCTGTCCATTTGAGGTCCTCTGGTCCCATTTGGGAGAGTCCTCTGTCCAGTTGGGGGTCCTCTTGGGTCCCATTGGTGGGGGGTCCCTCTGGGGTCCATGAGTCTACTTCTGTTCCATTGAGGTCCCTCTGTCCAATTGGGAGGGTCCTCTGATCCATTGTGTTCTCTGGTCTATTTTTTTTGAGGTCCTTTTTCTGTCCATTGGAAGGTTTTATCCTCTGTTCCATTTGGGGCTTCTCTGGGTTACCATTGGGAGGGTCATGTTTCTGTTCCATTGAGGGTTCTTCCTCTGGTCCATTGGGTTTCCTTCTGTTCCATTTTTTGGGGGAATGGGGACGGTCTGTCCAATGGGGGTCTCTTTCATTGAGGTCCTCTGATCCAATTGGAAAGGGGCATTCTGTTCCAAATGGAGGTCCTCTGGTTCCCAATTGGAGGTATCCCTTTTTTCATGGGGGTCCTTTTGGGGTCCAACCGGTCGAGGGTCATCTGCCCATTGGGGTTCCTCTGTATCATTGAGGTTCCTTCTGTCACCACATTGTGACAGATTTCCTCTGTCCCATAGGGGTGGTCCTCTGGTCCATTGTGGGTTATTTCCCTCTGTCCAATTTAGGGACCTCTGTACCATTTGGGAATCCTTGGGTTCCATTGAGGGCCTCTGTCCATTTTTTGAGGTCCTCTGTCCATTGGGGGCCTTCGAAATTTATTTGGGTTCCTCTTTTTTTATTGGAATCCTTTGTCCATTGGGGGTTCTTTTTCTTTTTATTTTCATTGGGGTCCTTTGTCCAATAGGGGGTGGTCTTTTGTCCATTTGGGGTCTTTTTTTTTTTCATTAGGGGGGTCCCTTACTCATTTTGGGGTCCTTTTGTCCCACTTGTTGAGGGGGCCCATGTGTTTCATTGGATACCCTTTTTTGGTCCTTTTTGGGGGGGGTAAACCTTTGGTCCATTGAAGTCCTTTAATCCCCATTGGGTTCCTTTTTTCCAAATTGGGGTCCTTTGTTCCATTGGGTTTCCTTTTTTGGTTCATTGGGGCCTTTGTCAATTTTTTGGTTCCTTGCACCATTGGGGGGAGTTACCTTTTGTTCATTTGGGGTCCTTTGTCAATTGGAATTCCTTTGTCCCATTGGGGGGAAAATCCTATGTCCATTTTGACGGTCCTCTTGTCCCTTTGGGTCTTCATATGGTCATTGGGTTCTTTTTACTCTGTCCAATGTGCGGCGGTTTCCTCTGGGGTTCCATTTGAGGCCTCTGTCCATTGTAGTTCCCTCTGGTCCATTTTGATGGGTTTTTTGCATGCTGCCTCGTAATGGGGGTCCTCGTCCATTGAGGTTCATCTGTTCCATTTGCGGTCCTCTGTCCATTGAGTACCCTCTGTCCATTGAGGTCCATTTGGTCCCCATTGAGGGTTCAAGTGTGTCAATTGGGGGGTTCTTGGTGGGGGGTTCCTCCGTCCATTGAGGTTCCTCTGTCCATTTTGGCGGGTACTCTGTCCATTTTGGGATTCTTCTGGTCCATTTTGAGGGGGTCCCTTTTGGGGTTTCCATTGGAGGGGTTCCTCTGTCCATTGAAGTTCCCTCTTGGGTACATTATGAGGTCCTCTGTTCCATTGGAGATCCCACTGGGTTTCAATTGAGGTTATTTGTCGATTGGGGGGGGTTTCACTCCGTTCACCCAATTGAAGGATTATCTCTGTACATTGGGATATTCCTTCTGTTCCATTGGGGATTCCCTCCTGGTCATTGGAGGTACTTTTGGTCCCATTGAGGTCCTCTGTCCCATTTTGAGGTTTCCCCTCTGGGTTCCATTGAAGGTTCCCTCTGTTTTCCATTGACAGTCCTCTGGGTCCCCTTTGAGGGTTCACTCGTCCATATTGGGGTCCTTTTTATCATTGGGTTTCCTTCTTGTCCCAGTGGGTCACATTTTTTTTCAATGGGGGCCTTTGTCCATTTTGAAGGGGTTTCGTCTGGACCATTTGGGGTTACCTTCTGGTCATTGGAGGTCCTTTCATGTCCATTTTTGGGGATCCTCTGTCCAATTGAGGGTTCCACTGTCCATTTGAGGTCTCTGTCATTGAGAGTTTTCCTCTTTGTCATTTTGAGTGGTTTCTTCCTTGTGGCACTTTGAAGGTTGCTCTGGTCCAATTGAGTCCTCCTTATCCTTAGGCCTTTCGGTCCATTTGAGGTTTTCCCTCTGTCCATTGAGGGGTCCCTCTTGGTCCATTGGTGTCCTCAGGTATCCCATTGGAACAATTCCTCTGTTCCATTTGGGGGCTCTGTCCAATTTGGGTCTTTTGTTCTTTGGGGTCCAATTTTTTATTGATTGTCCCATTGGTCCAATTGGGTTCTTTTTTCTCATTTGGTTGCCTTTGTCATAGGGGGGTCTTAATTGGTCCATTGGGGGGCCTTTTTTTCATGATGGGTTCTTTGTCCATTTGGGTCCTTTTTTCATTAGGGCCTTTGTTCATTTTGGTCCTTTGGGTTTCCAATTGGAATTATTTTTTTTTCATAGGGTTCTTTGGTCCATTGGGTCCTTTAGGTCCCATTGGTGGGGTCTTTTGTCCATTGGATTCCTTTCGTTTCCATTGGGCGTTCCATATGTCCATTGGAGGTCCTTTGGTTCCTTGGGTCATTTGGGTCACCATTGGGTTATTTTTTCATATGGTGTGTCCTTTGTTCCATTCGGTCCTTGGTCACATTTGGGGGGACCTTTTGGTTTCATTGGGGTCCTTTGTCCCAATGGGGGGGTCCTTTAGTTCCATTGGGTTTCCTTTTTTTTTTCTTTGGGGGGACCATTGTCACTAAGGTATTCCTTTGGGGTCATTGGAGTTCTTTGTCACAATGGGGAGGTCATTGTCCATTTGCGGTTCTTTTGGAGCCATTGGGTTATCCTTTTTTTCCACAGTGGTTCCTTTGTTTTCCCAATGGGTTCTTTGGTTCCATAGGGGGGGGTTTCCTTTTGGTTCCATAGGAGTCCTTATGTCCAATTTGGGTTTCCTTTTTGTCCCATATTTGTTTCCTGTTTTTTATCCCAATTTGGGGGGGTTCCTTTAGGGTCCCCATTTGGAAGTTCCTTTGGGGGTCAATTTTTTGGGGGTACCTTTGTTCCATTGGGTTCTTTTGTTCCCCTGGGGGGGTTCTTTTTGTCCTCCATTGGTATTTCCTTTTGTTCATTTTGGGGGTTAATTTTGTCCAATTGGGGTACCTTGTTACCATGGGTCCCTTGTCCTTGTGGTTCCTTTTGTTTTTAATTGGGTTCTTTTTTCCTTAGGGTCCTTTTGTCAATTGGTTTTCTTAGTTCATTGGGGAAATCTTTTGGTCCATTGGGGTTTCCTTTTTTGTCCATTTTGTTCCTTTAGTTTCCATTGGGGTTTTTTTTTTTTTGTACCCCATAGTGGTTCCTTTTTTTGCCATTTGGGATCTTTGTCACACTGGGTCCCTTTTTTTTCATTGGGGTCCCCATTTGGTTCAGTTGGGGTTCCTTTGGTCCCAATTGTGGGGCTTTTGTTTCATTGGGGGTCCTTTTTTTCCTTGGTTGGTCGTTCTTTACATTGTGGTCTTGTTATTGGGGGTTCCTTTGTCCATTTGGGGATTCCTTGTTCAGATGGGGTTCCTTTATTTTCCTATTGTGGGGTCCTTTGGTCCATTGGGGTCCTTTATTTCATTGGGGGGGGTCCTTTGTTCAGTGGGGTCCTTTGTCCATTGGGTTTTCTATTGTGGTCCCCAATTCGGGTCCTTTTTTTCCATCGGGGTTTTACTTTTGGTACCATTTTTGTACCTTTTGTCAATTTGGGGGGTCCTTTGTCCATTTGGGGGAACCTTTATATCCATTGGGTGTTCTATTGTCCATTTGGGGTCCTTTAGGCCCATTGGGGTATTTGTTCAATTTTGGGAGGGATCCTATTTTCATTATTGGGGGTTTATTAACATTTGTTACATTTGGGGATCCTTTGTCATTGGTTCCTTTGTCCAATTTGTGATTCCTTGTTCCATTCATAATGGGGTCTTTTTGGGTCCCATTTTGGGGTCCTGTTGGGGTCAATTGGATTTCCTTTGTTATTTCCAGGGTGGGTTTTTCCCCTTTTGGGGGGTCCATTGGTGGGGGTCCTTTTTCCATTTTGGGGTTCCCCTTTTTGCAATTGGGGTCCTTTGGTACATTTGGGGACCTTGATTAAAGGGTTCACTATCCCCAGTTAGGAGGTGGGGCTAGCTGATATTTTGCAAGGGACCACACCTGGGGGGCCAGGTGTTATCTGGAGTACAGGAAAAGGGGCGGGCCCACGACCAGGACCCAAATTATACTTATACTGAAAAACTTAAGGGGACGAAGAAGGGAATCAACGGAAAAAAGGTTTAGGAGGGGGAAGAAAATTTACAGAAAAAGGAATTTTTATGGGGGGGAGGGGTCTGGAATTCCTGTTTATTTTCTAATCCAGTGGGGGGTTTTATTTTTCCACTATAATTTACCTTGTCCATAATTACTATCACATTTGCTTTGTTTCGTAAGGTGACGTCCAGGATTTTTACTTAATTTATGGTATAACTTAACAAATCTTCGATGACAAAATGCGTGATAAAGGAATAACAGGAAAAGTTGGTAGATGGATCTATAACCTCCTGACAAACAGAACACAAAGAGTAATAGTAAACAGAGTAAAATCTGAGGCGGCTACAGTAAAAACCTCTGTTCCACAAGGCACAGTACTTGCTCCCATCCTGTTCCTCATCCTCATATCTGACACAGACAAAGACGTAAGCCATAGCTCCGTGTCTTCCTTTGCTGATGATACCAGTGTCTTCAGTGTCATCAACTGAAGACACTGCGAAACTCCAAGCGGACATCAACCAAATCTTTAAATGGGCCACAGAAAACAATATAAATTTTAATGAAGACAGACTTCTATTACTCCGGTATGGAAAAACTCAAAGAAATTAAAACTGTTTCGGAGTATAAAACAAATTCCAAAAACACAATAGAGCGAGAAACTAATGTGAAGGACGTAAATTACTGGGAACCATTGAAGTCCCTTGATTTGTGCTCCCTGAAACGCAGGCGAGAAAGATACGTGATAATATACACTTGGAAAATCTTAGAGGAACTAGTCTCAAATTTGCACACGAAAATCACTCCCTACGAAAGCAAAAGAATCGGCAGACGATGCAACATCTCCCAGTGAAAAGTAGGGGTACCACTAGCACGATAAGAGACAACACAATAAGTGTCAGGGATCAAAGACTGTTCAACTGCCTCCCGGCATACATAAAGGGGATTAACAATAGACCCCTGGCTGTCTTCAAAACCCATGACTGTTTTAAGACCCCTGCCTGCCTGTAAGACCCAGACTGTTTTAAAAAGCCCTGGCAGTCTTTAAGACCCCCTGGCTGTCTAGATGCCCCATGGCTGTCTTCAAGACCCCTGGCTGCCTTAAAGACCCCTGGCTGTTTTCAAACCCCCTGGCTGTCTTTAAGACCCTTGGCTGTCTTCAAGACCCATGGCTGTCTTCAAGACCCCTGGCTGTCTTCAAGACTCCTGGCTGTCTTCAAGACCCCTGGCTGTCTTCAAGACCCCTGGCTATCTTTAAGACCATTGGCTGTCTTCAAGACCCCTGGCTATCTTTAAGACCCTTGGCTGTCTTCAAGACCCCTAGCTGTCATCAAGAGCCCTGGCTGTCTTCAAGACCCCTGGCTGTCTTCAAGACCCCTGGCTGTTTTCAAGCCCCCTGGCTGTCTTCAAGCCTCTTGGCTGTCTTCAAGCCCCCTGGCTGTCTTCAAGACCCCTGGCTGTCTTCAAGCCTCTTGGCTGTCTTCAAGTCCCCTGGCTGTCTTCAAGACCCTGGCTGTCTTCAAGGCCCCTGACTGTCTTCAAGACCCCTGGCTGTCTTCAAGACCCCTGGCTGTCTTCAAGGCCCCTGGCTGTTTTCAAGCCCCTGGCTGTCTTTAAGACCCCTGGCTGTCTTCAAGCCTCTTGGCTGTCTTCAAGACCCCTGGCTGTCTTCAAGACCCCTGGCTGTCTTCAAAACCCCTGGCTGTCTTTAAGACTCCTGGCTGTCTTCAAGACCCTTGGCTGTCTTCAAGACCCTTGGCTGTCTTCAAGACCTCTGGCTGTCTTTAAGACCCCTGGCTGTCTTCAAGCCTCTTGGCTGTCTTCAAGACCCCTGGCTGTCTTCAAGACCCCTGCCTGTCTTCAAAACCCCTGGCTGTCTTTAAGACCCCTGGCTGTCTTCAAGACCCTTGGCTGTCTTCAAGACCCCTGGCTGTCTTTAAGACCCCTGGTTGTCTTCAAGACCCCTGGTTGTCTTCAAGACCCCTGGCTGTCTTCAAGACCCCGGACTGTCTTCAAGACCCCTGGCTATCTTCAAGACCCCTGGCTGTCTTCAAGACCCCTGGCTGTCTTCAAGACCCCTGGCTGTCTTCAAGACCCCTGGCTGTCTTCAAGACCCCTGGCTGTCTTTAAGAGGGAGTTGGACAGACACATGAAGTCAATACCTGACCAGCCGAGCTGTGGTTCCTACGTTGGTTTGCGTGTGACCAGCAGAAACAGTCTGGTTGATCAGTCCCTGATTAACCACCAGGCCTGGGCATGGACCGGGCAGCGGGGGCACTGACCCCACGGAACACCCTCCAGGTATATTCCAGGTATAGTCAACCGGAAGGCTCTCTCCCTGGATAATGTGACAGTCAGTCCAGGAAAATCCGCGTCTCAAGGATTTCAGGGGATCAGTCCCCTGACTGAGGAAGACTGGACTGACGTTCTTCTTAAATTGTTCGGTACTGACCGTCAGTTCAGTCACTAGTGACTGTTAATGACCTGTTTGGTAGGGGAGAAGAGGGGGAGGGAAGACGGGAGGGGGGTGAGGGAGGGGGAGAGGGGAATCAGGGAGAAGAGGAGGTTTTGAATGAATGGGTGATGGGGGAGGGGTACTAGGGTGTTGGGGAGAGGGGTTATAGAGGGGGAGGGGGAAACACAGATGAGGGGGGAATTTCTGTTTAATACTCAAGCGGAAAGGTGAGGGGGTGGCGGTGGGATGATTCCCCCTAACCACCCGCACCCCCCCACTTTCCCCTACTCCCCTACCTATACTTCACCTCCCCCCCTACCTTTCCAGGTCTTTGTGTTGTAAGAGAGATGAGTCATGTCCGCTGTTTTAACCCCCCCTTATCATCCCCCTCCTCTCCCCACCCCCTCCCCTCCCTCCCCTCCACTCTCCTCCCAGTCCCCTCCCCAATCCTCCCCTCCCCTCTCCTCTCCCTCTCCTCCCATATCTTCCCCCTAACCCCCCCTACCCTCCCCTCCCCTCCCCTTCTCATATTATTCCCCACTCCTCCACTACCCACTCCCTCCCTTAATCTTCCCCCACCTCATCCATCCCTCCATTACTCAATCCTTCCCCCATAATTGTCTCTCCCCTCCCACCTTCCAATCCTTCCCCCACCCACTTCTCACCCTTCCATCTCCCTTCCCCCATAGATATCCTCCCCTCACCTCCAGCCCTCCTCATCTCCTGTCTTTCCCTCCCTGACTCCCTCCCTCCCTCCCAATAGTAGTAGTAAGAGTACTAGTAGCACCAGTAGCAATAATAGTACTAATAGTAGTAGTAACAGTAACAGTAGTAGTAGCAGTAGTAGAATAGAAAACAGCGTAGAAATAGTAACAGCAGTAGTAATAGTAACAGATGTAATGTAACAGTATAGTAATAGCAGCAGTAGTAAATAGTAACATTAGTGTAATAGCGCAGTAGTTATTTATAGTAAAGTAGTAGTAATGTAGCAGCAGTAGAAATACTAACGTAGTAGAAATGCAAGTAGTAGAAATAGAAACAGTAGTTAATAGTAACAGCAGTAGTAATAGTAACAGTAGTTAATAGTAGCGTAGTAGTAATATAAAGTAGTTAATAGTGCAGTAGTGTAATAGTAACAGTGTGTAAGTGCGTGTAGAAATGAGCAGTATAGAAATAGTAACAGTAGTGAAATAGTAACAGTAGTGTAACGTGTTTAAAGTAACGTAGTAGAAATAGTAAAAAGTGTAAAAATGTAACAGTAGTAGAAATGTAACAGTAGTGAAATGTAGCGCTTAGAAATAGAACAGAGTGTAATAGTAACTTTGTAGTAATAGAACAGTAGTATTTAATAGTAACAAAAAGTAGTAATGTAACGTATTTGTTTTTGTAACAGAGTGTAATAGAGCAGCAGTAGTAATAGTAACGGGTAGTAGAAAAGTGCACATTTTGTATAGTAACAGTAGTATTTAAGGTTTGCGCAGAGTTTAAAAACAGTAGTGTAATTGTAACGTAGTAGTAATAGTAGCAGTATTTTAAAATAGTAACAGTAGTAGTAATAGTAACAGTAGTGTAATAGTAACAGTATAGTAATGTAACTTTGTAGTAATAGAAACGTAGTAGTAATAGTAGCAGCAGTTTATAGAAAAACAGTAGTAGAAATATTTGCAGCAGAAATAATGTAACATAGTAGTAATGTACGCGTAGTAATGTAAACAGTAGAGTAAAGTAACAGTAGTAGAAAATTAGAAACAGTAGTAGTAATGAAAAACAGTAGTAGTAATAGTACAGTAGTAGTAATAGTAACATTTAGTGTAACAGACGCATTTGTAATAGTACAGTAGTAGTAACAGTAGCAGCAGTAGTAATAGTAAACAGTAGTAGTAGTAATAGTGCACCCAGTATAATAGAAACGTGAGTATAGTAAAGTAGTATAATAGTAACGTATAGAAATAGTACAGTTTTAGTTGTAAAGTAGGTAATAGTAACAGTAGTAGAATTTAACGTAGTGTAATAGTGGCAAAGCAGTAGTAATAGAACAGTATATTTAATATAACTTTAGTAGTATAGTAAGAGTAGTAGAAATAGTGTAATTAGCATTTGTAGTGTAGTAATAATAGTAGCAGAAAGTGTAATAGTAGCAGTGTAGTAATGTAGCATGTGAAATAGTATTTAAAGTGCAGTAGTAGTAGTAGTAATGTAGTAGCGAAATGTAGCGTAGTAGTAATAGTAGCAGTAGTAGTAATAGTAGCAGTGTAGAAATGTAACGTAGCAGTAATAGTAACAGTAGTAGTAATAGTAACAGTGTAGCAATAGAAACATAGTAGTAATAGTGTAATGTAGCAGTAGTAGTAATAGTAACAGTAGTGTAATGTAACGTAGTGTAATAGTAACAGTAGTGCAATAGTAACAGTAGTAGAAATAGTATTTTTTTGTAGGTAGTATTTGTAGTAATGTAGCGTAGTAATAATAGTAGCAGTGTAGAAAAATAGCAGTAGAGTAATATTTGAATGAGAGTAGTAGTAGTAGTAGTAAAAGTAGCAGTAGTTAGTTATAACAGTGTAGTAATAGTAGTAATGTGCGTTGTGTGTAGTGTGAAATAGTAGTAGTGAAAATGTAGCAGTACTACTGTACTATTACTATATTCTACTATTTAATATATACTATGCTCTATTACTATACTGTTATATTATATATGCTACTTTTACTATACTTTTTTTTTAAATATACTGATTTTATATCTGTTACTATTATACTATTTCTTTATCGTAGTAGTAATAGTAGCAGTATAGTAATGTAACGTGTGGTTTTAGTAGAGTAGTAGTGTAGAGTGTAATAGTAGCAGTAGAATAATTTTGTAGCGTAGTGAAATAGTAGCATTTAGTGTATTAGTAGAAATAGTGCAGTAGAGTAGTAGTAGAAATAGTAGCAGTAGTGAAATTAGAAAACAGTATAGTAATATGTAATAGTAGAGTTTTGTAGTATAGTAGTAATATGAGTGTAATAGTAGCAGTAGTATAATAGTATCAGAGTGGGAATGTAGCAGTAGTAGTAATAGAAACGTTTTTGAAAGTAGTAATGTAGCTTTTAGTGTAGTAGTGTAGTAGTGGAGTAGTAAGTAGCGTATTTAAAAGGGAAGGTGTAGTTTTGTAGCAGTAGTATAATAGTAGAAGTAGTAGTAATAGTAGCAGTGTAGAAATGTAACAGTAGTAGTAATAGTCCCCTTTTAGTAATAGTAGTAGAATGTAGAAGTATAGTAATAGTAGCGTGTAGTAATGTAGAAGTAGTAGTAATAGTAGCAGTGTAGTATAGTAGCGTGTTGTAATAGTGCGTAGTAGTAATAGAAAACAGAATAGTTGTAGCGTAGTGAAATATGGCAGTATGAAATGTGCGTAGTAGTAATGTAGCGTTTTTAGTAGTAGTAATGTAATTAAGAAATAGTAGCAAGTAGTAATAGTAGAGTAGTAGTAATAGTAGCATAGTGTAATGTAACAGTAGCAGTTTTTTGTAACAGTGTAGAAATAGTAACAGTAGTAGCAATAGTAACGTAGTAGTAATAGAGTAATATAGCATTTGTAGTAATAGTAACAGTAGTAGAATAGTAACAGTAGTGTAATGTAACAGTGTGAATAGAAACAGTAGTAGAAATAGTGAAATAGTAGCAGTATTTAGTATAGAAATAGTAGCAGTAGTAATAATAGTAGCGTGTAGTAAAAGTAACGTAGGGTAATAGTGTAATGTAGCAGTAGTAGTAAAGTAGTAATAGTAGCAGTAGTAGTAATGTAACAGTAGTATTTTATAGTAATAGTAGCGTTGTGTAGTGTAGTAGTATTGTGTAGTGTAATAGAGCAGTACTACTGCTTATTCTACTACTTTTACTTTTATATACTACTACTATATGTATATTATACTATTTTACTATTATACATGTACTTTACTCTACTTTATATTATAATTATATTACTCTACTGTTACATTATATATGTTACTATTATCAGTAGTAGTAAAGTAGCAGTAGTGTAATAGTCCCCGTAGTAGTAATAGTAGAGAAGTGTATTTGTAGTAGTAGTAGTAGTAGTAGTAATGTAGCAGTAGTAATAATAGTAGCAGAGTGGGTAATAGAGCAGTAGTGAATAGTGTAATAGAGCATAGTAGTAGTAGTAGTAAGTGCAGTAGTAGTATAGTAAAGTAGTAGAATAGTGTAATGTAGAGTTGTAGTGTAGTAGTAGTAATATTAGGAAAATTTGAGCTTAGTAGTAATAGTTTCAGTAGTGAAATAGTAGCAGTAGTATAATGAAACGTGTAGTAATATTTGTTTTTTAAGCGTAGTAGTGTAATTTGTAGTAGTAGTAGTCGTGTAGAAATAGTAGCAGTAGAAATAATGGAAAAAGGGTTTAGTAGTAATAGTAGCAGTAGTAGTAATAGTAGAAGTAGTAGAAATAGAAGCAGTGTAGTAATAGTAACTTTGTAGTAATGTAGCAGGTTTGTAATAGTGAAGTAGTGTAATAGTGCGTAGTATAATAGTAGAAGTAGTAGTAATAGTAGCAGTAGTAGTAAAGTAGCAGTAGTGTAATAGTAGCAGTAGTAGTAATAGTAACAGTAATGAAATTTAGCAGTGTAGTATAGAGCAGTATTTAGTATTAGTAGCTTTAGTAGTAATAGTAGCAGTAGTAGTAGTAGTAGTAATAGTTTGTAATAGTGGTAGTGTAAAGTAGAGTAGTGAAATTAGTGCGTGTAGTAATAGTAACGTAGATAATAGTAACAGTGTGTAATGTACAGTATAGAAATGTAAAAGTAGAGAAATAGTAGTAATAGTAGCAGTAGTAGTAATGTAAAAAGTGGTAATGTAAAAGTAGTAGTAATAGTAACGTGTGAATGTAACAGTAGTGTAATAGAGTAATAGTAAGAGTTGTAGTAGTAATAGTGCAGTAGTAATTTTAGTAGCAGTAGTGTAAAAGTGCGTATGTAATATTTAGTAATATAGCAGTAGTATAGTGTATTTTAAAGTAGCAGTGTAGTAATGTAAAGTAGTAGTAATGGTAGTAATGTAGCATTGTGTAGTGTGAGTAATATAGTAGTAGAAATAGTAGCATATATGCTACTATTACTACTATTTATTTACTATAACTACTGTACTATTACTACTCTGTTACTATTATACTACTGCTATATTACTATATTTTTCTATTACTACTACTGTCATTACTATACTGTTCTAAAATATATGTTACTTTATCAGTAGTGTAATAGTGCATTTGTAGTAATGTAACAGTAGTGTAAAAGTAGCAGTAGTTTTTGGTAGTATAGTAGTTAATATTTGCAGTAGTAAAAATAGTAGCAGTAGTAAATGTGCAGAAAATTTTGAAATTTGTAGCGTTTGGGGTTAGTAGTGTTAATTTTGAGTAGTAGTAATAGAAACAGTAGTGTAATAGTAGTTTGTGCAGTTGTAGAGTGTGTAGAAATAGTTTTGAAATGTAGTATTAAATATTTTGCATTTAGTAGTAATAGTATCATTAGTAGTAATAGTAGCAGTAGTAGAAATAGAAAACTTTAAGTAATGTAGTTAGTACAGTGTAGTGTTGTAGTAGTAGTCGTATTAGTAATATTTTCATAGTAAAAATAGAAGAAGTGTGTAATAGTGCAGTAGTAGTAAAGTAGAATTTTGTAGAAATTTGTAGCAGTATTTGTAATAGTAACAGTAGTAGTAATAGTAGAGTAGTAGTAGTAGTAGTAATAGTAAAAGTAGTAGAAATAGTACATAGTAGTAATAGTAAAAGTAGTAGTAAAGTAGCAGTAGTAGTAATAGTAGCGTAGTAGTAATATTGCAGTAGTAGTAATGTAAAAGTTGTTAGTAGCAGTAGTGAAATAGAACAGTATTAGTAATAGTAACAGTAGTGAATAGTGCGTAGTGTAATAGTGAATAGTAGAAATAGTGCAGTAGTAGTAATAGTAACAGTATATAATTTGAAAACAGTGTAGAAATAGTGCGTATAGTAATAATGATTAGTAGTAATAGAAAACGTAGTGTAATAGTAAACGTAGAGTAATTTAAACAGTAGTAGAAATAGTAACAGTGTAGTAATAGTAACAGTAGTAGTATAGGTAAGTGTAGAATATAGAAGAGTGTAATGTAACAGTTTTGTAATAGTAAAAGTAGTGGTAATAGTAACTTAGTATAATAGTACAGTAGTGTATAGTAGCAGAGTAGTAATAGTAGAAGTAGTAGAAATAGTAACATAGAGAAAAGAAAACAGTAGTGTAATAGTAACATATTTTATAATAGTCGTAGTAGTAATAGTAACGTGTGTAATAGTAACAGTAGTAGAAAATAGTAACAGTAGTAGAAATAGTAACGTAGTAGTATAGTAACAGTTAGTAGAAATTTTGTAAAGTATTTGTAATAGAAACAGTAGTTGTATAGTAGCGTGTAGTAATGTAGAAGGTAGTAATATAACGTAGTGTAATAGTACAGTAGTAGTAATAGTACGTAGTAGTAATAGTAACTTTGTAGTAATAGTGCAGTAGTGTAATGTAGAAGTAGTGTAATAGTAACAGTGTGTAATAGTAACGTAGTAGAAATGTACGTAGTAGAAATAGTAACAGTAGTAGAAAATAGTAACAGTAGTGAAATAGTAACGTGTAGAATAGTAAAGTAGTAGTAATAGTAACTTGTAGTAATAGTAACAGTAGTAGTAATGAACAGTGAGTAAAGAACAGTGTGTAAAGTAGCAGTGTAGTAATAGTAGAAGTAGTTAATAGTAACAGTATAGTAATGTACAGTAGTATAATGTAACAGTGTAGTAATGAAACAGTAGTATTTAATAGTAGCAGTAGTTTAATAGTAGAAGTAGTAGAAATAGTAACATTTGTAGTAATTAACTTTTAGTAGTATAGTAACAGTAGTAGTAATAGAAAGTAGTAGTAAT
>NC_069413.1:31418668-31426168 GCF_026875155.1 Cherax quadricarinatus
TCTCTGTCTCTCTCTCTGTCTGTATGTCTGTCTGTCTGTCTGTCTTCTCTCTCTCTCTTCTTCTGTCTCTCTCTCTCTCTCTCTCTCTCTCTCTCTCTCTCTCTCTCTCTTCTCTCTCTCTCTCTCTCTCTCTCTCTCTCTCTCTCTCTCTTTACACAGGGTTTGACAAGGTTAAGGATCCCTAGCTTTATTGACAAGGTATTTACAGGTTAAGGATTCCTAACTTTATTGGCAAGCTAAGAGCTGTTACCTACATCAGCTCATTTGAAAGCAATTTTTATTGTTATGAGACATTCAAGTAGGGAACAGGATGAAGTTGGAGCCATCTGTGGGCTAGCATTCTCATTTGATCAACTGACTTTATCTCGTTGACATCATTATGCTGTACGAATGTGTTCCATACTCGAGTCATCCTGGGTATATATGATCTCAGATGGAGTGATGTTCTGGAGAAGGGTACAGCCAAAGTGAAGTTGCTGCTTTCTGCCCGTCTTGTGGCATAAAAGCTTGTTTCACGCTGTCCTTGAAGTGGATCCAAGTGTGGTACTTTGACAATACTGGCCTTGTACATAACAGTAAGGCCACCAACATCCCTCCTGTGTTGAAGGCTCTGCTGAAATGACAGATCTATCCAGGATGGGTCCAGGCGAGAGATGAGACGTCTTGCTCTGTTCTCTACTCTGTCAAGCAGTCGCAGATGAGAGGGGGGGAGGCAGGCAAACCAAGAAAGTGGAGCATACTCAAGGTGTGAGCGTACTTGTGCCTCGTACAGAATCTTGCAACCCCTACTGGTCAAGCAGATGCGAGATACGGCGAAGTGCTGTAAGCTTCCTGGCTGCCTTGTTTGCAAGATTTACAAACATGGTCTTTATGGTTAGTTTGGAGTCAGATTTCACCCCCAAAGGATATCAACTTCTTCTCCAGGTGCCAACATCCTCCCATTCATCCATACTACTGCACCAGCATTACCATCATGGTGCCTAGAGACCATCATCATTTGTGTTTTCTCAGGTGTAAATGTTACTTGCCATCTGTTTCCCCAAGCTGATATAGCTCTCAGCTGGTGATTGATGTAGCTTAGAGCAGCTGGCATTTCTTCTCTTGGATAAGTGAATGTCAGTGTACAGTCGTCTGCATATGCATGTGATTCTGGGATGAGATGAAGAAGGTCGTTGAAGTAGACATTCCATAACAATGGTCCCAGCACGCTTCCTTGTGGAACACTTGCCCCAATAGGATGTCTTGCTGATTCCGTTCCATTGAGATCTACACTTAGAGATCTACCATGAAGGTAATCACTGAGGAGACATAGCGTAGAGCCTGCAATTCCCAGTGCTTGAAGTTTTGCTAAGAGACCCTGGTGCCACACCCGGTCGAAAGTGCCAGCAATGTCCAGTGCTCTCTGTCTCCCTCTCTCTCTCTCCTCTCTGTGTCTGTCTGTCTGTCTGGGTGTCTCCCCTCTCTCTCTCTCTCTCTCTCTCTCTCTCTCTCTCTCCTCTCTCTCTCCTCTCTCTCTCTCTCTCCCCTCTCTCTCTCTCTCTCCCCTCTCTCTCCCCCCTCTCCCTGTCTCTATCTATCTATATGTCTCTTATATACATACATATATATATATATATATATATATATATATATATATATATATATATATATTAAATATATATATATATATATATAAATATACATAACCTCAGAGGGATAGTAGAGGTATGGAGGTGGGGAGGAGGAAGGAGGGGAGAAAGGGGGAGGGGGAAGGAGGTGGAGGAGATCTAGATGGAGGAGGGGGGCGGTGCGATGGGGGGGAGGGAAGAGTCGCGTGCCACAGGAAGACGGGACGCGAGGAGGAGGATGAGGGGGGAAGATGGAGGAGGGAGAGGGGAGGGGGAAGAAGACGGCGGTGGGGAGGGGAAGGCGTCATACATGCGCCTCCATTAATGGTGGGAACCCGCGCGTGGCTTGTTGAGAGGGGGAGGGGAAGGGAGGGAGGGGGAAGGTGAAAAAGAGGAGGGGGAGGAGGGGGAAGCGGGGAGAAAAGGCATAAGGAAAAAGGGGGGGAAGGAGACAAGGGGAGTAGGAAAAAGGGGGAGGGGGAGAAGAACGGGGAGGGAAAAGGGGGGGAAAGGGGAGGGGGAAGACACATCCGCTAAAAAGGGGGGAAAAACTCGTATTCTCACTACTTTTAGTTTTTCTGTCTCTAAGGTGTAACTCTTACGACCCCGAGAAAAAACCGCAGTTCGACTTCAAACCACCTCCCCCACTGGTGGACCTTGGTCTTAAATCGAAAATTTTATTCTATAAAGAGGTGTGTGTTGTATTTACCTATATTACGCAGGGTCGATTCAAGCTCCGGGGCCCGCCCTTCACGGGTCGCTACTGGGTTTCATTTTCCTATTCCCTGAGCTTTATCATCCCTTTTTTAAAAGCTATTTATGTTTCCTGCCCCCCTAATCATCTCCAGATTGTTCCACTTCCGACTACTTGTGACGAAAATATTTTCCTAACACCCCGTATTCCTCTGGTTTTTCAACTTCCAGTTGTGAACCCCTTGTTGCGGTTTTCCCATCTCTGGAACACCTGTCTCGTACCCCTTTGTCAATTTTTCCAGTATTTTATATATCATTATCCATCCCCCCTATCTCCCCGTCCCCAGTGTCGTCGGTTTTTCCCTTTAACCCCCCTCGTGTGTTTTTTTATGTGTTGTTGTGTGTGGTGGTGTGGGTGTGTACCACCTATTTTTTTTTTGGGGGGTCGACCCTAGCCCGGCCCCGCCTCTTCCCCGGTTGTACTAGACCCTCCTCTCCCCGCTCCTGAGCTTTATCAAAACCTCGTCTTAAAACTGTGTAGGTTCCTGCCTCCACTATGCATTTTCTGGGGCTATTCCACTGCCTTAAAACCTATACGAAAAAAATACTTCCTAATATCTCTCTGATCATCTGTGTCTTCAACTTCCAATTGTGGGCCTTTGTTTTTGTGTCCCCTCCCTGGAACATCCCGCCTTGTCCACCTTGTATTCCACGCATATTTTATATGTCGTTATCATGTTTTCCCCCTGACCCTCCTGTGTTTGGTGTGTGTGTGTGTGTGTGTGTTTAGGTTGTGGTGTGGTGTGTGGAGTGATGTGTGTGTTGTGTACTACCTAATTTTTACCCCTATTTTAGGGGTTTCGGGGGGCGGTCCAGCTCCTGGCCCCCCCCCCTTTCACTGATCGCTACTAGGTCCTCTCCTGAACCGTGAGCTTTACATACCTCCTTAAAGCTATGTATGGGTTGCCCCACTACTCGCTTCCCCCAAAAAATTTTTACTTACTGATACTCTTGGCTGAAAAATCTTTCCCAACATCCCTGGATTCATCTGTGTCTTTAACTTTCCCAAAGTGTCCCCCTTTTTACGTTCCAACTCTGGGAACATCCCGTTTTGTCCACCTTGTCCAAATTTCCCCTCATATTTTGTATGTCGTTTTCATTCCCCCCCCCTCCTCCTGTCCTCCATGTCGTGTGGTTTGTGTGTGTGTGGTTTTGGTGTTGTGTTGTTGTGTTTTGTGTGTGTGGTTTGGGTGTGTGTTTTGTTGTGTGTTGTGTGTTGTTTGCTTTTTTGCCTGGGGGGTTTGGGGGCCTTGTGTATCACCTGTGAGGGGTTTCAGGGGTCCAGTCCCGGGGTCCTGGCCCCGCCTCTTCACTGGTCCTACTAGTTACTCTCCCCCGAACCCTGACCTTTATATACCTTTTGCTTAAAACTATGTTGGTCCTGCCCCCACTATTCCATTACTAACTACTCTGTGGGTGAAGAAATACTCCTAACACCCCGGATTCACTTGTCTTCAACTTCCAACTGGGTCCCCTTGTTACTGTTCCCAAACTCTGGAACATCCTGTCTTTGTCCACCCTTTTCAATTTTTTCATATTTTGTATTCGTTTCATGTCCCCCCCATCTCTCCCGTCCCCCAGTTTCAGGTTGATTTCCCTTAACCTCTCCCCGTGGACATACCTCTTACTCGGGGGCATCTTGTTTCAAACCTTTGCACTTTCTCTATTTCTTTACGTGCTTGGCTATTTTGGGGTTTCCCAAAAATGGTGCCTCATACTCCAAAAGGGCCTAAGTACACGGTGTTCAGGGTTTCCAACGATTTTCCCTTTTTAAGGGGTTTGGAATCTGTTTAGTTTCTAGGGGCCCTATCTGCAGCAGTTATTTGGTTGTGCGCTTCAAGATGTGCTTGGTGTTTACTCACCCCAAGATCTTTTTCCTTGAGTAGGTTTGTAGTCTCTGGCCCCCTAGACTGTGCTCCGTCTGCGGTCTTCTTTGCCCTTCCCCAATCTTCATGACTTTGCACTTGGTGGGATTGAAATCCAGGAGCCAATTGCTGGACCAGGTCTGTAGCCTGTCCAGATCCCTTTGTAGTTCTGCCTGTCTTCGATCGAGTGAATTCTTCTCATCAACTTCACGTCATCTGCAAACAGGGACACCTCAGAGTCTATTCCTTCCGTCATGTCATTCACAAATACCAGAATCAGTACTGGTCCTAGGACTGACCCCTGTGGGACCCCACTGGTCACAGGTGCCCACTCTGACACCTCGCCACGTACCATTACTCGCTGCTGTCTTCCTGACAAGTATTCCCTGATCCATTGTAGTGCCTTCCCTGTTATCCCTGCTTGGTCCTCCAGTTTTTTGCACTAATCTCTTGTGTGGAACTGTGTCAAACGCCTTCTTGCAGTCCAAGAATATGCAATCCACCCACCCCTCTCTCTCTTGTCTTACTGCTGTCACCATGTCATAGAACTCCAGTAGGTTTGTGACACAGGATTTCCTGTCCCTGAAACCATGTTGGCTGCTGTTGATGAGATCGTTCCTTTCTAGGTGTTCCACCACTCTTCTCCTGATAATCTTCTCCATGAATTTGCATACTATACATGTCAGTGACACTGGTCTGTAGTTTAGTGCTTCATGTCTGTCTCCTTTTTTAAAGATTGGGACTACATTTGCTGTCATTAATGCCTCAGGCAATCTCCCTGTTTCGATAGATGTATTGAATATTGTTGTTAGGGGTACACATAGCGCCTCTGCTCCATCTCTCAGGACCCATGGAGAGATGTTATCTGGCCCCATTGCCTTTGAGGTATCTAGCTCACTCAGAAGCCTCTTCACTTCTTCCTCGGTTGTGTGTACTGTGTCCAGCACTTGGTGGTGTGCCCCACCTCTCCGTCTTTCTGGAGCCCCTTCTGTCTCCTCTGTGAACACTTCTTTGAATCTCTAGTTGAGTTCCTCACATACTTCACAGGCATTTCTTGTTGTCTCTCCTCCTTCCTTCCTTAGCCTGATTACCTGGTCCTTGACTGTTGTTTTCCTCCTGATGTGGCTGTATAACAGCTTTGGGTCAGATTTGGCTTTTGCTGCTATGTCGGTTTCATATTGTCGTTGGGCCTCCCTTCTTATCTGTGCATATTCCTTTCTGGCTCTACGACTGCTCTCCTTATTCTCCTGGGTCCTTTGCCTTCTATATTTCTTCCATTCCCTATCACACTTGGTTTTTGCCTCCCTGCACCTTTGGGTGAACCATGGGCTCATCCTGGCTTTTTCATTATTCCTGTTACCCTTGGGTACAAACGTCTCCTCAGCCTCCTTGCACATTGTTGCTACATATTCCTTCATCTCATTAACTGGCTTCCCTGCCAGTTCTCTGTCCCACTGAACCCCGTTCAGGAAGTTCCTCATTCCCGTGTAGTCCCCTTTCTTGTAGTTTGGCTTCATTCATCCTGGCCTTCCTGCTTCCCCCTCCACTTGTAGTTCTACTGTGTATTCGAAGCTTAAAACCACATGATCGCTGGCCCCAAGAGGTCTTTCATATGTGATGTCCTCGATATCTGCACTACTCAAGGTGAATACTAAGTCCAGTCTTGCTGGTTCATCCTCTCCTCTCTCTCTCTCTCTTGTAGTATCCCTTACGTGTTGGTACATGAAGTTTTCCGGTACCACCTCCATCATCTTAGCTCTCCATGTATCTTGGCCCCCATGTGGCTCTAAGTTCTCGCAATCGATCTCCCTGTGGTTAAAATCACCCATGATCAGGAGCTTTGCCCTGCATGCATGAGGTCTTCTAGCCACTGCAGCCAGTGTGTCAACCATCGCTCTATTGATCTCATCATACTCTTGCCTTGGCCTCCTGCTGTTCTGTGGTGGGTTATACATCACTGCTATTACCACCTTGGGACCTCCAGAGTGAAGCGTTCCCGCTATGTAATCACTTTCTTCTCCGCTGTCTCCTCTCTCCAGCTCATCAAAATTCCATTGGTTTTTGATCAGCAATGCCACTCCTCCACCCCCCCTGTTCCCTCTGTCTTTCCTCAGGATCTGGTATCCTGTTGGAAAGATGGCATCTGTTATCATACCTGTAAGCTTGGTTTCTGTGAGAGCTATGATGTCCGGTGATGCCTCTTTGACTCTTTCGTGCCACTCCTCCCACTTATTTGTCATTCCATCAGTGTTTGTGTACCATACCTTCAGTTTCCTTTCCAACACTGTGGTTTGGGGGGCCTGTGAGGGTGGGAGACCTGGTAGCATACTGTAGGATTCTATAGCTCGGTGTTGGGTGGAAGCTGTGGGTATGGATTGTAATGTGTGTTGGGATGGTGTGATAGGTGTGGGGTTCTGAGGATAGTTGTGTGTGTGCTTGCTCTTGCTGCTCTGTTCTGCTGTGACTGACCTCTGCAGGTTCCATCCTTGTCTCCTTTCCTAGATCCTTTCGCTTTTTTCGTCCTTTCCCTCAGCTGCTGTCGTTCTGTTTATGTTCTGTCTCTGTCTAGGAACACCCTCTTGTACTCTTCCGAGTATTTCAACTGTGGTTTCTCTTGGAGGATCCTGTTCCGCACTGTTTCCGTCCTGAGAATCAGCTTGATCGGTCGGTTTCTCCCCTTCGAGTACCCCCCTATTCTCTGAAAATTTACAATCTCGTCCATCTCTTCTTCACCTATTTCCGTGATGATATTCTCAATCTTTTTTCTTTCTTCCTGCCGCCTTTCAGTGTGTGTCCTTTCCTCTCTCTCCTGAAGCCCATGGATAAACACTGATTTTGCCCTTTTCTCCTCCCATTGCCTCACCCTCTGTGACTCTGGATCCTGCCTGTATGTGGTCAGTTTCTCCCTTGATTTTTCCAGTGGCTCTTGATAGCATGGTTGTGCCTCAGCATTCGACCTATCACCCTCTCCATCTACACCCAGTTGTTCTTCCCTTTCACTTCTTGGCCCTTCTTGGCAGGCTGATATGACCTTAGCATAATTCATATCTCCTTCCTTCCTGTTCGGGCTCTCAGCTTCATATGCTGTGTCTTCTCTGGTCACTACCCTTGTAACTCGTTTCAGCCTATTTATCTCAACTTCTAGGACCCTTATCCTGGCCACTGCAGTTTCGACTTGTGCCTCCCAATTCTGTGTGTGTGTGTGTGTGTGTGTGTGTGTGTGTGTGTGTGTGTGTGTGTGTGTGTGTGTGTGTGTGTGTGTGTGTGTGTGTGTG
>NC_069413.1:31428668-31456503 GCF_026875155.1 Cherax quadricarinatus
GTTACTACTACTAAAATGTACTACTACTACTATACTACTATACTTACTGCTACTACTAACATACTAAATAACTTTCTACTAACACTATTTCTACTACTTCTACTCTACTACAAACTACTACTCTGCTTTCACTACTACTATACTACTACTACTACTTTACTGCTACTACTTTCTACTACTACTACACTACTTCTACTGCTACTACTACTACTACTACTATACTACTTCTATGCTACACTACTACTACTACTACTATTCTACGCTACTACTATACATACTACTACTACTACTACTACTACTACCCACTACCCACTACTACTACTACTTACTACTATACTACTGCTACTACTACTACTACTACTGCTACTACTACTACTACTACTACTACTACTACTACTACTACTACTACTACTACTACTACTACTACTGCTACTACTACTACTACTACTACTACTACTTCTACTGCTATAAATATACTACTACTACACCTACTACTTTCTATACTACTACTACTACTACTTACTGCTATACTACTACTACTACTACTACTACACTACTTCTACTACTTCTACTACTACTACTACTGCTACACTACACTACTCTTACTACTACTACTACTACTATTACTACTACTATACTACCACTACTACTACTACTACTACTACTACTACTACTATACTATGCTACTACTACTACTACTACTACTACTACTACTACTGCTACTACTACTACTACTACTACTACTACTTCTACTGCTACTACTACTACTACTACTACTACTACTACTACTACTGCTACTACTAATACTACTACTACTACTTCTACTACTTCTACTACTTTCTACTACTGTACTACTACTACTACTACTGCTACTACTATCTACTACTACTGCTACTATACTACTACTACTATACACTACTCTATACTACTACTCTACTACTACTACTTACTACCACTACTACTACTACTACCCCTACTACTACTACTACCCCTACTACTACTACTACTATTACTTCTACTGCTATACTTCTATACTACCACTACTACTACTACAAATACTACTACTACCATATACTACTACTCTAACCCCTACTACTACTACTACCAAAACTACTACCACTACTACTACTACTACCCTACTACTACCACTACTACACTACTATACACCTACTACTATACTACTACACTACCATACTACTACCATACTACTACTATACTCCACTCATACTACATACTACCACTACTACTACTTACTACCACTACTACTAAATACTACTACCACTACTACTACTACTACTACTACTACTACCACTACTAAATACTACTACTACCACTACTACTACTACTACTACTACTACTACTACCATACCACTACTACCACTACTACTACTTTCTACTACTACACTACTACTCTACTACTACTAAATACTTCTACTGTACTACTACTACTGCTACTACTACTACTACTAACACTACTACTACTATATACCACTACTACTACCACTACTACTACTACTACTACCACTACTACTATACTACTATACTACCACTACTACTACACTACTACTACTACTACTACTACCATCTACTACTACTACTCCACTACTACTACACCACTACTATACTACCACTACTACTATCTATACTACCACTAACTACTACTACTACTACTATACTAACTACTACCACTACTACTACTACTACTACTATACACTTCACTGCTACTACTACTTAATGCTACTACAACTACTACTACCACTTTACTACTACTACTACTTTACTGCACTACTACTACTAAATACTACTTCTACGTACTACTACTACTACTTCTACTGCTATACTACTGTACTACTACCCCACTACTACTACCACTACTACTACTACTACTACTTACTAACCACTACTACTACTACTACCTTACTACATACTACTACTACTACTTTTTACTACTACTACTACTAAATACCAACTACTACTACTACTACACTACTACTACTACTACTACTTTCTACTCTTTCTGCTACTACTATGCTACTACTACCACTACTATCCACTACTATACTTAAATACTACTACTACTTCTACTACTACTACTACTACTACACTACTACTACTCTACTACCACTACTACTACTACTACTACTACTACTACTTCTACTGCTACTACTACCCACTATACTACTACTACTACTTTACTACTACCACTACTACTACTACTACTACTACTACTTCTACTCTACTACTACACTTTTACCACTACTACTACTACTTCTACTAACTACTACTACTACTACTACTACTACTTCTACTGCTACTACTACTACACACCCCTACTACTACTACTACTACTATATACTACTAACTACATTCTACTGCTTCTACTACTACTACTACACTATACCTAACTTCTACTGCTACTACTACTACTACCACTACTTCTCTGCTGCTACACTACTACCATACTACTATACTACTACTATACCACTACTACTACTACTACCACACTACCACTGCAACTATTACTACAATACTACTACCACTACTACCACCACTGCCACTTTCTACTACTACTAATACTACTACCACTACTACCCACTGCACTACTACTACTAATACTACTACCACTACTACCACCACTGCCCCTACTACTACTACTAATCTACTCTACTTCCACCACTGCCACTACTATTTCTAAATAACTACTACCACTAACCACACTGCCACTACTACTACTACTAATACTACTACCACTACTCCCCCACTGCCCCTAACTTCTACTAATACTACTACCACTACTACCACCACTGCCACTACTATTACTTTCTAATACACTACCATACTACCCCACTGCCCCCTACTATTACTACTAAAAAACTACTACCACTACTACCACCACTGCCACTACTACTACTACTAATACTACTACCACTACTACCACCACTGCCACTACTTACTAAATACACAACTACCACCATGCCACTACTACTACTACTGCACTATTACCACCAAGCAACTACTACTTCTACTCTGCCACTACTACCACCCCTGCCACTACTACTACTACTGCCACTACTACACCACTGCAAACTACTACTTACTGCCCCACTACTAACCACTGCCACTACTACTACTACTCCACTACTACCAACTGCCACTACTACACTACTACTACTACTACTTTGCCACTTCTACCACCACTGCCATACTACTACTACTACTACCACCACCACTGCCAATACTACTACTACTAACTACTACTACTAATACTACTACCACCACTGCCACTACTATACTACTACTACCACTGCACTACTACTACCACTACTACCACTGCCACTACTACTACCTAATACCAATGCCAAATACTACTACCACAAAAACCACTGCCACTACTACACTACTACTACTACTACTACTACCACCACTGCCACTACTACTACCTCTACTACCACTGCCACTACTACTACAACCACTACTCTACTACTACCACTACTACCCCTGCATACTACTACCACTACATCACACCCCCTCTACTACCATACTACCACTGTCATACTACTACCACTACTATCAGTATCAACATAGTTACAGCAGTAATAACAGCAGTAACAGCAATAACAGCAGTAATAACAGCAGTAACAGCAAATAACAGCATAATAACACAGTAACAGCAGTAATAACAGCATAACAGCGTAATAACAGCATACAGCATAACAGCAGTAACACCAGCAGTAACAGCAGTAATAACAGCAGCAATAACAGCAGTAATAACAGCAGTAACCGCAGCAATAACAGCAATAACAACAGTAACACAGTAAAACAGCTAACACATAATAACAAAAACAGCATTAATAACGCAGTGTCCCCGTAATAACAGCAGTAACAGCCAATAATAACAGCAGTAACAAAAGTAATAACAGCCAATACACAGAAATAAACAGAGTAACATAACAACAGAAGTACCCGCAGCAATAACAGCAATAATAACAGCAGTAAAAGTAGTAATAACAGCAGTAATAACAGCAGTAGCAGCAGTAATAACAGCAGTAGCAGCAGTAATAACAGCAGCAACAGCAGTAACAGTAGTAATAACAGCAACATCACTAGTAATAACAGAGCAAATAATAACAGCTGTAGCAGCGTAATAAGAGCGTAACGTATAACAACACAGAAACGGCAATAATAACAGCAGTAACAGTAGTAACAACAGCATTAACAGCAGTAATAAAAGCAGTAATAACAGCAGTAATAACAGCAGTAATAGCAGTAATAACAGCAGCAACAGCAGTAATAACAGCAGCAACAGCAGTAATAACCACAACAGCAGTAATAACAGCAGCCCAAAAGCATTTAAAAAAAGCATAACAGCGTATTAACAGCAGTAATAACAGCAGTAACAGTAACAATAACAGCAGTAACAGTAGTAATAAACGCAGAAATAACAGCAGTAACAGCAGTATTAACAGCAGTAACAGCAGTAATAACAGCAGTAACAGTAGTAATAACAGCAGTAGTAATAGTAACAATAACAGCAGTAACAGTGCCAATAACAGCAGTAGCAGCAGTAATAATAGCAGTAACAGTAGTAATAACAGCAGTAACAGTAGTAATAACAGCAGTAGTAATAGTAACAATAACAGTAGTAACAGTACCAATAACAGCAGTAACAGTACCAATAACAGCAGTAACAGTACCAATAACAGCAGTAACAGTAGTAATAACCGCAGAAATAACAGCAGTAACAGCAGTAATAATAGCAGCAACAGTAGTAATAACAGTAGTAACAGTAGTAATATCAGCAGTAACAACAGTCTTCTCCCGAACCCTTCATCTGCAAAAATAACGAGTAATAACAGCAGAACAGCAGTAATAACAGTAGTAATAACAGCAGTAGTAACAGTAGTAATAACAGCAATAACAGCAGTAATAACAGTAGTAACATCAGTAATAACAGCAGTAGTAACAGCAGTAATAACAACAGTAACAGCAGTAATAACAACAGTAACAGCAGTAATAACAGCAGTAACAGTAGTAATAGCAGCAGTAACAGTAGTAATAGCAGCAGTAGTAACAAGTAATAACAGCAGTAACAGTAGTAATAACAGCAGTAACAGTAGTAATAAACAGAATAAACAGTAGTAATAACAGCATGTATCAAACAGTAATAACAGCAGTAACAATAGTAATAAAAAACAGTAAGGTAGTAATAACAGCAGTAACAATAGTAATAACAGCATAAAATAAAAAGCAGTAACAATAGTAATAAAAAGCAGAACAGTAGTATAAAACAGTAAAGTAGTAATAACACAGAAACAGTAGTAATAACAGCAGTAACAATAGTAATAACAACAGTAAGAGTAGTAATAACAGCAGTAACAATAGTAATAACAGCAGTAACAGTAGTAATAACAGCAGTAACAATAGTAATAACAGCAGTAACAGTAGTAATAACAGCAGTAACAGTAGTAATAACAGCAGTAAACAGTAGTTAAAAAGCATACAGTAGTAATAACAGCAGTAACAGTAGTAATAAGAACAGTAATAACAGTAGTAATAACAGCAGTAGTATCAGCAGTAATAACAACAGTAACAATAGTAATAACAGCAGTAACAGTAGTAATAACAGCAGTAACAATAGTAATAACAGCAGTAACAGTAGTAATAACAGCAGTAACAGTAGTAATAACAGCAGTAACAGTAGTAATAACCAAATAACAGTAGTAAAAACGCAGTAACATAGTAATAACAGCAGTAACAGTAGTAATAACAGCAGTAACAGTAGTAATAACAGCAGTAACAGTAGTAATAACAGCAGTAACAGTAGTAATAACAGCAGTAACAATAGTAATAACAGCAGTAACAGTAGTAATAACAGTAGTAACAGTAGTAATACAGCAGTAAAAAATGTAATAAAAAACAGTAACATAGAATAACAGCTAACAGTAGTAATAACAGCAGTAACAATGTAATAACACAGTAACAGTAGTAATAACAGCAGTAACAATAGTAATAACAGCAGTAACAGTAGTAATAACAGCAGTAACAGTAGTAATAACAGCAGTAACAGTAGTAATAACAGCAGTAACAGTAGTAATAACATCAGTAACAGTAGTAATAACATCAGTAACAGTAGTAATAACAGTAGTAACAGTAGTAATAACAGCAGTAACAGTAGTAATAACAACAGTAACAGTAGTAATAACAACAGTAACAGTAGTAATAACAGCAGTAACAGTAGTAATAACAGCAGTAACAGTAGTAATAACAGCAGTAACAGTAGTAATAACAGCAGTAACAGTAGTAATAACAGCAGTAACAGTAGTAATAACAGTAGTAACAGTAGTAATAACAACAGTAACAGCAGTAACAGCAGTAATAACAGTAGTAACAGTAGTAATAACAGCAGTAATAACAGTAGTAACAGTAGTAATAACAGCAGTACCAGTAGTAATAACAACAGTAACAGTAGTAATAACATCAGTAACAGTAGTAATAACAGTAAGTAACAGTAGTAATAACAGCAGTAACAGCAGTAATTTAAAAGTGTAACAGTAGTAATACACAGAAAAACAGCAGTAACAGTAGTAATAAAAAGCAGTAACAGTAGTAATAACAACAGTAACAGTAGTAATAACAGCAGTAACAGTAGTAATAACAGCAGTAACAGTAGTAATAACAGCAGTAACAGTAGTAATAACAGCAGTAACAGTTAAAAAGTGTAAACAACAATAACAGTAGTAATAAAAGCAGTAACAGTAGTAATAACAACATAACAGTAGTAATAACAGCAGGGAACAGTAGTAAATAACAGCAGTAAACAGTAGTAATAACAGCAGTAACAGTAGTAATAACAGCAGTAACAGCTGTAATAACAACAATAACAGTAGTAATAACAGCAGTAACAGCAGTAATAACAACAGTAACAGTAGTAATAACAGCAGTAACAGTAGTAATAACAGCAGTAACAGTAGTAATAACAGCAGTAACAGCTGTAATAACAACAATAACAGTAGTAATAACAGCAGTAACAGCAGTAATAACAACAGTAACAGTAGTAATAACAGCAGTAACAGTAGTAATAACAGCAGTAACAGCAGTAATAACAGCAGCAACAGTAGTAATAACAGCAGTAACAGTAGTAATAACTGCAGTAACAGTAGTAATAACTGCAGTAACAGTAGTAATAACAGCAGTAACAGTAGTAATAACTGCAGTAACAGTAGTAATAACAACAGTAATAACAACCAGTAGTATTAACAACATAACAGTATAATAACAGCAGTAACATAGTAATAACACATAACAGTAGTAATAACAAGAGTAATAACAGCAACAACAGTAGTAATAACAGCAGTAACAGTAGTAATAACAGCAGTAACAGTAGTAATAACAGCAGTAACAGTAGTAATAACAACAGTAATAACAGCAGCAACAGTAGTAATAACAACAGTAACAGTAGCAATAACAGCAGTAACAGTAGTAATAACAGTAACAGTAGTAATAACAACAGTAACAGTAGTAGTAACAACAGTAACAGTAGTATTAACAACAGTAACAGTAGTAATAACAACAGTAACAGCAGTAATAACAGCAGTAACAGTAGTAATAACAGCAGTAACAGTAGTAATAACAGCAGTAACTGTAGTAATAACAACAGTAACAGTAGTAATAACAGCAGTAACAGCAGTAATAACAGCAGTAACAGTATAAAGCAGCAGTATACAGTAGTAATAACAGTAACAGTTAAAATAGCAGTTAACAGTAGTAATAACAGCAGTAACAGTAGTAATAACAACGTAACAGTAGTAATAAACAGCAGTATAACACAGTAATAACAGCAGTACAGAGTAATAGCAGCAGTAACAGTAGTAAATAAAGCAGCGTAACACTAGTAAAACAGCATAACAGCAGTATTTAAAAGCAGTAACAGCAGTAATAACAGCAGTAGTAACAGTAGTTCCACAGGTTCACAAACCGACGTCGGTCTCTGAACCATTATCTAAAAATCCTGTCAACACTGCAAAATTCTTGGATCTTAATACTTGGAATTCTTCGGGTTCCCTAACCCTTGGCACGACCTTGGCACGACCTTGGCACGACCCTTTGGGGACGCCTTGGGCACGACTTGAAAACACGACCTACTTCCACATTGGACAAATGTGACACCACCTCCGTCTGCTGCACCTCTCCTGCCTACAGTATATAACTGCTTCTCGCACATATGCGTATTCTATTCAAGATTGAAGGACTGCCACATCGACTCAAGGTTTAGGGACTGATTACCTTTCTCCTCCTGTTCTTCGAGCTTCCCTGTTTATGGGCTGATGAACCACTGGTGGGAAACGTTTCCTTAATAAAGATTTCCCAAGAGTGCACATGTGTCTAATTTATCTACATAACCTATATAACCTCCTATGTAACCTCCTATATACTTATTAACCTCCTATGTAGCTCCTATATAATATATAACCTCCCATGTAACTCTATAAACTTAATAACCTCCATGTAACCTCTATATAACTTATATAACCTCCATGTAACTCCTTAAACTTTAAAAACCTCCTATGTAACCTCCATATAATTATATAACCTCCTATGTAACCCCCTATAAAAACTTATATAACCTCCATGTAACCCTCCTAATAACTTATATAACCTCCTAGTAACCCCTATATAACTAATAACTCCTATGTAACTCCCATATAACTTAATAACCTCCTATGTAACCTAAATTGGGTTGCAAAGGAGACAAGTGGCCACCAAGGCAGGGTGGCCCATCCAAGGCAGGGTGGCCCACCAAGGCAGGGTGCCCACCAAGGTAGGGTGGCCACCAAGGCAGGGTGGCCACCCGGCAGGTGCCCACCAAGGCAGGGTGGCCCACCAAAGGGAGGGTGGCCCACCAAGCAGGTGGCCCACCAAGGCAGGGGCCCAACAAGGAGGGTGGCCCACCAAAGCAGGTGGCCCAACCCAAAGGGAGGGGGGCCACCAAGGCAGGGTGCCCACCAGGTAGGGTGGCTCACCAAGGCAGGGTGGCCCACCAAAGGCAGGTGGCCCACCAAGGCAGGGTGCCACCAAAGGGAGGTGGCCACCAAGGTAGGGTTGGCCCACCAAGGAGGGTGCCCCAAGGCGGTGCCCACCCAAACAGGGTGCCCACCAAAGGCAGGGTGGCCAAACCCAAAGGGAGGGTGGCCCACAAGGCAGGGGGGCCACCCAAGGCAGGGTGACCCACCAAGGGAGGGTGGCCCACCGGAGGGTGGCCCACCAAGCAGGGTGGCCCACAAAGGGAGGGTGGCCCACCAAGGCAGGTGGCCCACCAAAGGGAGGGTGGCCACGGCAGGTGGCCCACCAAGGCAGGGTGGCCACCCAAGGGAGGGTGGCCACCAAAGCAGGGTGGCCCACCAAAGGGGTGGCCGAAAAAGAAAAACTTTCACTTTATTTACTCCATCAGTTATTGCCAGAAGGGTGCTTTACACTACAGTTTTTAAACTGCAAACTTAACACCCTCCTTTGAGTGCAGCACTTACTTCCCCTCTCCAGGACTCAAGTCCGGCCTGCCGGTTTCCCTGAACCCCTTCATAAATGTTACTTTGCTCACACTCCAACAGCACGTCAAGTATTAAAAACCATTTGTCTCCATTTACTTCTAACACGCTCATACATACTTGCTGGAAGTCCAAGCCCCTCGCACACAAAACTTATTTTACCCCCCTCCCTCCAACCTTCCCTAGGCAGACCCCTACCCCACCTTCCCTCCACTACAGATTTATACACTCACTAAGTTATTTTATTTTGTTCCATTCTCTCTACATGTCCGAACCACCTCAACAATCCCTCCTCAGCCGTCTGGATAATACTTGTAGTATTCCCACACCTCCTCCTAATTTCCAGACTACAAATTCTCTGCATTATATTCACACCACACATTGCTCTCAGACAAGACATCTCCACTACCTCCAGCCTTCTCCTTGTTGCAACATTCATCACCCATTCTTCACACTCATATAGGAGTGTTGGTATAACTATACTCTCATACATTCACAGACTCCTTAGTTCTTCTTCCCCTCGTCAGTTAGGTGATTCACCTCATCCTTCATAGACTCATCTGCTGACACGTCCACTCCTAAATATGTGAATACATTCACCTCTTACATACTCTCTCCCTCCAACCTGATATCCAATCTTTTGTTACCTATTTTTTTGTTATCCTCATCACCTTACTCTTTCCTGTATTCACTCTTAGTGTTCTTTTACATACCCTACCAAACTCATCCCCCAGAGAGAGAGAGAGAGAGAGAGTGAGGGGAGTGAGGGGATAAGGGGAAGGAGAGGGGGACGGGAAGGGGGTTTCTACCTTGATGGGGGGGGGGTCCTCCAGGTGAGTTTCAGCTGACGTTACTTCACCTTACAGGTAATTACCACCTACGCTGAGGTGAACCTTCCTTCCCACGCTACCACCTGTTCTCCCATTATTATCATTATTATTATTATTATTATTATTATTATTATTATTATTATTATTATTATTATTATTATTATTATTATTATATTATTATTATTATTATTATTATTATTATTATTATTATTATTATCATCATCATCATTATCGTTAGCATAATCATTATTATAAAAATTCACTGAGATATGAACGCTGGGAGAAAAATTACTGGAACATAACTAGCTTTCCGTCTCCTCGAGATTTGCGTCAAGATGCGCCGCAAAATCGCATCAACGGATGCATCAGCGAGGCTTCGCCGCGATTCTAGGCGGTGGCGTGCGACGCTATGCGACGTTATGCGATGCTATGCGATGATCCGAGGCGAGAGATGAGGGAGATGAGGAGAGAGGCGTGGCGTGAACTTCACAGGTGACACTGACAGTCTTCATAACGGTCGTCAACACTCTCTGAGATGAAGGAAGTGAAGGAAGGAGTGAAGAAAGGAATTGAGGAATGAAGGAAGGGAGATGAGTGAATGAAGGGAGGAGTGAATGGGGAGGGAGGAGTTAATGAAGGAAGAGAGGGAGGAAGGGGTGAATGAAGGGAGGTGGAAGGAGTGAATGAATGAATGAAAGGTGGTAGTAGTGAAGGAATGAATGAAATAGAGCGGGAAAAAGAGAAAGAATGAAAATGGAAGAAAGGAAATTAATGCAGGAAGCGAAGGAATATTCCAAATCTCAGTCTCCCTTCATATCTCCCTTTGTATATCACTTCACATCTCCCTTTATATCTCCCTTTATATTTCACTTTATATTTCCCTTTGAATCTCCAATTCAGGCTTATTATTTCAGTCTATCGTCGTAGATAGACATTCTCTGTTATGGAGTGTGTTGATATGTTGAGAGAGAGAGAGAGAGAGAGAGAGAGAGAGAGAGAGAGAGAGAGAGAAGAGAGAGAGAGAGAGAGAGAGAGAGAGAGACAGAGAGAGGAGAGAGAGAGAGAGAGAGAGAGAGAGAGAGGAGAGAGAGAGAGAGAGAGAGAGAGACAGAGAGAGAGAGAGAGAGAGAGACAGAGAGAGAGAGAGAGAGAGAGAGAGAGAGAGAGAGAGAGAGAGAGAGAGAGAGAGAGAAGAGAGAGAGAGAGAGAGAGAGAGAGAGAGAGAGAGAGAGAGAGAGAGAGAGAGAGAGAGAGAGAGACAGAGAGAGAGAGAGAGAGAGAGAGAGAGAGAGAGAGAGAGACAGAGAGAGAGACAGAGAGAGACAGAGAGAGAGAAAGAGAGAGAGACAGAGAGACAGAGAGACAGAGAGAGAGATAGTAATGTGTCATCAGCTGACACGAGACAGTGATTCTGTACTGCCTCGTTACACAGCAGCAGCTGTTACTGTGAGACCAGTCACATACGCACACGCACGAGGGGCCAAGAGCTGTGATTCGACCCCTACAACCACATATAGGTGAGTATGCGCACGTACAACAAAGGTTATATTGCTAGAAGTAATGTTATAATTTTGGCAAGTAGTGAGTGGTAGTCCCACAGCCATACCATAACACCATGGTACACCAGTGGTGGTCCCATAGCCATACCATAACACCATGGTACACCAGTGGTGGTCCCATAGCCATACCATAACACCATGGTACACCAGTGGTGGTCCCATAGCCATACCATAACACCATGGTACACCAGTGGTGGTCCCATAGCCATACCATAACACCATGGTACACCAGTGGTGGTCCCATAGCCATACCATAACACCATGGTACACCAGTGGTGGTCCCATAGCCATACCATAACACCATGGTACACCAGTGGTGGTCACATAGCCATACCATAACACCATGGTACACCAGTGGTGGTCACATAGCCATACCATAACACCATGGTACACCAGTGGTGGTCCCATAGCCATACCATAACACCATGGTACACCAGTGGTGGTCCCATAGCCATACCATAACACCATGGTACACCAGTGGTGGTCCCATAGCCATACCATAACACCATGGTACACCAGTGGTGGTCCCATAGCCATACCATAACACCATGGTACACCAGTGGTGGTCCCATAGCCATACCATAACACCATGGTACACCAGTGGTGGTCCCATAGCCATACCATAACACCATGGTACACCAGTGGTGGTCACATAGCCATACCATAACACCATGGTACACCAGTGGTGGTCACATAGCCATACCATAACACCATGGTACACCAGTGGTGGTCCCATAGCCATACCATAACACCATGGTACACCAGTGGTGGTCCCATAGCCATACCATAACACCATGGTACACCAGTGGTGGTCCCATAGCCATACCATAACACCATGGTACACACAGTGGTGGTCCCATAGCCATACCATAACACCATGGTACACCAGTGGTGGTCCCATAGCCATACCATAACACCATGGTACACCAGTGGTGGTCACATAGCCATACCATAACACCATGGTACACCAGTGGTGGTCACATAGCCATACCATAACACCATGGTACACCAGTGGTGGTCACATAGCCATACCACAACACCATGGTACACCAGTGGTGGTCACATAGCCATACCATAACACCATGGTACACCAGTGGTGGTCACATAGCCATACCATAACACCATGGTACACAAGTGGTGGTCATATAGCCATACCATAACACCATGGTACACCAGTGGTGGTCCCATAGCCATACCATAAAGTTCAAGTATTTAAATATTCTGTCAGTGTCTTACTCTATCTTTATCTCCCTGTCTTCCTCCCTTTCTTTCTCCCTCCCTCCCTCCCTCCCTCCCTCCCTCCCTCCTTGGCACACGTCCTGAACTGTGGTTTGTAATGCTTAGCTGGGTGGAAAGATTGTGGCTTGTGCCACCCTCACCTGCCACCCACACCTGCCACCCACACCTGCCACCCATACCTTCCACACACATACCTGCCACCCACACCTGCCAGCTATACCTGCCACCCATACATGCCACATATACCTGTTACCCACACCTGCTACCCATATCTGCCACACACACCTGTCACCTGCACCTGCCACATGACGCGGGTGTTAGTCATATGATGATCCACAGCTGGAGCTTTTGGTCATCTGACCGAGGCCTTCCGCTGGCTTATTTGATACCCTTCCTCCACTGACTTCAACTTCTTTCCTTGTTTCTCACTGACTTCACCCACCTCTCCCCTTGTTTCTCACTGACTTCACCCACCTCTCCCCTTGTTTCTCACTGACTTCACCCACCTCTCCCCTTGTTTCTCACTGACTTCACCCACCTCTCCCCTTGTTTCTCACTGACTTCACCCACCTCTCCCCTTGTTTCTCACTGACTTCACCCACCTCTCCCCTTGTTTCTCACTGACTTCACCCACCTCTCCCCTTGTTTCTCACTGACTTCACCCACCTCTCCCCTTGTTTCTCACTGACTTCACCCACCTCTCCCCTTGTTTCTCACTGACTTCACCCACCTCTCCCCTTGTTTCTCACTGACTTCACCCACCTCTCCCCTTGTTTCTCACTGACTTCACCCACCTCTCCCCTTGTTTCTCACTGACTTCACCCACCTCTCCCCTTGTTTCTCACTGACTTCACCCACCTCTCCCCTTGTTTCTCACTGACTTCACCCACCTCTCCCCTTGTTTCTCACTGACTTCACCCACCTCTCCCCTTGTTTCTCACTGACTTCTCCCACCTCTCCCCTTGTTTCTCACTTACTTCACCCACCTCTCCCCTTGTTTCTCACTGACTTCACCCACCTCTCCCCTTGTTTCTCACTGACTTCACCCACCTCTCCCCTTGTTTCTCACTGACTTCACCCACCTCTCCCCTTGTTTCTCACTGACTTCACCCACCTCTCCCCTTGTTTCTCACTGACTTCACCCACCTCTCCCTTGTTTCTCACTGACTTCACCCACCTCTCCCCTTGTTTCTCACTGACTTCACCCACCTCTCCCCTTGTTTCTCACTGACTTCACCCATCTCTTCCCTTGTTTCTCACTGACTTCACCCACCTCTTCCCTTGTTTCTCACTTACTTCACCCACCTCTCCCCTTGTTTCTCACTGACTTCACCCACCTCTCCCCTTGTTTCTCACTGACTTCACCCACCTCTCCCCTTGTTTCTCACTGACTTCACCCACCTCTCCCCTTGTTTCTCACTGACTTCACCCACCTCTCCCCTTGTTTCTCACTGAGTCACCAACCTCTACCTTTGTTCCTCACTCGCCTCACCAAGATTATGTGGGAACTGTGTGTCAGATGTCTTAGCAAAGGTCAGACATCTACAATACAATTGTCAACAAAGATTTGTTAAGTTATACCATGAATTAAGTCAAGATCCTGGAGTTCACCTTACGAAACATACATAACAAATGTAATAGTAATTATGGACAAGGTAGATTATAGTGGGAAAATGTACTTAGGTGAATGTTAACGAACTGTTTCATTATCCCTAACGTAATGTGGAATGGTGGCAGAATAATGTTATTCTTGTCATCCAATGGCTGGTTAGTGATGTTTCCTGTTCATACGTTCATGTTTTTTCTTGAAGGTCATGTCACTTTTGTGTAGTGATCTGCCTTGGTGCTACTGTCCCACCAACATGAAACAAGTGTACTTGTATATCCACTCTGTTACCCAAGCAAGATGTATGTCAACTTCTGATCAACATAAATATTCATCTTGTTATCATGATAATAAAGCTTCTGTGATACTGTTTTGATATCGTGTTCTTCTTTAAGTCTTGTTGAGCGATTGTAAAAGATGTTTATTGTTTACCAGTGTGCAATAAGAGACGTTTCAAGTTTCTTATGAAGGTGTTTATGAATGTCCTTCAGTCTGCTGGTCGATATTCAAGCTCCATTGGAAGAAGGTGTCCAGGGATGTTGTTGTACTATACAGGTTATTTATCTTGGCTGAAGGAAGGAAGGAAGGAGTTCAACCTCTCTTCTTGTAGACAATTCTTTTCTTTAAGTCTGGATGCTAAAAGTTCAGACGCTTGCTTTGACAGACTGAGGTCACGTATCAGATCACAGAGTTCTTGAGAGAACTGCTGGGCTGTTGAAATACTGACTTCATACTCAGCTAAGCCCTGAGTATCTTCAACATCTGACAATGGAAGATCAGGCAGTGTTGTAAACACTGGTATGGTAACGTCTTCATTGTGTGGCACACTGATCCTTGTTGACTCCAAATCAAAATATTCCCGCTTGACTTTCTTGTATAGTTAAAACCTTCCACATTACCCATACAACAATAACAATCGTCGTGATGGTTTTCGACTCTCTGCACACCATAGACACACTCAAATTTAAACTTTTCCTTGACTTATTGATCCACTGTGGTAATCATTCTACACAGTTTTTCTCGGCCATGTGGAGAGCCCCGTCTTGTCTTGTCCCCGAAACATACCTGAAGGTTACCTTGAGGTTATTCCGGGGATCAACACCCCCGCGGCCCGGTCCATGACCAGGCCTCCCGATGGATCAGGGCCTGATCAACTAGGCTGTTACTGCTGGCCGCACGCAGTCCAACGTACGAGCCACAGCCCGGCTGATCCGGCACTGACTTTAGGTATCTGTCCAGCTCTCTCTTGAAGGCAGCCAGGGGTTTATTGGCAATTCCCCTAATGCTTGATGGGAGGCTGTTGAACAGTTTTGGGCCCCGGACACTTATGGTGTTTTCTCTTAGTGTACCAATGGCGCCCCTACTTTTTATTGGCGGCATTTTGCATCGCCTGCCCAGTCTTTTACTTTCGTAGGGAGTGATTTCTGTGTGCAGATTTGGGACCATTCCTTCCAAGATTTTCCAAGTGTAGATTATGATATATCTCTCCCTCCTGCGTTCCAACGAGTACAAGTCAAGTGCTTTCAAGCGTTCCTAGTAGTTAAGGTGCTTGACAGAACTTATACGTGCAGTAAAGGATCTCTGTACACTCTCTAGATCTCTCTAGATTTAGCAAAATCTCTGATGTTTTTCTTTCTTTTTGTAAAGAGTATTCGCTACAAATGTACCAAAATACATTGTGATTGTTTAAGCAGACTCTTAGTCCAGAACTCACGTTTATCCGGACATAAATACCAACACAACGGACACAGTATCATCAGATGGTCGTTGATGATACAGCTCGTGTCCTTAAATACTAAACCATATAACAATAACATCCTAGACTGTATTAAAACACTCTCTAGTTACAAATTATCACTACATATAGTACGTATAACACGAATTATAACTAAATTTCCTGATAACTGAGGCCGGTATGTAACACCTCACACACCAGACCTTGACGCTGGTGATGGGTACTGGGTCCAGGGTACTGGGTCCAGGGTGCTGGGTCCAGGGTGCTGGGTCCAGGGTGCTGGGTCCAGGGTGCTGGGTCCAGGGTACTGGGTCCAGGGTGCTGGGTCCAGGGTGCGGGTCCAGGGTGCTGGGTCCAGGTGCTGGGTCCAGGGTTTCTGGGTCCAGGGTACTGGGTCCAGGGTGCTGGGTCCAGGGTGCTGGGTCCAGGGTACTGGGTCCAGGGTGCTGGGTCCAGGGTGCTGGGTCCAGGGTGCTGGGTCCAGGGTACTGGGTCCAGGGTAATGGGTCCAGGGTGCTGGGCCAGGGTGCTGGGTCCAGAGTACTGGGTCCAGGGTGCTGGGTCCAGGGTGCTGGGTCCAGGGTACTGGGTCCAGGGTGCTGGGTCCAGGGTGCTGGGTCCAGAGTACTGGGTCCAGGGTGCTGGGTCCAGGGGGCTGGGTTTCCCGGGGACTGGGTCCAGGTGCTGGGTCCCCGGGGCTGGATCCAGGGGGCTGGGTCCAGGGTACTGGGTCCAGGGTGCTGGGGCCAGGGTTACTGGGTCCAGGGTGCTGGGGCCAGGGTACTGGGTCCAGGGTGCTGGGTCCAGGGTGCTGGGTCCAGGGTGCTGGGTCCAGGGTGCTGGGTCCAGGGTACTGGGTCCAGGGTGCTGGGTCCAGGGTGCTGGGTCCAGGGTGCTGGGTCCAGGGTACTGGGTCCAGGGTGCTGGGTCCAGGGTACTGGGTCCAGGGTGCTGGGTCCAGGGTGCTGGGTCCAGGTACTGGGTCCAGGGGCTGGATCCAGGGTTTCTGGTCCAGGGTGCTGGGTTTCCCGGGTGCTGGGTCCAGGGTACTGGGTCCAGGGTGCTGGGTCCAGGGTGCTGGGTCCAGGGTGCTGGGTCCAGGATACTGGGTCCAGGGAACTGGGTCCAGGTAAATGGGTCCAGGGTGCTGGGTCCAGGTGCTGGTCCAGGGGACTGGGTCCAGGGTGCTGGGTCCAGGGTACTGGGTCCAGAGTACTGGGTCCAGGGTACTGGGTCCAGGGTGCTGGGTCCAGGGTACTGGATCCAGGGTGCTGGGTCCAGGGTGCTGGGTCCAGGGTACTGGGTCCAGAGTACTGGGTCCAGGGTACTGGGTCCATGGGGGGGCTGGGTCCAGGGGACTGGATCCAGGGTGCTGGGTCCAGGTGCTGGGTCCAGGGTACTGGGTCCAGAGTACTGGGTCCAGGGTGCTGGGTCCAGGGTGCTGGGTCCAGGGTGCTGGGTCCAGGGTACTGGGTCCAGAGTACTGGGTCCAGGGTACTGGGTCCAGAGTGCTGGGTCCAGGGTACTGGGTCCAGGGTGCTGGGGCCAGGGTGCTGGGTCCAGGGTGCTGGGTCCAGGGTAACGGTCCAGAGTACTGGGTCCAGGTACTGGGTTTCCCGAGTGCGGGTCCAGGGGACTGGGTCCAGGAGCTGGGTTCAGGGTACTGGGTCCAGGGTACTGGGTCCAGGGTACTGGGTCCGGGTGCTGGTCCAGGGTTTCTGGTTTCCCGGGTGCTGGGTCCAGGGTACTGGGGCCAGGGTGCTGGTCCAGGGTGCTGGGTCCAGGGTACGGGGCCAGGGTGCTGGGTCCAGGGTGCTGGGTCCAGGGTGCTGGGTCCAGGGTGCTGGGTCCAGGGTGCTGGGTCCAGGGTACTGGGTCCAGAGTACTGGGTCCAGGGTACGGGTCCAGAGTGCTGGGTCCAGGTACTGGGTCCAGGGTGCTGGTTTAGGTACTGGGTCCCCGGGTACTGGGGCCAGGGTACTGGTCCAGGTGCTGGGTCCAGGGTGCTGGGTCCAGGGTGCTGGGTCCAGGTACTGGGTCCAGGGGGGCTGGGTCCAGGGTGCTGGGTCCAGGGTACTGGGTCCAGGGGGCTGGTCCAGGTGCTGGGTCCAGGGTGCTGGGTCCAGGGTGCTGGGGCCAGGGTACTGGGTCCAGGGCTGGGTCCAGGGTGCTGGTCCAGGTACTGGGTCCAGGGTACTGGGTCCAGGGTACTGGGTCCAGGGTGCTGGGTCCAGGGTGCTGGGTCCAGGGTACTGGGTCCAGGGTGCTGGGTTTCCAGGTACTGGGTCCAGAGTACTGGGTCCAGGGTACTGGTCCAGGTGCTGGTTCCAGGGTACTGGATCCAGGGTGCTGGTCCAGGGTGCTGGGTCCAGGGTACTGGGTCCAAGTACTGGGTCCAGGGGACTGGTCCATGGTGCTGGGTCCAGGGTACTGGATCCAGGGGGCTGGGTTCAGGGTTTCTGGGGCCAGGTACTGGGTCCAGAGTACTGGGTCCAGGGTGCTGGGTCCAGGGTGCTGGGTCCAGGGTGCTGGGTCCAGGGTACTGGGTCCAGGGTACTGGGTCCAGGGTACTGGGTCCAGAGTGCTGGGTCCAGGGTGCTGGGTCCAGGGTGCTGGGTCCAGGGTGCTGGGTCCAGGGTGCTGGGTCCAGGGTACTGGGTCCAGAGTACTGGGGCCAGGGTACTGGGTCCAGAGTGCTGGGTCCAGGTACTGGGTTTCCCGGGGTGCTGTTCAGGGTACTGGGTCCAGGGTACTGGGTCCCGGGTACTGGGTCCAGGTGCTGGGTCCAGGGTGCTGGGTCCAGGGTGCTGGGTCCAGGGTACTGGGTCCAGGGTGCTGGGTCCAGGGTACTGGGTCCAGGGTACTGGGTCCAGGGTACTGGGTCCAGGGTACTGGGCCCAGGGTACTGGGTCCAGGGTACTGGGTCCAGGGTACTGGGTCCAGGGTACTGGGTCCAAGGTACTGGGTCCAGGGTACTGGGTCCAGGGTACTGGGTCCAGGGTGCTGTGTCCAGGGTACTGGATCCAGGGTATTGGGTCCAGGGTACTGGGTCCAGGGTACTAGGTCCAGGGTGCTGGGTCCAGGGTACTGGATCCAGGGTGCTGGGTCCAGGGTACTAGGTCCAGGGTACTGGGTCCAGGGTACTGGGTCCAGGGTGCTGGGTCCAGGGTGCTGGGTCCAGGGTACTGGGTCCGGGGTACTGGGTCAAGGGTACTGGGTCCAGGGTGCTGGGTCCAGGGTGCTGGGACCAGGGTACTGGGTCCAGGGTACTGGGTCCAGGGTACTGGGTCCAGGGTACTGGGTCCAGGATACTGGGTCCAGGGTACTGGGTCCAGGGTACTGGGTCCAGGGTACTGGGTCCAGGATACTGGGTCCAGGGTGCTGGGTCCAGGGTACTGGGTCCAGGGTACTGGGTTCAGGGTACTGGGTCCAGGGTACTGGGTCCAGGGTGCTGGGTCCAGGGTACTGGGTCCAGGGTTTCTGGGTCCAGGGGACTGGTTTCCCGGGTACTGGGTCCAGGGTACTGGTCCAGGATACTGGGTCCCCGGTGCGGGTCCAGGTACTGGGCCAGGGTACTGGGTCCAGGGTACTGGGTCCCCGGGTGCTGGGTCCAGGGTACTGGGTCCAGGGTACTGGGTTCAGGGTAATGGGTCCAGGGTACTGGGTCCAGGGTACTGGGTCCAGGGTACTGGGTCCAGGGTACTGGGTCCAGGGTACTGGGTCCAGGGTACTGGGTCCAGGGTACTGGGTCCAGGGTACTGGTTTCCAGGGTATTTGGTCCAGGGTACTGGGTCCCAGGGTACTGGGTCCGGGTACTGGGTCCAGGGGACTGGGTCGAGGTACTGGGTCCAGGGGTACTGGGTCCAGGGTGCTGGGTCCAGGGTACTGGGTCCAGGGTACTGGGTCCAGGGTACTGGGTCCAGGGTACTGGGTCCAGGGTACTGGGTCCAGGGTGCTGGGTCCAGGGTACTGGGTCCAGGGTACTGGGTTCAGGGTACTGGGTCCAGGGTACTGGGTCCAGGGTACTGGGTCCAGGGTACTGGGTCCAGGTACTGGGTCCCCGGGTACTGGGTCCAGGGTACTGGTCCAAGGGTACTGGGTCCAGGGTAATGGGTCCAGGGTACTGGGTCCAGGGTACTGGGTCCAGGGTACTGGGTCCAGGGTACTGGGTCCAGGGTACTGGGTCCAGGGTACTGGGTACAGGGTGCTGGGTCCAGGGTACTGGGTCCAGGGTACTGGGTCCAGGTATGGTTCCAGGGTACTGGGGTTTAGGGTACTGGGTCCAGGGACTGGGTCCAGGGGACTGGGTCCAGGTACTGGGTCCAGGGTAATGGGTCCAGGTAAATGGTCCAGGGGACTGGTCCCAGGGTACTGGGTCCAGGGACTGGTTCCAGGGTACTGGGTTTAGGGTACTGGTCCAGGGTACTGGGTCCAGGGTAAATGGGTCCAGGGTACTGGTCCAGGTACTGGGTCCAGGGTACGGGTCCAGGGTACTAGGTCCAGGGACTGGGTCCCAGGTACTGGTCCAGGGTACTGGGTCCAGGGTACTGGGTCCCAGGTACTGGGTCCAGGGGACTGGGTCCAGGTACAGGTCCAGGTACTGGTCCAGGGTAACTGGGTCCAGGGTACTGGGGCCAGTACTGGGGCCAGGGTACTGGGTCCAGGTACTGGGTCAGGGTACTGGGTCCAGGGTAAAGGGCCAGGGTACTGGGTCCAGGGTACTGGGTCCAGGGTAATGGGTCCAGGTACTGGGTCCCGGGTACTGGTCCAGGGTAAATAGGTCCAGGGTACTGGGTCCAGGGTACGGTCCAGGGTACTGGGTCCAGGGTACTGGGTCCAGGGTACGGTCCAGGGGACTGGTTCCAGGGTTTCTGGTTCAGGGTACTGGGTCCAGGTACTGGGTCCAGGGTACTGGTTCCAGGGTACTGGGTTTCAGGGTACTGGGGCCAGGGTATGGGGCCAGGGTACTGGGTCCAGGGTACTGGGTCCAGGGTAATGGGTCCAGGGTACTGGGTCCAGGGTACTGGGTCCAGGGTACTAGGTCCAGGGTACTGGGTCCAGGGTACTGGGTCCAGGGGACGGGTCCAGGTACGGGTCCAGGGTACTGGGTCCAGGGTAACCCTGGTTCCAGGGTACTGGGTTCAGGGTCTGGGTCAGGGTACTGGGTCCAGGGTACTAGGTCCAGGGGACTGGGTCCAGGGTACTGGGTCCAGGTACTGGGTCCAGGGGACTGGTTCCAGGGTACTGGGTTCAGGTACTTGGTCCAGGGGACTGGGTCCAGGGGACTGGGTCCAGGGTACTGGGTCCAGGGTATTGGGTCCCGCGTACTGGGTCCAGGTACTAGGGCCAGGGTACTGGTCCAGAGTTGGCTGGGTCCAGGGTAAAATGGTCCAGGGTGCTGGGTTCAGGGTACTGGGTCCAGGGTACTGGGTCCAGGGTACTGGGTCCAGGGTGCTGGGTCCAGGGTGCTGGGTCCAGGGTGCTGGGTCCAGGGTACTGGGTCCAGGGTGCTGGGTCCAGGTACTGGGTCCAGGTACTGGGTCCAGGGTACTGGGTCCAGGGTACTGGGGCCCCGGGTACTGGGTCCAGGTTTCTGGTCCAGGGTAACTGGGTCCAGGTTACTGGGTCCAAGGTACTGGGTCCAGGGTACTGGGTCCAAGTGGTACTGGGTCCAGGGTGTGTGTCCAGGGTACTGGATCCGGGGTATTGGGTCCAGGGTTTCTGGGTCCAAGGGTACTAGGTCCCGGGTGCTGGGTCCAGGTACTGGATCCAGGGGCGGGTCCCCGGGGACTAGGGCCAGGGTACAGGGTCCAGGGTACTGGGTCCAGGGTGCTGGGTCCAGGGTGCTGGGTCCAGGGTACTGGGTCCGGGGTACTGGGTCAAGGGTACTGGTCCAGGGTGCTGGGTCCAGGGTCGGGTCCAGGGTACGGTCCAGGGTACTGGCCAGGTACTGTTCCCAGGGGTACTGGGTCCAGGATACTGGGTCCAGGTACTGGGTCCAGGTACTGGGTCCAGGGTACTGGGTCCAGGATTTCTGGGTCCAGGGTGCTGGGTCCAGGGTACGGGTCCAGGGGACTGGGTTCAGGTACTGGGTCCAGGGTACTGGGTCCAGGGTGCGGGTCCAGGGTACTTGGGTTCCAGGGTAATGGGTCCAGGGTACTGGGTCCAGGGTACTGGGTCCAGGTACTGGGTCCAGGATAAATGGGTCCAGGGTGGCTGGGTCCAGGTTTCTGGGTCCAGGGTACTGGGTCCAGGTACTGGGTCCAGGGTGCTGGGTCAAGGTACTGGGTTCCAGGTACTGGGTTCAGGGGACTGGGTCCAGGGTACTGGGTCCAGGGTACTGGGTCCAGGGTACTGGGTCCAGGGTACTGGGTCCAGGGTACTGGGTCCAGGGTACTGGGTCCAGGGTACTGGGTCCAGGGTATTGGGTCCAGGGGACTGGTCCAGGGTACTGGGTCCAGGGTACCTGGGTCCAGGGTACTGGGTCCAGGTACTGGGTCCAGGGTAACTGGGTCCAGGGTGCTTGGGTCCAGGGTATGGGTCCAGGGTACTGGGTCCAGGGTACTGGGTCCAGGGTATTGGGTCCAGGATACCGGGTCCCCAACTGCTGGGTCCAGGGTACTGGGTCCAGGGTACTGGGTTCAGGGTACTGGGTCCAGGGTACTGGGTCCAGGGTACTGGGTCCAGGGTACTGGGTCCAGGGTAAATGGGTCCAGGGTACTGGTCCAGGGTACTGGGCCAGGGGTACTGGGGCCAGGGTAATGGGTCCCAGGGTACTGGTCCAGGGTACTGGGTCCAGGGTACTGGGTCCAGGGGGACTGGGTTCCAGGTACTGGGTCCCAGGGTACTGGGTACAGGGTGCTGGGTCCCAGGTACTGGGTCCAGGTACTGGGTCCAGGGTACTGGTTCCAGGGTACTGGGTTCCGGGTACTGGATCCAGGGGACTGGGTCCAGGGTACTGGGTCCAGGGTACTGGGGGGGGGCCAGGGTAATGGGTCCAGGTACTGGGTCCAGGGTACTGGGTCCCAGGGTACTGGTTCCAGGGTACTGGGTTCAGGGTACTGGGTCCAGGGTACTGGGTCCAGGGTACTGGGTCCAGGGTACTGGGTCCAGGGTAATGGGTCCAGGGTACTGGGTCCAGGGTACTGGGTCCAAAGGGTACTAGGTCCAAGGTACTGGGTCCAGGGTACTGGGTCCAGGGTACTGGTCCAGGGTACTGGGTCCAGGGGTTTCTGGTCCAGGGTACTGGGTCCATGGGGACTAGGTCCAGGGTACTGGGGCCCCGGGGACTGGTCCAGGTACTGGGTCCAGGGTACTGGGTCCAGGTAATGGGTCCAGGGTACTGGGTTCAGGGGACTGGGTCCAGGGTACTGGGTCCAGGGGTACTGGTCCAGGTACTGGGTCCAGGGTAATGGGTCCAGGGTACTGGGTCCAGGGTACTGGGTCCAGGGTACTAGGTCCAGGGTACTGGGTCCAGGGTACTGGGTCCAGGGTACTGGGTCCCAGGGTTTCTGGGTCCAGGGTACTGGGTCCAGGGTACTGTTCAGGGTACTGGTTCAGGGTACTGGGTCCAGGGTACTGGTCCAGGGTACTGGTTCCAGGGTACTGGGTTCAGGGTACTGGGTCCAGGGTACTGGGTCCAGGGTACTGGGTCCAGGGTACTGGGTCCAGGGTAATGGGTCCAGGGTTTCTGGGTTTCCCGGTACTGGGGCCAGGTACTAGTCCAGGGTACTGGGTCCAGGGTACTGGGTCCAGGGTACTGGGTCCAGGGTACTGGGTCCAGGGTACTGGGTCCAGGGTACTGGTTCCAGGGTACTGGGTTCAGGGTGCTGGGTCCAGGGTACTGGGTCCAGGGTACTAGGTCCAGGGTACTGGGTCCAGGGTACTGGGTCCAGGGTACTGGGTCCAGGGTACTGGTTCCAGGGTACTGGGTTCAGGGTACTTGGTCCAGGGTACTGGGTCCAGGGTACTGGGTCCAGGGTACTGGGTCCAGGGTATTGGGTCCAGCGTACTGGGTCCAGGGTACTAGGTCCAGGGTACTGGGTCCAGGGTACTAGGTCCAGGGTACTGGGTCCAGGGTACTGGGTCCTGGGTACTGGGTCCAGGGTACTGGTCCAGGTACTGGGTCCAGGTGCTGGGGCCAGGGGACTGGTCCAGGGTACTAGGTCCAGGGTACTGGGTCCAGGGTACTAGGTCCAGGGTACTGGGTCCAGGGTACTGGGTCCAGGGTACTGGGTCCAGGGTACTGGGTCCAGGGTACTGGGTCCAGGGTACTGGTTCCAGGGTACTGGGTTCAGGGTGCTGGGTCCAGGGTACTGGGTCCAGGGTACTAGGTCCAGGGGACTGGGTCCAGGGGACTGGGTCCAGGGTACTGGGTCCAGGGTACTGGTTCCAGGGTACTGGGTTCAGGGTACTTGGTCCCAGGTAACTGGGTCCAGGGTACTGGTCCAGGGTACTGGGTCCAGGGTAATGGGTTCCAGCGTACTGGGTCCAGGGTACAGGTCCAGGGTACTGGGTCCAGGGTAAATAGGTCCAGGGTACGGGTTTCCCGGGTACTGGGTCCGGGTACTGGGTCCAGGTCTGGGTCCAGGGTACTGGGTCCAGGGTGCTGGGGCCAGGGTACTGGTCCAGGGTACTAGGTCCAGGGTACGGTCCAGGGTACTAGGTCCAGGGTACTGGGTCCCCGGGGACTGGGTCCGGGTACTGGGGCCAGGGTACGGGTCCAGGGTACTGGTCCAGGGTACTGCATCCCCCCCACCACACTCGCTCGTATAATTCCAACGGTTTGCGCTCCCTTCATAATTAAAAATAATTATTATAATCACCTTATTAAATCCAACTCACCAATACCAAAAAATAACTCTAAATACCTTAACAAAATCCTCGACGAACACATTTTTTGGTTTAATAATAATATAATAATAATAATAATAAAAAATAATAATAAAAATAATAATAATAATAATAATAATAATAATAATAATAAATAATAGTGGTTGTGCAATTATTTAAAAAATGTATGGAAGAGGGTAAGGTACCAGGGACTGGCAGAGAGCATGCATAGTTCCTTTGTATAAAGGCAAAGGGGACAAAAGAGAGTGCAAAAATTATAGGGGATAAGTCTGTTGAGTATACCTAGTAAAGGGGTATGGTAGATTATAATTGAAAGAATTAAGAGTAAGACGGAGAATAGGATAGCAAAATGAACAAGGAGGCTTTAGGAAAGGTAGGGGGTGTGTGGACCAGGTGTTTACAGTGAAAAAAATAAAGTGAACAGTATTTAGATAAGGCTAAAGAGGTCTTTGTGGCATTTATGGGTTTTGGGAAAAAGGGGTATGACAGGGTGGGTAGGGGGGCAATGTGGCAGATGTTGCAAGTGTAATGGTGTAGGAGGTAGGTTACTGAAAGCAGTGAAGAGTTTTTTACGAGGATAGTGAGGCTCAAGTTAGAGTATTGTAGGAAAGAGGGAAATTATTTCCCCAGTAAAAGTAGGCCTTAGACAATGATGTGTGATGTCACCGTGGTTGTTTAATATATTTATAGATGGGGTTGTAAGAGAAGTAAATGCGAGGGTCTTGGCAAGAGGTGTGGAGTTAAAAGATAAAAAAATCACACATAAAATGGGAGTTGTCACAGTTGCCTCTTTGCGTATGACACTGTGCTCTTGGGAGATTCTGAAGAGAAGTTGCAGAGATTGGTGGATAATTTGGTAGGTGTGCAAAAGAAGAAAATTTAAAGGTGAATACAGGAAAGAGTAAGGTTATGAGGATAACAAAAAGATTAGGTGATGAAAGATTTAATATCAGATTGGAGGGAGAGAGTATGGAGGAGGTGAACGTTTCAGATATTTGGGAGTGGACGTGTCAGCGGATGGGTCTATGAAAGATGAGGTGAATCATTAGAATTTGATGAGGGAAAAAGAGTGAGTGGTGCACTTAGGAGTCTGTGGAAACAAAGAACTTTGTCCTTGGAGGCAAAGAGGGGAATGTATGAGAGTATAGTTTTACCAACGCTCTTATATGGGTGTGAAGCGTGGGTGATAAAATGTTTGCAGCGAGGAGAAGGCTGGAGGCAGTGGAATGTCATTTTCTGAGGGCAATGTTGGAGTGAATATAATGCAGAGAATTCGTAGTTTGGAAGTTAGGAGGAGGTGGGGGATTACCAAAACTGTTGTCCAGAGGGCTGGGGAAAGGGGGGTTGTTGAGGTGGTTCGGACATGTAGAGAGAATGGAGCTAAACAAGTGACTTCAAGAGTGTATCAGTCTGTAGTGGAAGGAAGGCGGGGTAGGGGTCGGCCTAGGGAAAGGTTGGAGGGAGGGGGTAAAGGAGGTTTGTGTGCGAGGGGCTTGGGCTTCCAGCGGCATGCGTGAGCGTGTTTGATATGATGAATGGAGACAAATGGTTTTTAATACTTGACGTGCTGTTGGAGTGTGAGCAAAGTAACATTTATGAAGGGATTCAGGGAAACCGGAAGGCTGGACTTGAGTCCTGGAGATGGGAAGTACAGTGTCTGCCCCTGAAGGAGGGGTGTTAATGTTGCAGTTTAAAAACTGTAGTGTAAAAACACCCTTCTGGCAAGACAGTGATGGAGTGAAGATGGGTGAAGTTTTTCTTTTTCGGGGCCCCCCTGCCTTGGTGGACCACCCTGCTTGGTGGTCCACCCTGCCTTGGTGGGCCCCCTGCCTTGGTTGGCCACCCTGCCTTGGGGGGCCACCCTGCCTTGGTGGGCCCACCCTGCCTTGGTGGGGGCCACCCTGCCTTGGTGGGGCCCCCCTGCCTTGGTGGGCCACCCTGCCTTGGTGGGCCACCCTGCCTTGGTGGGGCCCCCCTGCCATGGTGGCCACCCTGCCTTGGTGGGCCACCCTGCCTGGTGGGCCACCCTGCCTTGGTGGCCACCCTGCCTTGGGGGGCCACCCTGCCTTGGTGGGCCACCCTGCCTTGGTGGGCCACCCTGCCCTTGGTGGTCCACCATGCCTTGGTGGGCCACCCCCGCCTTGGTGGGCCACCCTGCCTTGGTGGGCCACCCTGCCTTGGTGGGCCACCCTGCCTTGGTGGGCCACCCTGCCTTGGTGGGGCCCCCCTGCCTTGGTGGGCCACCCTGCCTTGGTGGGCCACCCTGCCTTGGTGGGCCACCCTACCTTGGTGGGCCACCCTACCTTTGGGGGGCCACCCTACCTTGGGCCACTCTACTTGGGTTGGGGGCCCCCTACCTTGGTGGGCCACCCCCACCTTGGGGGCCACCCTGCCTTGGGGGGCCACCCTGCTTGGTGGGCCACCCCACCCCGGGGGCCCCTACCTTGGTGGGCCCCCCCCTACCTTGGTGG
>NC_069413.1:31457003-31486587 GCF_026875155.1 Cherax quadricarinatus
ACAACCCCCTGCCACTACTACTAACTACTCCACTGCCATACTATACCACTACTACCCCCCACCTACTTACTTTCACCACTGCCCCTACTAACCACACTCAATGCCTTTATACCCTACTACTTTAAATACTAAAACTCAACCCTGCACTATACTACCCAAAAAACATGCTCTACTCACTACTACTACTTATACCACTACTACCACTGTCACTACTACTACCATACTACTAGTACTACTAATACTACCACCACTGTCACTACTACTACCACTACTACCACTGCCACTACTACTACCACTACTATCACAGCCACTACTACTACCACTACTACCACTGTCACTACTACTACCACTACTATCAGTATCAACAGTAGTTACAGCAGTAATAACAGCAGTAACAGCAATAACAGCAGTAATAACAGCAGTAACAGCAGTAATACCAGCAGTAACAGCAGTAATAACAGCAGTAACAGCAGTAACACCACCAGTAACAGCAGTAATAACAGCAGCAATAACAGCAGTAATAACAGCAGTAACCGCAGCAATAACAGCAATAACAACAGTAACAGCAGTAATAACAGCAGTAACAGCAGTAATAACACCAATAACATCATTAATAACAGCAGTGTCAGCAGGAATAACAGCAGTAACAGCATTAATAACAGCAGTATCAGCAGTAAAACAGCAGTTAACAGAAATTAAATAACAGGCAGTATCAGCATTTAAAAACAGCAGTAAAAAGCATTAATAACAGCAGTATCAGCAGTAATAACAGCAGTAACAGCTGTGATGACAGCACTAACAGCAGTAATAACAGCAGTAACAACAGTAACAGCAGTAATAACAGCAGCAACAGCAGTAATAACAGCAGTAATTAAAAGCAGTCGCAACGTAATAACAGCAGAAACAGGAATAATAAGAGCAATAATAACAGCAGGTACAGCCGTAATAAAATCAGTAACAGCAGTAAAAACGGCAGTAACAACAGTAATAACCGCAGTAACAGCAGTAACAACAATAATAACAGCAGTAACAACAGTAATAAAAGCAATAACAGCAGAAATAACAGAAGTAACAGTAACAACAGAAGTACCTGCAGCAATAACAGCTGTAACAGCAGTAATAACAGCAGTAACAGTAGTAATAACAGCAGTAATAACAGCAGTAGCAGCAGTAATAACAGCAGTAGCAGCAGTAATAACAGCAGCAACAGCAGTAACAGTAGCAATAACAGCAGTAATAACAGCAGTAGCAGCAGTAATAACAGCAGTAATAACAGCAGTAGCAGCAGTAATAACAGCAGTAATAACAGCAGTAGCAGCAGTAATAGCAGCAACAGCAGTAATAACAGCAGTAACTGTAGTAATAACAGCAGTAATAACAGCAGTATCAGCAGTAATAACAGCAGCAACAGCAGTAACAGTAGTAATAACAGCAGATAGCAGTAGTAATAACAGAAGCAACAGTAATTTAACAGCAGTTTAAACAGCCCGTAATAAGAGCGTAAACGTAGTAACAACAGCAGAAACGGCAATAATAACAGCAGTAACAGTAGTAACAACAGCATTAACAGCAGTAATAACAGCAGTAACAATAGTAATAGCAGCAGTAACAACAATAACAGCAGTAACAGCAGTAATAAGAGCAGTAATAACGCAGTAATAACAGCAGTAATAGCAGTAATAACAGCAGCAACAGCAGTAATAACACCAGCAACAGCAGTAACAAAAGCAGTAACAGCAGTATTAACGCAGTAATTTAAAAGCAAGTAATACAGCAGTAACAGTAAACAAAAAACACAGTAACAGTTGTAATAACGCAGAATAACAGCAGTAACAGCAGTATTAACAGCGATAAAAGCAGATAATAAGAACAGTTTGTAACAGTGTAAAAACAGCAGTAACAGTAGCAATAACCCAAGTAACAGTAGTAATAACCGCAGAAATAACTGCCAGTAAAGGCAGTAAAAACAGCAGTAACAGCAGTATAATTTGCAGCAACAGTATAATAACAGCAGTAACAGTAGTAATAACAGCAGTAACAGTAGTAATAAAAAAGCAGTATAACGTTTAAATAAATAGCAGTAACCCGTAACAATAACAGCGTAACAGTAGTATTAAACCGCAGAAAATAACAGCAGTAACAGCAGTATTAACAGCAGTAACAGCAGTAATAAGAACAGTAGTAACAGTAGTAAAAACAGCAGTAACAGTAGCAATAACAGCAGTAGTAATAGTAACAATAACAGCAGTAACAGTACCAATAACAGCAGTAACAGCTGTAATAACCGCAGAAATAACAGCAGTAACAGCAGTAATAACAGCAGTAACAGCAGTAATAATAGCAGCAACAGTACTAATAACAGCAGTAACAGTAGTAATAACAGCAGTAAAAGTAGTAATAACAGTAGTAACAGTAGTAATAACAACAGTAACAGCAGTAACAACAGCAGTAACAGTAGTAATAACAGCAGTAAAAGCAGTAATAACAGTAGTAACAGTAGTAATAACAGCAGTAATAACAGTAGTAACAGTAGTAATAACAGCAGTAACAGTAGTAATTTAAAAACAATAACAGCAGTAAAACACAGTAACAGTAGTATAACGCAGTAACAGTAGTAATTACAGTTGAACAGTAGTAATAACAGCAGTTAACAGTGTTAAAAACAGCAGTAACAGCAGTTATAATGACGCGTAACAGTAGTAATAAAAAGCAGGTAACAGTAGTAATTAAAAGCGTAACAGTAGTAATAACAGCAGTAACAGTAGTAAAACAGCATAACAGTAGTAATAACAACAGTAACAGTGTTAATAACAACATAACAGTAGTAATAACAAACAGTAACGCAGTAATAACAACAGTAACAGTAGTAATAAAGCAGTTAACACTAGTATTTACAGCAGTAACAGCAGTAATAAAAGCAATTTAAAAGTGTAATAACAGCAGTAACAGCAGTAATAAACAGCAGCAACAGTTGTATAACACATAACAGTAGTAATAACAGCAGTAACAAATAGTAATAACAGCCCGTAACAGTAGTTAAAAACAAACAGTAATAACAGCAGCAACAGTAGTAATAACAGCAGTAACAGTAGTAATAACAGCAGTAACAGTAGTAATAACAACAGTAATAACAGCAGCAACAGTAGTAATAAAAAGCAGTAACAGTAGTTAATTTAAAAGCAGTAACAGTAGTAATAACAACAGATAAAACAGTAAATAACAACAGTAACAGAAGCAATACAACAGTAACAGTAGTAATTACAACAGTAACAGTAGTAATAACAACAGTAACAGTAGCAATAACAACAGTAACAGTAGTAATAACAACAGTAACAGTAGTAATAACAACAGAAACAGTAGTAAAAAAACAGCGTAACGTAGTTTTAAAACAGCAGTAACAGCAGTAATAACGCAGTAAAAAGTATAATAACAGCGTAACAGAAGTAATAACAGCAGTAACAGCAGTTAAAAACAGCAGTAACGTAGTAATAACAAGGTAACAGTAGTAATAACAACAGTAGCAGTAGTAATAATAGAGTAAACCCGTAGGGAATAACAAACATAAACACAGTAGTAATACAAGCAGTAACTGTAGTAATAACAACAGTAGCAGTAGTAATAACAGCAGTAACAGTAGTAATAACAACAGTAACAGTAGTAATAACAGCAGTAACTGTAGTAATAACAACAGTAGCAGTAGTAATTTAAAAGCCCGTAAAAGTAGTTAATAACAACAGTAGCAGTAGTAATAATAGCAGTAACAGTAGTAATAACAACAGTAACAGTAGTAATAACAGTAGTAATAACACAGTAACTGTAGTAATAACAAAAAGTAACAGTAGTAATAACATCAGTAACAGTAGTAATAAAACAGTAATAACAGCTAGACAGTAGTAATAACAACAGTTAACAGTAGTAATAACAGCAGTAACAGTAGTAATAAGCAGCTGAAACAGTAGTAATAACAGACAGTAACAGTAGCAATAACAGCGTAAACTGTAGTATACAACAGCAGTATAACACATAGGTAATAACAGCAGTAACAGTAGTAATAACAGCAGTAACACTAGTAATAACAACAGTAACAGTAGTAATAACAACTTTAACAGTAATAATAACAGCAGTAACAGTAGTAACAGCAGCAGAAACACTAGTAATAACAGCAGTAACAGTAGTAATAACAACTTTAACAGTAGTAATAACAGCAGTAACAGTAGTAATAGCAGCAGTAACACTAGTAATAACAGCAGTAACAGTAGTAATAACAGCAGTAACACTAGTAATAACAACAGTAACAGTAGTAATAACAGCAGTAACAGTAGTAATAACCGCTGAAATAACAGCAGTAACAGCAGTATTAACAGCAGTAACAGCAGTAATGACAGCAGTAGTAACAGTAGTTCACAGGTTCACAGAACCGACCGTCGGTTCTCTGAACCATTCATCTACAATCCTGTCAGACACTGCAACTTCTTGGGATCTTAATACTTGGGAATTCTTCGCTTGCCTAACCCTTGGGCACGACCTTGGGCACGACCTTGGGCACGACCTTGGGCACGACCTTGGGCACGACCTTGAGCACGACCTACTTCCACATTGAACAAATGTGACACCACCTCCGTCTGCTGCACCTCTCCTGCCTACAGTATATAAGCTGCTTCTCTGCACATATGCTGTATTCTATACAAGATTGATGGACTGACCACATCGACTCTTGGTTGAGGGACTGATTACCTCTTTCTCCTGTTCTTCGAGCTTCTCCTGTTTATGGACTGATGAAGCCACTGTGTGGCGAAACGTTTCCTTAATAAAGATACCCAAGAGTCGCACATGTGTCTAATTTATCTACATAACCTATATAACCTCCTATGTAACCTCCTATATAACTTATATAACCTCCTATTTAACCTAAGTTGGGTTGCATAGGAGATAGGGTGGCCCACCAAGGCAGGGTGGCCCACCAAGGCAGGGTGGCCCACCAAGGCAGGGTGGCCCACCAAGGCAGGGTGGCCGACCAAGGCAGGGTGGACGACCAAGGCAGGGTGGCCGACCAAGACAGGGTGGACGACCAAGGCAGGGTGGCCGACCAAGGCAGGGTGGCCGACCAAGGCAGGGTGGCCGACCAAGGCAGGGTGGCCCACTAAGGCAGGGTGGCCCACAAAGGCAGGTGGCCCCCCAAGGGGAGGGTGGCCGACCAAGGCAGGGTGGCCCCCCAAGGCAGGGGGGGCGACCCAAAGGGAGGGTGGCCCCCAAGGCAGGGGTGGCCCACCAAGGCAGGGTGGCCCACCAAGGCAGGGTGGCCCTCCAAGGCAGGGTGGCCCACCAAGGCAGGGTGGCCCACCAAGGTAGGGTGGCCCACTAAGGCAGAGTGGCCCACCAAGGTAGGGTGGCCCACCAAGGAAGTGTGGCCCACCAAGGTAGGGTGGCCCACTAAGGCAAGGTGGCCCACCAAGGCAGGGTGGCCCACCAAGGTAGGGTGGCCCACCAAGGCAGAGTGGCCCACCAAGGTAGGGTGACCCACCAAGGCAGGGTGGCCCACCAAGGCAGGGTGGCCCACCAAGGCAGGGTGGCCCACCAAGGCAGGGTGGCCCACCAAGGCAGGGTGGCCCACCAAGGCAGGGTGGCCCACCAGGGCAGGGTGGCCCACCAAGACAGGGTGGCCCACCAAGGTAGGGTGGCCCACCAAGGCAGGGTGGCCAACCAAGGTAGGGTGGCCCACCAAGGTAGGGTGGCTCACCAAGGTAGGGTGGCCCACCAAGGTAGGGTGGCCCACCAAGACAGGGTGGCCCCCAAGGTAGGGTGGCCCACCAAGGTAGGGTGGCCCACCAAGGAAGGGTGGCCAACCAAGGTAGGGTGGCCCACCAAGGCAGGGTGGCCCCCAAGGTTGGGTGGCCAACCAAGGTAGGGTGGCCCACCAAGGCAGGGTGGCCCACCAAGGCAGGGTGGCCCACCAAGGTAGGGTGGCCCACCAAGGTAGGGTGGCCCACCAAGGCAGGGTGGCCCACCAAGGCAGGGTTGCCCACCAAGCCAGAGTGGCCCACCAAGGCAGGGTGGCCCACCAAGGCAGGACGGCCCACCAAGGCAGGGTGGCCCACCAAGGCAGGGTGGCCCACCAAGGCAGGGTGGCCCACCAAGGCAGGGTGGCCCACCAAGGCAGGGTGGCCCACCAAGTCATGGTGGCCCACCAAGGCAGGGTGGCCCACCAAGGCAGGGTGGCCCACCAAGGCAGGGTGGCCCACCAAGGCAGGGTGGCCCACCAAGGCAGGGTGGCCCACCAAGGCAGGGTGGCCCACCAAGGTAGGGTGGCCCACCAAGGTAGGGTGGCCCACCAAGGTAGGGTGGCCCACCAAGGTAGGGTGGCCCACCAAGGCAGGGTGACCCACCAAGGCAGGGTGGCCCACCAAGGAAGGGTGGCCCACTAAGGCAGGGTAGCCCGCCAAGGCAGGGTGGCCCACCAAGGCAGGGTGGCCCACCAAGGTAGGGTGGCCCACCAAGGCAGGGTGACCAACCAAGGCAGGGTGGCCCACCAAGGCAGGGTGGCCCACCAAGGCAGGTTGGCCCACCAAGGTAGGGTGGCCCACCAAGGCAGGGTGGCACACCAAGGCAGAGTGGCTCACGAAGGCAGGGTGGCCCACCAAGGCAGGGTGACCCACCAAGCCAGAGTGGCTCACCAGGGCAGATTGGCCCACCAAGGCAGGGTGGCCCACCAAGACAGGGTGGCCCACCAAGGCAGGGTGGCCCACCAAGGCAGGGTGGCCCACCTAGTCATGGTGGCCCACCAAGGCAGAGTGGCCCACCAAGGCAGGGTGGCCCCCAAGGCAGGGTGGCCCACCAAGGTAGGGTGGCTCACCAAGGCAGGGTGACCCAAAAAGGCAGGGTGGCCCACCAAGGTAGGGTAGCCCACCAAGGCAGGGTGACCCTCCAAGGCAGGGTGGCCCACCAAGGCAGGGTGGCCCACCAAGGCAGGGGGGCCCGAAAAAGAAAAACTTTCACCATCATTCACTCCATCACTGTCTTGCCAGAAGGGTGCTTTACACTACAGTTTTTAAACTGCAACATTAACACCCCTCCTTCAGAGTGCAGGCACTGTACTTCCCATCTCCAGGACTCAAGTCCGGCCTGCCGGTTTCCCTGAACCCCTTCATAAATGTTACTTTGCTCACACTCCAACAGCACGTCAAGTATTAAAAACCATTTGTCTCCATTTACTTCTAACACGCTCATACATACTTGCTGGAAGTCCATGCCCCTCGCACACAAAACTTATTTTACCCCCTCCCTCCAACCTTCCCTAGGCAGACCCCTACCCCAACTTCCCTCCACTACAGATTTATACACTCACTAAGTTATTTTATTTTGTTCCATTCTCTCTACATGTCCAAACCACCTCAACAATCCCTCCTCAGCCGTCTGGATAATACTTGTAGTATTCCCACACCTCCTCCTAATTTCCAGACTACAAATTCTCTGCATTATATTCACAGCACACATTGCTCTCAGACAAGACATCTCCACTACCTCCAGCCTTCTCCTCGTTGCAACATTCATCACCCATTCTTCACACTCATATAGGAGTGTTGGTATAACTATACTCACATACATTCACAGACTCCTTAGTTCTTCTTCCCCTCGTCAGTTAGGTGATTCACCTCATCCTTCATAGACTCATCTGCTGACACATCCACTCCTAAATATGTGAATACATTCACCTCTTACATACTCTCTCCCTCCAACCTGATATCCAATCTTTTGTTACCTATTTTTTTGTTATCCTCATCACCTTACTCTTTCCTGTATTCACTCTTAGTGTTCTTTTACGTACCCTACCAAACTCATCCCCCAGAGAGAGAGAGAGAGAGAGAGAGAGAGAGAGAGGGGATAAAGGGAAGGAGAGGGGGACGGGAAGGGGGTTTCTACCTTGATGGGGGGGGGTCCTCAGGTGAGTTTCAGCTGACGTTACTTCACCTTACAGGTAATTACCACCTACGCTGAGGTGAACCTTCCTTCCCACGCTACCACCTGTTCTCCCATTATTATCATTATTATTATTATTATTATTATTATTATTATTATTATTATTATTATTATTATCATCATCATCATCATCATCATCATTATCGTTAGCATAATCATTATTATAAAAATTCATGAGATATGAACGCTGGGAGAAAAAATTTCTGGAACATAACTAGCTTTCCGTCTCCTCGAGATTTGCGTCAAGATGCGCCGCAAAATCGCATCAACGGATGCATCAGCGAGGCTTCGCCGCGATTCTAGGCGGTGGCGTGCGACGCTATGCGACGTTATGCGATGCTATGCGATGATGCGAGGCGAGAGATGAGGGAGATGAGGGAGAGAGGCGTGGCGTGAACTTCACAGGTGACACTGACAGTCTTCATAACGGTCGTCAACACTGTCTCTGAGATGAAGGAAGTGAAGGAAGGAGTGAAGAAGGAATTGAGGAATGAAGGAAGGGAGATGAGTGAATGAAGGGAGGAGTGAATGGGGAGGGAGGAGTTAATGAAGGAAGAGAGGGAGGAAGGGTGAATGAAGGGAGGTGGAAGGAGTGAATGAATGAATGAAAGGTGGTAGTAGTGAAGGAATGAATGAAAGAAGGTGGTAGTATTAAATGAATGAATGAAAGAAGGTGGTAGTAGTGAAGGAATGAATGAAAGAAGGTGGTAGTATAAATGAATGAATGAAAGAAGGTGTAGTAGTGAATGAATGAATGAAATAGAGCGGGAAAAAGAGAACGAATGAAAATGGAAGAAAGAAATAAAATGCAGTGAAGCGACGGAAAAATCAAATCTCAGACCCCATCACGGAAGGTTACCTGATGTTGGGAGGGCTCATTGATTTAGGGAATTGGATCAGTGCTCCAGTTCCCCAAATTAACCTGAATGCTTCCACATCCCCCCCCCCAGGCGCTGTTATAATCCTCGGGTTTAGCCGCTTCCTCTCCCTTCCTTCCCCTTGATGGTAATAATAATAATAATAACCAAATCTCAGTCTCCCTCATATCTCCCTTTGATACACTTCACATCTCCCGTTATATCTCCCTGTCTTATCGCCCTTTATATCTCCCTTCAAATCTCCCTTTATATCTCCCTTTCATATCTCCCTAATAGAAAGGGTAGCGCCAATGCAGCTTTTATTTCAGTCTATCGCGTAGATAGACATTTCTCTGTTAATGATTTTGTTGATATGTTAAGAGAGAGAAAAAGAGAGAGAGAGAAAAGAGAGAGAAAGAGAGACAGACAAGAGACAGAGAGAGAGAAAGAGAGAGATTCAGAGAGAGAGACAGAGAGGACAGAAGAGAGATAGTTATGTGCATCAACTTGACAAGATACAGAGATTCCGTACTGCCTCGTTACACACAAGCAGCCTGTTACTGTGAGACCATCACATACGCAACCACCGCACGAGGGGCCAAGGAAAAGGCCTTTGAATCGACCCCTACAACCACATATAGGTGAAGTATGCGCACGTACAACAAAAGTATATTGCTAGAATAATATTTTGTGGGCAAAGTATGATGGTAGTCCCCATAGCCCATACCATAAACACCATGTACACCAGTGGGGTCTCCATACCATACCAAAACACCATTGGTACACCAGTGTGGTCCCATAGCCCTAACCAATAACAACCATGGTACACCAGTGTAGTCCCATAGCCATACCATAACACCATGGACAACAGTGGTTGTTTTCCCGTAGCAAAACCATAACACCATGGTACACCAGTGTGTGGTCCATAGCCATATTCCATAACACCATGGTACACCATTGAGGTCCCATACCATACCATAACACCATGGTTACTCATGGTAGTCCCATAGCCATACCATAACACATGGAACACCATGTGGTCCAATAGCCATACATAACACCATGGTACACCAGTGGTGGTCCATATCCATACCATAACACCATGGTAACACCAGTGGTGTCCCAAAGCCATAACCATAACACCATGGTACACCAGTGGTGTCCCATAGCCTACCATAACAACCATGGTAACAACAGTTGGGTGCCATAGCCATACCATAACACCATGGTACACCATGTGGACCCCATAGCCAACCATAACACCATGTAAACCATGGTGGTGCCATAGCCATACCATAACACCAAATGGTACACCATGGAGGTCCATAGCCATACCATAACACCATGGTACACCTGTGTGTTCCCATACCATACCATAACACCATGGAACACTAGTGGTGTGCCATAGCTACCAAGACACATTGGTACACATGTGGTCCCATAGCCATACCATGAACACCATGGTAACACCAGTGGTGGTGCCATAGCCATACCATAACACCATGGTACACCAGTGTGGTCCCATAGCCATACCAAAACACCATGGTACACCAGTGGTGGTGCCATAGCTGATACCATAACACCATGTTACACCAGTGGTGTGCCATAGCCATACCATAACACCATGGAAACACCATGGTGTCCCCATACATACCATAACACACCATGTAACAACAGTGGTGGTGCCATACCTACCATAACTCCAGGGTACACCAGTGGTGGTCCCATAGCCATACCATGATAACACCATGGACACTCCAGTGGTGAGACCCATAGCCATTCCATAACACATGGTACACCAGTTGGTGGTCCCATACCATACCATAACACCATGTAACTCAGTGGTGTTCCCCATACAAATACCATAACACCATGGTATGACCAGTGTGTCCCATAGCCATACCCTAACACCATGGTACACCAGTGTTGGTGCCATAGCCATAACCATACCACCATGGTTAACAACCAGGTGTCCCCCATAGCCATATAACATAACACCATGGACACCAGTGGGTGGTCCCAGAGCCATACCATAACACCATGGTACACTAGTGTGGTGCCATAGCATACCATAACACCATGGTACACCATGGTGGTCCATAGCCCTACCATAACACCATGTACACCAAGTGGTCCACATAAGCCCATACCATAACACCAGGTACCACCAGTGGTGGTCTCCCATAGCCATACCATAACACCATGGTACACCCAGTGGTGGTGCCATAGCTATACTCCATACACCATGGTACAACCAGTGGTGTGCCATAGCCATACGCATAACACCATGGTACCCAGTGGTGGTCCCTTAGCCATACCAATCACCATGGTACCCATGTGGTGCCATAGCCATGCCATACACCATGTACACCATGGAAGTCCCATAGCATACCATAACACCCATGGTACATCCAGGTGGTGTCCCCATAGCCATTCCATAACACCCTGGTACACCATGGTGTCCCATAGCCATACCATAACACCATGGTACACTAGTGGTGTCCCATAAGCCATACCATATCACCATGGTACACCCATTGGTTTCCCATAGCCATACCATAACATCCATGTACATCCAGTGAGGTTCCTAGCCATAACCATAATCCCCATGTACAACACCGTGGTGGTCCATAGCCATACCAAAGACACCATGGTACACAAGTTGTGGTCCCATAGCCAAACCATAACACATGGTACTCCAGTGGAGGTCCATAGCCATATTTACCATAACACCATGGTACACCAGTGTGTCCCTGAGCCCTACCCTACACCATATACACTCATGGTGTCCATAAGCCATACCCCCCCCAAACACCATGGTACAAGCCAGTGTGGTCCCATAGCCATACCATACACCATTAACATCCATTGGTGATCCCATATCCAACCATAACACATGTTCAACCAGTGTTTCCCATGCCATACCATACCACCATGGTTCACAATGGTGGTCCATTAGCCATACATAACACCATGGTAACACAAGTGTGGTCTCATAGCCATACCACAACACCATAGTTACACAGTGTGTCCCATAGCCATACCATAACACCATGGTACACCAGTGGTGGTCCATAGCCATACCATAACGTCAATGTAACACCATGGTTGGTCCTTAGCCATACCATAACACCACGGTACACCAGTGGTGTCCCATAGCCATACCTAACGACCATGGTACAACCATGGTGGTCCCATAGCCATACCATAACACCAAGTACACCAGTGGTGGTGCCATAGCTATACCATAACACCATGGTACAAACCAGTTGGTGGTCCCATACCATACCATAACACCATACACCAGTGGGTGGTCCCATAGCCAACCAAACACCATGGTACACCAGTTGTGGTCCCATAGCCATACCATATCACCATGTACACCAGGTGGTCCCATAGCCATACCATAACTCCATGGTACACCAGTGGTGTCCCATAGCCATACCCATTAAAGTTCAAGTATTAAATATTTGTCATGTCTTAACTCATATCTTTATCTCGCCTTCTTCCTCCCTTTCTTTCTCCCTCCTCCCTCCCTCCTCCCTCCCTCCCTCCCTCCCTCTCCTCCCTCCCTCCCTCCCTCCCGCCGCTCCCTCCCTCCCTCCCTCCTTCCCTCCTTGGCACACGTCCTGAACTGGGTTTTAAGCTTATGCTGGGTGGAAAGATTGAGGCTTTGCTCCACACTCAACCTCCACCCACACCTGGCACCCACACCTGCCACCCATACCTTCCACACATCATACCGCCACCCCGCACACCTGCCAGCTATACCTGCCACCCAAACATGCCACAATACCAGTTACCCACACCTTCCTACCCAATATCTGCCACACACACCTAGTCACCTTCACCTGCCACCATGACGCGGTGTTTATCATATCTTATCCACAGATGGAGCGTTTTGGTCATCTGACCGAAGGCCTTCCGCTGGCTTAATTTTGATACCCTTCCTCCACTGACTTCAACTACTTATTCCTGTTTTCTCACTGACTTCACCCACCTCTCCCTTGTTTCCTCACTGACTTCATCACCGCACCTCTCCCCTTGGTTTCTTCTCACTGACTTCACGCCACCTCTCCCCTTGTTTCTCACTGACTTCACCCACCTCTCCCTTTTTCCTTCTCCACTGGCTGTCACCCACACCACTCCCCTTGTGTCTCACTGACTCACCCACACACTCCTTTGTTTCCACCACTGACTTTTTATCACCACACCTCTCCCCTTGTTCTCACTGATCTTCACCCACCTCTTCCCCTTGATTCTCACTGACACACCCACCCCCCCTTGTTGTCTCACTGACTTCACCCACCTTCTCCCTCCCATTGTTTCTCGACTGACTTCACCACCTCATTCCCCTTGTTCTCACTGACTATCACCCCCTCTCCCTTGTTTCTCACTGACTTCATACCACCATCTCCCTTGTTTCTCACTGCTTCACCCACCTCTCCCCTGTTTCTCACTGACTCACCGCTCCTCTCCTTTTTCTCACTGACTACACAACCCACCTCTCCCCCTTGTTTTCTCACTGACTTCCACCCACCTCTCCCCTTGTTTCTCACTGACTTCACCCACCTCTCACTTCTCCCCTTGTTTCTCACTGACTTCACCACCTCTCCCCTTGTTTTCTCACAGACTTTCACCCAACTCTCCCTTCCCCTGTTTTCTCACTGACTTCACCCCACCTCTCCCCTTGTTTTCTCGACAGACTTCAAGACCCACCTCTCCCCTTGTTTTCCTCACTGACCTTCACCCACCTTCCCCTTGTTTTTCTCACTGACTTCACCCACCTTCTTCCCCCCCACCGTTGTTTTCAACTGCATCACGCCACCTCACCCCTTGTGTTTCTCACTGACTTCACCAACCTCTCCCCTTGTGATCCTCCCTCTCACTGACTTCAACCCCCTCTCGCCCTTGTTTTCTCACTGACCTTCACCACCCACCTCAATCCCTTGTTTCACACTGACATCTTCACCCATCCTCTCCCCTTGTATCTTCTTCTCACTGACTTCACCCACATCTCCCCTTGTTTCTTCCACTGACTTCCACCCACCTCTCCCTGTTTTCTCACTGACGTTCACCCACGCTCTCCCCTTGTTTCTCACGACTTTTACCCACCTCTCCCCTTGTATACTTCTCACTGACATCACCCACCTCTCCCCCTTGATTCTCACTGAACTTCACCCACCTCTCCCCTTGTTTTCTCACTGACATCACCCACCTCTCCCCTTGTTTCTCACTGACTTCACGCCACCTCTCCCCTTGTTTTCTCCACTGACTTCACCCCCGTACTCTCCCCTAGTTCTCACTGAATTCACCCACCTCTTCCCCTTGTTTCTCTCGGGGGACTTCACCACCTCTCCCCTTGTTTCTCACTGACTTTCACCCACCTCTCCCTTGTTTCTCTCTCACTGACTTCAATCACCCACCTCTCCCCTTGTTTCTCACTGACTTCACCCACCTCATCCCCTTTTTCACACTGACCTTCGACTCCATCTCACCCCTTGTTTCTCACTGACTTCACCCACCTCTCCCCATGTTTCTCACTGACTTCAACCCACTCCACCTCTCCCCTGTTACTCACTGACTTCACCCACCACTCCCCTTGTTTCTTTCTCTCACTGACTTCACCCCACCTCACCCCTTGTTCTCACGACTTCAACCCACCTATCCCCTTGTTTCTCACTGACTTCCACCCACCTCTCCGCTTGTTTTCTTCTCACTTGACCTTCACCCACCTCTCCCTTGTTTCTCACTGACTTCAACCCACCTCGTCCCTTGTTTCTCACTGGCTTCACCCACCCCCCCTTGTTTTCTCACTGACTCACCCACCTCTCCCCTTGTTTCCACTGACCATCACCCACCTCCCCTTGTTTCTTTCTCACTGACTCACCCACAACTCTCCATTGTTTCCTCACTGACTTCACCCACCTCTCCCCTTGTTTCTCACTGACTTCACCCACCTCTCCCCTTGTTTCTCACTGACATTCACGCACCTCTCCCTTGTTTTCTCACAGAGTCACCAACCACTAACCTTTGTTCCTCACTAGCCTCACCAAGATTATTGGGAACTGTGTGTCAGATTTCTTAGCAAAGGTCAGACATCTACAATACAATTGTCAACAATACATAACAAATGTAATGGTAATTATGGACAAGGTAGATTTTAGTGGGAAAATGTACTTAGGTGACATCTTAACGAACTGTTTCAATATTACCTAACGTAATGTGGAATGGTGCAGAATATTTAATTCTATGTCATCCAAATGGCTGGTTAGTGATGTTTCCTGACGTACGATCAAGTTTTCCCTCTTGACAGGTCATTTCACTACTTGTGCAGTGATCTGCCATGGTGCTTGACTGTCCCACGAACATGAAACTAGTGTAACTTGTATACCACTCTGTTACCCAAGCAAGATGTATGTCAACTTCGATACTGCTTTGATTATCGAGTTCTTCTTTAAGTCTTGTGAGCGATTGTAAGAGATGTTATATTGTTTACCAGTGTGCAATAAGACGTTTCAGTTTTCTTTGAAGGTGGTTTATGAACGTTCCCCCTCCTTCAGTCGCTGGTCCGATATTCAGCTCCATTAGGAAGAAGGTGTCCAGGGAATGTTGTTGTACTATACAGGTTATTTTATCGTGGCTGAAGAAGGAAGGAGTTTTCAAAACCTCTCTTCTTGAAGACGATACTTTTCTTTTAAGTCTGGATCTAAAAGTTCAGACCTTGCTTTGGACAGACTGGGTCACGTAATCAGATCACAGAGATCTTGAGAGAACTGCTGGGCTCTTGAAATACTGCCTTCATACTCAAGCTAAGCCAGATTATCTTCACATCTGAGCAATGGAAAGATCAGGCAGTGTTTAAACACTGGCATGGTAACGCATCATTGTGTAGCACACTTATCCTTGTATGACGGTCCAAATCAAAATATTCCGCTTGACTTTCTTGTATAGTTAAAACCATCCTCCACAATACCCATACAACCAATAACAATCGTCGTGAAGTTTTCGCCTCTCTCTCTCCTGCCCACCATAGACACACTCAAATTAACTTTTCCCTTGACTTTTTGATCCACTGTGTAATCATCACAAGTTTTTCTCGGCCAGTGAGAGCCCCGTTTTGTCTTGCCCCGAAGCATACCTGGAGTTACCTAGGTTATTTCCGGTGATTAACACCCCGCGGCCCGGTCCATGACCAGGCAATCCCGATGGATCTGGTCCTGATCAACTAGCTGTTTAACTGCTGGCCGCACGCAGTCCCAACGTACGAGCCACACCCGGCTGATCCGCACTGACTTTAGTAAACTGTCCAGCTCTCTCTGAAGGCACCAGGGGTTTTATTGGCAATTCCCTAATGCTTGATGGGACGCTTGTTGACAGTCTTGGCCCCGGACATTTATGGCGCTTCCCCTTAGTGTACCAATGCGGCCCCTACTCTTTATTTGGCGGCATTTCGCATCGCTCTGCCCAGTCTATTTACTTTCGTAGGGAGTGATTTCTGTGTGCAGATTTGGGACCATTCCATCAAGATTTCCCAAGTGTGAGAGTATGATCTCTCTCCCTCCTCGGTCCAACGCAGTACAAGTCAAGTGCTTACCAAGCGTTCCCAGTAAGTTAAGGTTGACTTGACAGAACTTATACGTGAAGTAAGGATCTCTGTACAGCTCTCTAGATCTCTCTATATTTAGCAAAATCTCGATGTTTTTCCTTTCTTTTTTGTAAATGAGTATACGCAACAAATGTACCAAAATGCATTGTGATTGTTTAAGCAGACTCCTTAGTCCAGAACGCACGTTTATATCCGGACTACATACCAACACAACGACACACTATCATCAGATGGTCGTTGATGAAACATCTCGTGTCCGTAATACTAAACCATATTAACAATAACATCCTGGACTGTCTTAAAACACTCTCTAAGTACAAATTATCACTACATATAGTACGTATAACACGAATTATAACTAAATTTCCTGATAACTGAGGCAGGTATGTAACACCGACCTCACACCCCAGACCTTGACGCTGGTGTCCAGGGTGCTGGTCCAGGGTGGCTGGGTCAGGGTGCTGGGGTCCAGGTGCGGTCCAGGCTACTGGGTCCAGGGTACTGGGTCCAGGGTACAGGCGTCCAGGGTACTGGTCCAGGAGCCTGTTCCAGGGTGCTGGGTCCAGGTGCTGGGTCCAGGGTACTGGGGTCCCAGGGTACTGGTCCAGGGTACTGGTCCAGGTGCTGGGTCCAGGTACTGGGTACTCAGGGTACTGGTCCCAGGGTGCGGTCCGAGGGGTGCTGGGGCCATGTACTGGTCCTGGGTACGGGTCCAGGGAACTGGTCCATGTTCCTGGTGTCCAGGTGCTGGTCCAGGGTACTGGTGTCCAGGGTACTGGTCCAGGTGCGGTCCAGGGTGCTGGGTCCGGGTACTGGTCCAGGGTACTGGGACCAGGGTACTGGGTCCAGGTGCTGGGTCCAGGGTGCTGGGCCCAGGGTACTGGGTCTAGTTATGGGTTCCAGGGTACTGGGTCCAGGGGCTGGTCCCAGTGCTGGGTCCAGGTACTGGGTCCAGGTACAGGCCCAGGTACTGGGTCCCAGGTACTGGGTCCAGGTACTGTCCAGGGTACTGGGTCCAGGGTGCTGGGTCAAGGGGTAACTGGTCCAGGTGCTGGGTACCAGGTACTGGGTCCAGGGTAACTGGGTCCTGGTTACTGGTCCAGGGTACTGGGCCCAGGGTAGCTGGGTCCAGGTACTGGTCCAGGGTACTGGTCCAGGGGGTGCTGGGTCTCAGGTGCTGGGTCTAGGGTACTGGGTCCAGGGTACTTGGTCCAGGGTACTGGGTCCAGGTGCTGGGTCATGTGCATGTCCAGGTTGCTGTGTCCAGGGTACTGGGTCCGGTACTGGTCCCATGTGCTGGGTCCAGGAACTGTCCCAGGGTACTGGTCCAGGTTTACTGGTCCAGTTACTGGTTCCAGGGCTACTGGGTCCAGGTGCTGGGTCCAGGTGCTTTTTCCTAGGGAGCTGGTCCAGTGCTGGGACCAGGGTCTGGGTCCAGGGTGCTGGAGTCCAGGGTACGTGGGTCCCAAGGTGCTTGTCAGGTGCTGGTCCAAGGTGCTGGGTCAAGGTGCTGGTCCAGGGTATCTGGGTCCAGGTGATGGTCCCAGGGTGCTGGGTCCAGGGTGCTGGGTCCAGGTACTTGGACCGGTGCCTTGGTCCAGGGTGCTGGTCCAGGGTGCAGGGTCCAGGTGCTGGGGGGTCCAGGGTATCTGGGGTCCAGGGTACTGGGTCCAGGTGCTGGGTCAGGGTGCTGGGTCCAGGTACTGGGACCATGTCTGGGTACCATGTACTGGGTCCAGGAACTGTGTCCAGGTGCTGGTCCAGGGTGCAGGGGTCCCAGGAGCAGGGTCCAGGTGCTGGTCCAGGTGCTGGTCCAGGGTACTGGTCCAGGTCACTGGGTCCAGGTGCTGGTCCGACCAGGTCTGGGTCCAGGTACTGGGGTCCAGGGTGCTGGGTCCAGTGTTCTGGTCCAGGTACTTGGGTCCAGGTGCCTGGCCAGGTGCTTGGATCCAGGGCTGGTTCCAGGGTACTGGGTCCAGGGTACTGGGTCCAGGGTGCTGAGTCCAGTGAGCTGGGGTCCAGGGTACTGGGTCCAGGTGCATGGGTCCAGGGTTCTGGTCCAGTTACTGGGTCCAGGGTGCTGGGTCCAGGGTTGCTGGTCCCAGGGCGCTGGGGGCCAGGGTACAGGGTCCAGGTACTGGGTCCAGGGTACTCGGGCCCAGGGTACTGGGCCCAGGGTAACAGGGTCCAGGGTGCAGTGTCCAGGAAATACTGGGTCCAGGGTAACTGGTTCCAGGGTGCTGGGTCCAGGTACGGGTCAAGGGTGCTGGGTCCAGGGTGCTGTCTACAGGGTACTGGGTCCCGGGTGCTGGGTCCATTATACTGACAGGTCCCAGGGTACTTGGGTCCAGGGTCTGGTCCAGGGTACTGGGTCCAGGTGCTGGGTCCAGGGTGCTGGTCCAGGGTGCTGGGTCCAGGGTACAGGGTCCAGGGTAATGGGTCCAGGTTCTGGTCCAGGGTACTGTGGTCCAGGGAACTGGGTTCCAGGGTACTGGTCCAGGGTTACTGGGTCCAGGGTACTGGGTCCAGGTGCTGGGTCCAGAGTGCACTGTGTCCAGGGAACTGGGTCCCAGGGTACTGGGTCCGGGTACTGGGTCAGGTGCTGGTCACGGGAACAGGGTCAATGGTGCTGGGTCCAGGTAACTGGGTCCAGGTACTGGTCCAGGACTGGTCCAGGGTGCTGGGTCCAGGGTACGGGTCCAGGATACTGTGTCCAGGGTACTAGGTCCAGGGTACAGGATCCAGTACTGGGTCCAGGGTACATGGGTTCAGGGACTGGGGTCCGGGGAGGGTACGGATCCAGGTACTTGTACCAGTGTACTAGGTCCAGGGTACGGGTCAGGGTGCTGGTCCCGGGTACTGGGTCCGGGTGCTGGTCCCAGTGACTGGTCCCAGGGTACTGGGTCCAGGGTACTGGTCCAGTTGTACAAGGTCCAGGAACTGGTCACAGGGTACTGGTTCCATGGTGCTGGGGTCCAGGGTGCTGGGTCCAGGGTACTGGGTCCAGGGTACAGGGTCCAGGGTACGGTCCAAGGTGTGCTGGTCCAGGGTAGCTGGGTCCCAGGGTGCAGGCCCATGGTACTGGTGTCCATGGTGCTGGGTTCCAGGTTAACTAGGGTCCAGGTACTGGTCCAGGGTACTGGTCCCAGGTACTGGGTCCAGGTACTGTGCCAGGTACTATGTCCAGGGTAACTGGGTCCCGGGTACTGGGTCCAGGTACTGGGTCCAGGTACTGTCCAGGGTACTGGTCCAGGTACTGGGTCTCAGGGTACTGGTCCAGGGTACTGGTCCAGGGTACTGGGTCCAGGGTACTGTGTCCAGGGTACTGTGTCCCAGGGACTGGTCCAGGGTACGGGTCCCAGGTACTGGTCCAGGTACTGGGGTCCAGGGTCAGGGTTCAGGTACTGGATCCGGGTCTGGTCCAGGTAGTGTCCCAGGGTACTCTGGGTTCGAGGGTACTGTCCAGGGTACTGGGTCCATGGTACTGTTTTTGTCCAGGGTAACTGGGTCCAGCGTACTGGCCCCAAGGGTACTGGTCCAGGTACTGTGTCCAGGGTGCTGGGTCCAGGTACTGGTCCAGGTACTTGGGTCCAGGGTACTGGTCCAGGTACTGTGTCCAGGGTACTGGGTCCAGGTAACTGGCTTCAGGGTACTGTCCATGTACTGGTCCAGGTCTGGGTCCATGGGTGTTTGGTTCCAGGTACTGGTCCATGGTAACTGGTCCCAGGTTACTGGATCCAGGGTACTGGTCTCATGTACTGGTCCAGGGTACTGGTTCCAGGGGTACAGGGTCCAGGTACTGGGTCCATCTTACTGGGATCAGTTAATGGGCTCCAGGGTACTGGGTCCAGGGTACTGGGTCCCAGGTACAGGGTCCAGGTACTGGTCCCAGGTACTTGGTCCAGGTGCAGGTCGCGGAACTGGGCCCATGGTGCTGGGTCCAGGTGCTGGTCCAGGATACTGGGTCCATGTACTGGGTCCAGGGTACCTGGTCCAGGGTGCTGGGACCAGGGTACTGGGTCCAGGGTACTGGGTCCAGGTACTGGGGTCCAGGTACTGGGTCCAGGGTACTGGTCCAGGGTAACTGGTCGCAGGTTGCTGGGTATAGGGTACAGGGTCCAGGGCCTACGGGTCCAGGTACTGGGATCAGGGTACTGGACCCTGGTCTGGTCCAGGTACTGGTCCAGGTTACTGTTCCAGGTACTGGGACCAGGGTACTGTTCCAGGGTACTTTGGTCCAGGTGCTGGTCCAGGTACTGGGTCCAGGGTACTGGTCCAAGGTAACTGGGTCCAGGTTACTGGGTTCCAGTACTGGGTCCAGGTACTGGGTCCAGGTGCTGGTCCAGGGTACTGGGTCCAGGTACTGGGTCCAGGGTGCTGTATCCAGGGTACTGTCCAGTGGCACTGGTCCAGGGTACGGGGTTTCAGGGTACTGTGTCCCAGGGTGCTGGCCAGGGTACTGGTCAGGGTTGCTGGGTCCCAGTACTGGCCTCAGGGTAATGGGTCCAGGTACTGGTTCTCAGGATACAGGGTCCAGGGTACTGTCAGGATGCTGGGTCAGGTACTTGGGATCCAGGGTACGTGGGTCAGGGAGCTATCCCCGGGTACTGGGTCCAGGGTACTGGGTCCAGGGGTGCTGGGTCAGGTACTGGGTCACGTACTGGGTCCAGGGTGATGGTCCAGGTACTGGGTCAGGGTGTTTCTGGGTCCAGGGTTCTGGTCTGGTGCAGGGTCCAGGGAACTAGTCCAGGTACTTGGTCCAGGGTACTGGGTCCAGGGTACGGGTCCAGGGTACTGGGTCCCGGAACTGGTCCAGGTGCAGGGACCAGGGTGTCTGGTCCAGGTGCTGTCCCTGGGTACGGGTACAGGGTACTGGGTCCAGGTACTGGTCCAGGTACTGGTCAGGGTACTGTCCAGGTGCAGGTCATGTGCTGGTCCAGGTACTGGGTCCTTGGTACTGTCCAGGTACGGGTCCAGGGTACTTGGGTCCAGGGTACTGGGTCCAGGGAACGATGGTCCAGGGTACTGGGTCCAAGGTACTGGTCCAGGGTACTTGTCCAGGGTACTGGACCATGGTACTAGTCCAGGTACTGGGTCCATGGTACTGTGGTCCAGGGTGCTGGTCCGTATGCTGGTCCAGGTACTGGGTCCATTATACTGGTCAGGGTACTGTCCAGGGTACTGGGTCCGGGTACTGGGTCCAGGGTACTGTCCATGGTACTGGGTTCCATGGTACTGGTCCAGGGTACTGGGTCAGGGTAACTGGGTCCAGGGTACTGGGTCCAGGTACTGGTCCAGGGTGCTGGTTCCAGTGTGCTGTCCAGGTACTGGGTCCCAGGTACTGGGTCCAGTGACTGGTCCAGGGTACTGGGTCAGGGGTACTGGGTCCAGTACTGTGTCCAGGGTACTGGGTCCAGGGTCATGGTCCAAGTAACTGGTCCAAGGTACTGGTCCAGGTACAGGGGGTCAAGGTACTGGGTCCCAGGTACTGGGTCGCAGTACTGGGTCCAGGTACTGGTCCAGGTACTGGGTCCAGGTGCTGGGTCCGGTGCTGGTCCAAGTGCAGGGTCCAGGGATACAGGGTCCAGTTTACTGTGGTCCAGGGTAACTGGTCCAGGTACTGGACCCCAGGAGTACTGGGTCCAGGGTACTGGGTCCAGGGTACCTGGGTCAGGTACTGGTCCAGGGGCTGGTCCCAGGGAACTGGGTCCAGTGTACTGGTCCAGGTACTGGTCCATGTTTTACTGCATCCCCCCCCCACGGCACACGTGCGCTCTGTATAATTCCAACAGGTGTTAGCGCTCCCTCATAATAATAAGATAATTACTTAATTCACCTTATTATAATCCAACACACCAATACCCAATTACCTTCACATCTCCTCGGACGAACACATTTTTTGTTTAATAAATAATATAATAATAAAATAATAATAATAAAAATAATAAATCAGTGGTGGTGCAATATTTAATAATGTATGGAAAGGTAAGGTACCTAGGGATAGGCAAGAGCATGCATGTTCCTTTGTATAAGGCAAAGGACAAACAGAGAGTGCAAAAATTATAGGGGATAAGTCTGTTGAGTGTACCTGGTTAATGAAAAGTGTATGGTAGAGTTATAATTGAAAGAATTAAAGTAAGACGGAGAATAGGAAACATATAACAAGAGCTTAAGGAAAGGTAGGGTTTGTGTGACCAGGTTTTACGAGAAAACATAGTAAGTGAACAGTATTAGATAAGGCCTAAAGAGGTCTTTGTGGCATTTATGGATTGAAAAGCGTATGACAGGTGGATAGGGGGCAATGTGGCAATTTTGCAAGTGTATGGTGTAGTAGGTAGTACTGAAAGCAGTGTAAAGTTTTTACGAGGTATAGAGTGAGGCTCAATTTAGAGTATGTAGGAAGAGGAAATTTTCCCCAGTAAAAGTAGGGCCTACCAAGGATGTGTGTATGTCACCGTGGTTTGTTTAATAAATTATAGATGGGGTTGTAAGAGAAGTAAATGCGAGGTCTTGGCAAGAGGCGTGTAGTTAAAAGAATAAAGAATCACACAAGAGGGGGAACAAAGAGGGAGTTTTCACAGCAGCACTTTGCTGATACACTGTGCTCTTGGATATTTCTTAAGAGAAGTTGCAGAGATGTGGATGAATTGTAGGTGTGCCATAAGACGAAAATTAAAGGTGAATACAGATAGAGATAGGAGGTTATGAGGAAACCAAAAGAATAGGTGATGAAAGATGTGATATCAGATTGAGAGAGAGTAGAGAGAGGTGAACGTATTCAGATATTTGGGATGGACGTGGTCAGCGAAGGTCTATGAAAGATAGAGAATCATAAATTGATGAGGGAAATGGTGAGTGTGCACTTAGGATCTGAGGAGACAAAGAAACTTTGTCCCCTTGGAGCAAAGAGGGGAATTTTATGAGAGTATTAGTTTTACTCACGCTCTTATATGGGTGTGAAGCGTGGTGATGAATGTTCAGCGATGAGAAGGCTGGAGGCAGTGGGAGATGTCATGTCTGAGGCAATGTGTGGTGTGAATATAATGACTAGAGAATACGTTATTTGGAAAGTTAGGAAGGAGTGCGGGATTACCAAAACTGTTGTCCAGAGGCTGAGGAGGGGTTGTTGAGGTGGATCGGTACATGTATAGAGAAATGGGAGCTTAACAGACGTGACTCAGAGAGTGTAACAGTCAGTATGGCAGGAAGGCGGGGCAGGTCTGCCTGGAAAGTTGTAGGATGGGGTAAAGGAGGTTTTGTGTGGCGAGGGGCATGGACTTCCAGCAGAGCCATGCGTGAGCCGTGTTATGATATGAGTGAATGGAGACAAATGTTTTAAATAAACTTTGACGTGCTGTTGGAGTGTGAGCAAAGTACATTATGAAGGGATTCAGGGAAACCGGAAGGCTGACTTGAGATCCTGTATTGGGAAGTACAGTGCCTGCACTCTGAAGGATGGGTGCTTAAAGTTGCAGTTAAAAAACTGTGAGTGGTAAAGCACCCTTCTGGCATGACAGTGAGGATGATGATTGTGAAATTTTTTCTTTTTCGGCCACCCTTCCTTGTGGCCACCCTGTCTTGGTGGGCCACCCTGCCTTGGTGGGCCACCCTGCCTTGGTGACCACCCTGCCTTGGTGGGCCAACCCTGCCTTGGTGCCACCCTGACTTGGTGGGCCACCCTGCCTTGGTGGGCCACGCCTTGCCTTGGTGGGCCACCCTGCCTAGGTGGGCCACCCTCCTTGGAGGTCCACCCTGCCTTGGTGGGCCACCCGCTTGGTGGCCACCCTGCCCTTTGGTGGCCACCCCTGCCTTGAGTGGACCACACCCTGCCTTGGTGGATCCACACTGCCTTGGTGGGCCACCCGTGCATGAGAGGGCCACCCTGCCTTGTTGGGCCACACCCTGCAGTATGGTGTGGCCACCCTGCCTAGGTAGCCCACACTACCACCTTTCACCCATTATTATCATTATAATTAATATTATTAGTTATTATTATTATTATTATAATTATTATTATTATCATCATCATCATCAACAACATCAATATCGTTCGCATAAATCATTAATAAAAAAATTCACTGAAGATATGAACCTGGGAGAAAAATTACTGGAACATAACTAGCTTTCCGTCTCCTTCGAGATTTGCGTCAAGATGCCGCAAAATTCGCATCAACGGATGCATCAGCGAGGCTTGCCGCGACTCTAGGCGGTGGCGTGCGACGCATGCGAACGTTTAATGCGATTGCTATGCGATGAGGCGAGGCGAGAGATGAGGGAGATGAGAGAGAGCGTGTGCGTGAACTTCCACAGTGACACTGACAGTCTTCATAACGGTCGTCACACTGTCCTCTGAGTATGAAGAATGAAGGAAGAGTGAAGAAAGGAATTGAGGAATGAAGGAAGGGAGATGATGAATCAAGGAGGGAGTGGAAAAGGGATGGAGTAGTAATGACGGTGAAAGAGGGAGGAGGGGTGGAATGAAGGAGGTGTTAAGAGTGAATGAATGAAATGAAAGGTGGAGTAGTGAAGTAGTTTGAAATTGGAAAGAATTATAGTATTAAATGAATGAATGAAAGAAGGTGACTACGATACTGTGCCATCCAGCCCGCCGGTGGACGACTACACAGCCAGCCTTGACCGACTGTTGGTCGACATCCATCAAGCCAGCATCTCGCGGGAAAAAGAGAACGAATGAAAAAGGAATCAAGAAATAAAATGCAGTGAAGCGACGGAAAAATCAAATCTCAGACCCCATCACGGAAGGTTACCTGATGTTGGGAGGGCTCATTGATTTAGGGAATTGGATCAGTGCTCCAGTTCCCCAAATTAACCTGAATGCTTCCACATCCCCCCCCCCAGGCGCTGTTATAATCCTCGGGTTTAGCCGCTTCCTCTCCCTTCCTTCCCCTTGATGGTAATAATAATAATAATAACCAAATCTCAGTCTCCCTCATATCTCCCTTTGATACACTTCACATCTCCCGTTATATCTCCCTGTCTTATCGCCCTTTATATCTCCCTTCAAATCTCCCTTTATATCTCCCTTTCATATCTCCCTAATAGAAAGGGTAGCGCCAATGCAGCTTTTATTTCAGTCTATCGCGTAGATAGACATTTCTCTGTTAATGATTTTGTTGATATGTTAAGAGAGAGAAAAAGAGAGAGAGAGAAAAGAGAGAGAAAGAGAGACAGACAAGAGACAGAGAGAGAGAAAGAGAGAGATTCAGAGAGAGAGACAGAGAGGACAGAAGAGAGATAGTTATGTGCATCAACTTGACAAGATACAGAGATTCCGTACTGCCTCGTTACACACAAGCAGCCTGTTACTGTGAGACCATCACATACGCAACCACCGCACGAGGGGCCAAGGAAAAGGCCTTTGAATCGACCCCTACAACCACATATAGGTGAAGTATGCGCACGTACAACAAAAGTATATTGCTAGAATAATATTTTGTGGGCAAAGTATGATGGTAGTCCCCATAGCCCATACCATAAACACCATGTACACCAGTGGGGTCTCCATACCATACCAAAACACCATTGGTACACCAGTGTGGTCCCATAGCCCTAACCAATAACAACCATGGTACACCAGTGTAGTCCCATAGCCATACCATAACACCATGGACAACAGTGGTTGTTTTCCCGTAGCAAAACCATAACACCATGGTACACCAGTGTGTGGTCCATAGCCATATTCCATAACACCATGGTACACCATTGAGGTCCCATACCATACCATAACACCATGGTTACTCATGGTAGTCCCATAGCCATACCATAACACATGGAACACCATGTGGTCCAATAGCCATACATAACACCATGGTACACCAGTGGTGGTCCATATCCATACCATAACACCATGGTAACACCAGTGGTGTCCCAAAGCCATAACCATAACACCATGGTACACCAGTGGTGTCCCATAGCCTACCATAACAACCATGGTAACAACAGTTGGGTGCCATAGCCATACCATAACACCATGGTACACCATGTGGACCCCATAGCCAACCATAACACCATGTAAACCATGGTGGTGCCATAGCCATACCATAACACCAAATGGTACACCATGGAGGTCCATAGCCATACCATAACACCATGGTACACCTGTGTGTTCCCATACCATACCATAACACCATGGAACACTAGTGGTGTGCCATAGCTACCAAGACACATTGGTACACATGTGGTCCCATAGCCATACCATGAACACCATGGTAACACCTTTTTCCCCCCTTTGTGGGCCACCCTACCTTGGGGGGCCCCCCCTCCCTTTTGGTGGGCCACCCCCTTTGGGTGGGCCACCCACCTTTCGGGGGGCCACCCAAACCTTGGTGGGCCACCCTCCCTTTTGGGGCCCCCCTCCTTGGGGGCCACCCTACCTTGGGGGGCCCCCCTCCTTGGGGGGGGCCACCCTACCTTGGGGGGCCCCCTACCTTGGTGGGCCACCCTACCTTGGGGGCCACCCTACCTTGGGGGCCACCCTGCCTTGGGTGGGCCCCCCAACCTTGGGGGGGCCACCCCACCTTGGGTAGCCACCCACCTGGGGGGGCCACCCCCCTTGGTGGCCACCCTACCTTGGGGTGGCCACCCACCTTGGGGGCCACCCTCCTTGGTGGCCACCCTACCTTGGTGGGCCACCCACCTTGGTGGGCCACCCTGCCTTGGGGGCCACCCTACCTTGGGGGGCCACCCTGCCTTGGTGGGCCACCCTCCCTTTGGTGGGCCACCCTACCGGGTGGGCCACCCTACCTTTGGGGGGGCCACCCTACCTTTGGGGGGCCACCCTACCTTGGGGGCCACCCTACCTTGGGGGGCCCCCACCTTGGTGGGCCACCCTACCTTGGGGGGCCACCCTGCCTTGGGGCCCACCCTACCTTGGTGGGCCACCCTCCCTTTGGGGGGAATCGCCAGTGTGATAATAAAATAAAAAAATTTAAAATAAAAAAAATAATAATAATAATAATAAAAATAATAAAAAATAATAAAATAAAATAAAAATTTTAAAATAAAAATAAAAAAATAATAATAAAAAAAATAATAAAAAATAAAATAATAAAATAATAACAAAAATTAATAAAAATAATAATAATAATAATAATAATAATAAAATAAAATAATAATAATAATAATAATAATAATAATAAAATAATAAAAAAAAAATAATAATAACAAAAATAAAATAAAAAATAATAAAACAATAATAAAAAATAATAAAAAAAAAATAATAAAATAATAAAATAAAAAAATTAATAATAATAATAAAATAAAAAAAAAACAATAATAATAATAAAAATAAAAAAAAAATAATAATAAAAAAATAATAATAAAATAATAAAAATAATAATAAAAAATAAAAAAAATAAAAAAAAAATAATAACAAAAATCCGTCTTTACCTCTTTTTTCTTTTAATTATTCCTTTCCCTTTTTTCCGTTTTCCGCCTCTCCCCCTCCCTTGGGGATGTTACTTTTTTTTTTTTTTTTTTTTTTTTTTTTTTTTTTTTTAACCAGGGTTTGAAAAGGGTTTAAGGGAACCCAGTTTTATTGACAGCTATTTACAGGTTAAGGATTCCTAACTTTATTGAAACCAAAGACTGTTCCCACATCACCTTTGAAAGCATTTTTTTTTATAGACATAAAATAGGGAACAGGATGAATTTGGGAGCCTCGTGGGCCAGCATTTTCATTGATCAACGACGTTTCCGTTGACACATTATCTGTACGAATTTTCCATACCAGTCATCCGGGGATTTTGATCTCAGATGGGGTGATGTTCTGGGGAAAGGGGGCAGCCAGAGTGAATTGCTGCTTTTTGCCCTCTTTTGGGGATAAAACCCTTTTTTCACGCTGTCCTCGAAGTGGGTCCAAGTGTGGGATTTGACAAATTGGGCCCTTTTACATAAAAAAAGGCCCCCCCACATCCTCCTATTTTGAAGGCTCGCTGAAAGACAGATCTATCCAGGGGGTCCCGAGAGATGAACGTCTTTCCCCGTTCCTACCTTCAACAGTCGCAGATGAAGGGGGGGAGGGAAACCAAGAAAATGGAGCATACTCAAGGTGTGGGAGCGTACTTGTCCCCGTACAGGATCTTTCAACCCCTACTGCAAACAATGCGAGATACCCGGGAAATGCTGTAACTTCCCGGCTGCCTTGTTTGCAAATTTTCAACATGGGCTCATGGGTAGTTTGGATCAAATTTCCCCCCAAAGGATACAACTTCTTCTCCAGGGCCAAATCGTCCCATTCATCCTTACTACGCGCCAGCATTACCATCATGGGCCTAAACAACTCATTGCGTTTTTTTTAGGTGGGAAAGTTAAATTCCCTCTATTTCCCCCAAACTATATACTCTCAGCTGGTGATTGATGTACTTAGAGCAGCTGGCATTTCTTCTCTTGGGTAATAAAGTCATGTACAGTCTCTGCATATGCATGGTTCTGGGGTAGATGAAGAAGGCGTTTAAGTAGACATCCATAACAGTGGACCCCGCACACTCCCCTTTTGGGAACGCTTCCCCAAAGGATGCCCTTTCGATTCCGTTTTCCCTTGAGGATAACTTAGAGACTACCCCTGAAGGTAACACTGAGAGACATAGCTAAACCTGCAATTTTCCCCTGCTTGAAGTTTTGCTAAGAGGCCCTGGTGCCACACCCGTCGAAAGCGCCAGCAAATTCCGTCTACCACACAGCGACTTTGGGTTCATCCAGACGGTCCACTTAGTGGGGAGGGGTTTTAAAAACAACACAGGGGTAACCTTTCCTGAACCATATTGACGATCCAAAGTAGGATGTAGCAAAGAAATCTTCATTTTTCTTGAAATTTTTGTCTCAAGGATCTTACCCTGATTGACGAGGACACTGGGCTTTTTTTGCTGATTTTTGCTCTGTCTTCTTTTTTTGGGAAAAGGGCTACATTTGCCTCTTCCTGGAGAGGGCCTTTTCACTGACAGGCATGCTGAAAGATCGAGTTTGAGGTGGTACTTCTGCACATCTTCTAAAAAATCTTGGGGCCCAAATTGTCTGGGGCCCCCAGCCTTTTCTTGGGAATGTTTAAGAAGGAAAAGCACCTCCCCTCCTTATTTTCACCCCTACATTTTACAAGTTCTTTCAGCTAGCCAAGGGGGTCCCTTTG
>NC_069413.1:31487087-31514028 GCF_026875155.1 Cherax quadricarinatus
GGGGACATGTGAATTTAAATGAAAAATCAAATCATGGGGAAAACAGGCAGGACTACAAAGGACCTGGACAGGCTACAAGCCGGTCCAGCCTGCCCTATTTTTTAACCCCCGCCAATCAAAGTATAAAGATTGGGGAAGGGGGCCAAAGAGACCGCAACCAATAAAGTTTAGATGGCCAAAGTTAAAAACCTCACTCAAGGAAAAAGTCTGGGGTGATATAACATTGACTATCCCCCCTGGGCGCACATAAATCATAACTGTGCACATAGGGGCGCCTGAAAACCCTACGGATAGTTTTTTTCCGATACCTCTAAGGAGTCGTTCAAACTCGTAAAAACCTTTTACGTCAGCCCATACGGGGTATCAGAACCCAGTTTGGAATCCACACCTAGCAAGCACGTCAAAAAATTTAGAGAAATGAAAGGTTTGCAACAAGACTATCCCAGGCTACGGGGATTGTCCTACGAAAAAAGGGTTGGGGGAAATTTTGGCTGACGAAACTGGGCCAGAGGCAGGGGAACATGATAATGACATACAAAATCTGCCGGAAAAACAAGGGGGAAAAAGACGGGATTTCCAGAGAGGGGACACAGACACAAGAGGTCTAAATTTGGGAAGTTGAAGACCCCAGATGAATCAAAGGGATGTTAGGAAGTATTTCTCAGTCATAGAGTAGTCAAGCCGTGGAATAGCCTAGAAAGTGAAGTAGTGGAGGCGGGAACCATACATAGTTTTAAGGCGAGGTATGATAAAGCTCATGGAGCAGGGAGAGAGAGGACCTAGTAGCAATCAGTGAAGAGGCGGGGCCAGGCGCTATGACTCGACCCCTGCAACCACAAATAGGTGAGTACAAATAGTGAGTACACACACACACACACACACACACACACACACACACACACACAGGAATGAAGCAAGTGATTACATAGCGGGAATGCTTCACTCTGGAGGTCCCAAAGTGGTAATTGCAGTGATGTATAACCCACCACAGAACAGCAGGAGGCCAAGGCAAGAGTATGATGAGAACAATAGAGCGATGGTTGACACACTGGCTGCAGTGGCCAGAAGAGCTCATGCATGAAGGGCAAAGCTCCTGATCATGGGTGACTTTAACCACAAGGAAATAGATTGGGAGAACTTGGAGCCACATGGGGGCCAAGATACATGGAGGGCTAACATAATGGAGGTGGTACTGGAAAACTTCATGTGCCAACACGTAAGGGACACTACAAGAGAGAGGAGAGGATGAACCAGCAAGACTGCACCTAGTATTCACCTTGAGTAGTGCAGATATTGAGGATATCACATATGAAAGACCCCTTGGGGCCAGCGATCATGTGGTTTTAAGCTTTGAATACACAGTAGAGCTACAAGTGGAGGGGAAGCAGGAAGGCCAGGACGAATGAAGCCAAACTACAAGAAAGGGACTACACGGGAATGAGGAACTTCCTGAATGGGGTTCAGTGGGACAGAGAACTGGCAGGGAAGCCAGTTAACGAGATGATGGAATATGAATCAACAATGTGCAAGGAGGCTGAGGAGAGGTTTGTACCCAAGGGTAACAGGAATAATGAAAAAGCCAGGATGAGCCCATGGTTCACCCAAAGGTGCAGGGAGGCAAAAACCAAGTGTGCTAGCGAATGCAAGAAATATAGAAGGCAAAGGACCCAGGAAAATAAGGAGAGCAGTCGTAGAGCCAGAAATGAATATGCACAGGTAAGAAGGGAGGCCCAACGACAATATGAAAACTGACATAGCAGCGAAAGCCAAATCTGACCCGAAGCTCTTATACAGCCACATCAGGAGGAAAACAACAGTCAAGGACCAGGTAATCAGGCTAAGGAAGGAGGAGAGACAACAAGAAATGACTGTGAGGTATGTGAGGAACTTAAACAGAGATTCAAAGAAGTGTTCACAGAGGAGACAGAAGGGGCTCCAGAAAGACGGAGAGGTGGGGTACACAACCAAGTGCTGGACACAGTGCACACAACCGAGGAAGAAGTGAAGAGGCTTCTGAGTGAGCTAGATACCTCAAAGGCAATGGGGCCAGATAACATCTCTCCATGGGTCCTGAGAGATGGAGCAGGGGCACTATGTGTACCCCTAAAAATTATATTCATTACATCAACGAAACAGGAGGTCCCTGAGGCAGGGAAGAAGAAAAATGTAGCCCCCAATCTTTAAATAAGGAGACAACATGAAGAAATAAACTAAGACCAGGCACTGCATGTATAGTATGCAAAGTCATGGGAAGAATCAGGAAAAGAGTGGGGGAACCCCTAGAAAGGAATGATCCATAAACGCCCAACAGGGTTTCAGGGAGGAAAAACCCTTGTACAAACCTAGGAGTTCTACGACAGGTGACAGCAGAAAGCAAGAGAGAAAAAAGGGGGTGGGTGGATGCTTTTTTTGGGCTGCAAGAAGGCTTTTTGACACAGTTCCGGTTCGAGGGGCGCCTGTGACCAGGGGGGGTCCCACGGGGGCATCTAGGACCATGCTCTCTCTGGTATTTGTGAACGACATGAGGAAAAGGGAATGACTGAAGTGTCCTTTTTGAGATGACGTGAAGTTGATAAGAAAAATTCATTCGACGAAGACCAGGGAACTAAAAAGGGATCTGGACAGGGTGCAGACCGGGTCCAGAAAGGGGCTCCTGGAGCCCCCCCACCAAGTGCAAAGTCATAAAGAGGGGGAAAGGGCAAAGAAGACCCAAACGGAGTACAGTCTGGGGAAACGGAGACTAAAAACCTCACTAAAGGGAAAAAGATCCTGGGGTGAGTAAAACCCCAGGCACATCCCTGGGCGCACTAAACAAAAACAGCGAGCAATAGGCCCTAGCAAACCTAAGAACACATTCAGCCATCTTAAAAAGGGAATCGTTAAGAACCCTGACCTGTGTATGTAGGCCCTATTGGAGTATGCGGCACCAGTTTGGAAACCCACATTAGCCAAGACTAAAGAAATAGAGAAAATGCAAAGGTTTGCAACAAGACTGCCCTCAGAGCAAAGGGGGGATGTCCTACGAAAAAAGGGCAAAGGGGAAATCAACTGACGACACTGGGGACAGGAAAGGGATGGGGGGACATAAAACAGCATATAAAATACGGAGGAATTGCAAGGTGGACAGAGACAGAATATTCCAGAGATGGACACAGCAAAAAGGGGGACACAGCGGGAAATTTGAAGACCAGATAAATCACGGGGGATATTGGAAGTATTTTTCAGTCCAGAGTAGTGGGAAGGGAATATTTTGGGAAGCGATATAGTGGAGGCGGGATCCTTAAAAAGTTTTAAGAAAGGTATGACAAAGCTCATGGTGCTTGAGAGGATTCAGTGAGGCCATAACAGGCGGGGCCGGGAGGGAACTCGACCCTTGAAACCACATCTGGGTAAGTAGAACTAGGCAAGTACATGAATGATATAGGGGCCAGTGGGAAGCCAGCACAATAGCCGGGTTTACCAGGCAAGCACCAAAAAACCACCCAGGGATAGCACCAAGATAGGAAAACTCTCGAAACCACACAGGTGAGAAAATGTCAAGTAGTAATGTCAATTTTTTTAAAAAAAAAAATTCCACCATGTATTAACTCATCTGCTACAATGTCAAAATCTAAATGGCTTCCCAAATGTGGAATATCAATGGTTGTGTCATGCCCAGTTGCTAAAATGAAAGATGCCCAGTTCCTCGGACTTTTTTGATCCACATATATTGTGCTACAGCCCCCAGGATGGATATTTTGGGGAAAAAGTAATCCGCACGGTGACAAAAACCCTTTTGTGGTAAAGGAACTTTAAAAGTTATGAAAAGTCTTAGTCCTTTTAACACAACAAGTTTTAAAAAAAAGGAAAAAGTAAAAATAAAAAGAATACTAGTAAATTGTTTATAAAAGAAATTATTTAAAAGAGATATAGAGACTTGTCTATATTAAAAACAATAATAAGTGGCCAAAGCAACTTTGTTATGGGTAACCATCGCGTCCTCTTTTTGTAGGTAAGGCTTCCACAACCCGAATTTTGACCTGTAACTCTAATATATCTTCATTTGGGAAAAATTTTTTTCCGCCAAATGGTTTATCAGTCCAATACAAAAAAAAAAGATTTAAAAACAAACGGAGGTTGAGGAATCACCCCCAACCAGGGTGAGGAACTGATTACCTCAACCCCTACTTCCTTACCCCTTTCTATTTTATTGGGGATGAAGCACTGTGTGGCGAAAGTTTCTTCAATAAAGATTCCCTGTGTTGCATAATGTCCAATTTTCACATCCCAAGTGTTGCACAAGTATTTGTTTATCATGGGTGGACGGTACAGAGAAAAATTTAAAAAACACAGTAACACAGGGGAAAGGGCCCCAAGGCACTAGATTAATTTTTTTTATTATAACAAAAAAAACGCTAAGCCACAAGGACTATACAGTGCAGCTAGATTAAAATTAAGCATTTTTTTTTTTATGTAAATTTAGGGTAATTTCTACAAATTTTTTTTATCAATTTTCACTATTATGATACCAGCTATGTTGAATACTGTTTTTTCTATATTCCCCGGTCTTATATATTCCTTGCCCATATTTCTTGGGCCTTATTTAAAAAAAATTATTGATTTCTGACCCCAAACTTTAATTTTGTTTGATCATACCTATGTTTTTATAGGTTCGAGTCTCCTTCAGCCAAACAGTTTTTTTTTTTTTTTATAAAATTTATTATATAAATATTTAAAAAAAAATTATATATATATAGTTAACTTGGAAATGATTGTGTCGATGCATGGACTATTTGAGGCATATGTTATGGAAAAAAAAAAATGTTGAATAATGTTAAAGAGGGGGTGGTAAAGGCGGGTGTGAACGGATGTGTAACTTGGGATTGAAACAATGGTGAGTGAACCCCTTTTTTCAGGGCAGGGAAAAAAATAAATTTTGTTATTGTGACATGGAAAAAAAATAAATATGTTATTGTACCCCCGGGGAACCCCATAAACAATCCTGGTTTAATTCCCGGGGAATTTTTTTCCCCCCCCTCCCCCCCTCAAATCCCCAGGGGAAGTTCCCCTTCCCCCCAAACCCCCCCCTTCAATTCCACCCAGCAACTAAGTAATTTTCCCAAACCCAACCACCAGGGGAAGGGGATTTCATCTAAAATTTTCCGTCTGACAGTTGTTTTATCCACTTCTCAAGGCTAGGTTCCACAATGTACACCAGAGGTGGACCCCATTCCTATATAAAATATATTTTGCTTTAATTATATATAATATAATATTTATATATATAATATATATTATATATATATATATATATATATATATATATATACAGTGGACCCCCGGTTTAACGAACTTTTTTCATTCCAGTAGTTTGTTCAGGTGCCAGTAATGGACCGAAATTTTTTCCATAAGGAATTTTGTGATGTTAGATTTAGTCCATTTCAGACCCCCAATCATTACTCGTACAACGCACTTACATTAAATACACTACTAACTGGTCGCATTTGGAGGCGATCGTTAAGCTGGGGTCCACTGTATATTATATTCTGCGATATATACAATATTATTTAATTTGGTTTAGAAAGGACGCGTAAGCAAACAATGTGACTATTAATTAGTGATAACGTTTACGGTCTGGAACCTTGATCACTTTCTAACATACAGTGGTAGAAAGACATTACACTATTTATCTTTCACCTCGTATGTTGATGTGATCAGGTCCCAGACCGAAACGTTTTCTAATTGATATGGTCGTTGTCTTTGTTTACGTGTCTTTCTAAGGCAATTGTCGGTATTTTTTTACCAAGGTTTATACACATAATTTACTCTATAAGTGCAGCAGAGTGTATTCTTTAATTGTGTGCTGGTAGCAGTAAAATCACTTAGAGAAGTTTGCAACATTGTTAATTGTAGAAAAACAGTTTCTAAGTAATTTTTTTTTTATTATCACTCTGGCCGATTCCCACCAAGGAAGGGTCTGGCCAATAAAAGAAAAACTTTACCATCATTTCACTCCATCACTGTTTGCCAGAGGGTTGCTTTACACTACAGTTTTTAAACTGCAACATTAACACCCCTCCTTCACGAGTGCAGGCACTGTACTTCCTTCTCCAGGACTCAAGTCCGGCCTGCGGTTTCCCTGGAATCCCTTCATAAATGTTACTTTGCTCAAAATCCAAAAACAAAAGTTTTAAAAAAACCATTTGTCTCCTTCACTCCATAAAACCGCTCACGGCCTGCGGAAAGCCAAAGCCCCCGCACACAAAAACCCCCTTTTAAACCCCCTCCCCCCCAAACCCTTTCTTAGGCCCCCCCCCTACCCCGCTTTCCTTCCAAACAGACTGATACACTCTTGAAGTCATCGTTTCGCTCCATTCCTCTACATGCCCAACCACCTCAAAACCCTTCCCACCCTTGGACAACTTTTGGAAATTTCCCGCACCTCCCCCTAATTTCAAACAACGAACTCTGCATTATATTCAAACCACACTTCCCCCCCCCTCAGACATGACACTCCATGCCTCCCCTTCCCCTCGCTGCAACATTTATCCCCAGCTTCACACCCAATAAAGCGTTGGTAAAACTTACTCTCATACATTCCCCCTTTTTCCTCCCAAAGGAAAAGTTTTTTGTTCACAGCTCCTTGGGACCACTCAATTTTTTTCCCCTCAAATTTTATGATTCACCTCATCTTTCAAACCCATCCGCTGACACGTCCCCCCCAAAAATTTAAACTTCACCCCCTCCATACTCTCTCCCTCCAATCTGAATCCAACTTTTTATCACCTAATCTTTTGTTATCCTCTAACCTTACTCTTTCCTGTATTCACCCTTTAATTTTTTTCTTTTTCACCCCTAAAACCCAAAACATCCCCCAATCCTGCAACTTCTCTTCAGAATCTCCCAGAGCACATGCTCGCAAAAGAGCTGTGACAACCCCCCTTTTTGGGGTGATTCTTTATCTTTTAAACCCCGCTTCTTGCCAAAACCCCGCATTCACTTCCTTACAAACCCCATCTATAAATATATTAAATAACCACGGTGAATCACACACCTTGTTAAGGCCTATTTTTACTGGAAAAATTTCCCTTTTTCCCTACATACTCTAATTGACCTCATACCCCTGAAAAACTCTTCACTGCTTTCGTAACCTACCTCCTACACCATACACTTGCACACTGCCACACGGGCCCCTACCACCCGTCATACCCCTTTTTCCCAAAATCCAAAAATGCCACAAAGACCTCTTTACCCTTTTTAAATACTGTTCCTTTTGTTTCACTGTAAACACCTGGCCCACAACCCCCTACCTTCCTAAAGCCCCCTTTGTTCATTGCACCTATTCCGTCTTACTCTTAAATTCTTTCAATTATAACTACTACACTTTACCATTATACTCAACAGACTTACCCCCCTTAATTTTTGCACTTTTTACCCCCTTTGCCTTATACAAGGAACTATGCATCTCTCTGAAAACCCTGGGGTACCTTACCCTCTTCCAAACATTTATTAAATATTGCCCCAACCACCCCAAAAAACTATATCCCCACCTTTTTTAAAACTTTTCATCTTTTTCCATCAACCCCCGGCTGCCTTCCCCCCTTTCTTTTTAAACCCTACTGCCCACGAACTCCCCCCACTCACAACGGGCTCTTCCCATCCTACAAATGTTTTTCCCTCCTTGCCCTATACACGTAATACAGTTTCCCTATCTTCATCAAAATTTAAAATTCCCCAAATATCCCCCCCTTTCCCAATACCCCTAACTCTCCTTTAATAACTTCCTCTCCTATTTTTTAACTGACAAACCATTTGTTTTTGGGGCTTTTTTTAACTTTTTAACTCACTCCAAAACTTTTTCTTATTTTCAAAAAAATTTGTTGAAACATCTCACCCACTCTCTCATTTGCTCTCTTTTTACATTGCTTAACCCATTTCTCTTACCTCTCTCTTTTTCTCCATATACTCTTCCCTCCTTGCATCACTTCTACTTTGTAAAAACTTCTCATATGCTAACTTTTTCTCCCTTACTACTCTCTTTACATCATTCCACAATCGCTCCTCTTCCCTCCTGCCCCCACTTTCCTGTAACCACAAACTTCTGCTGAACACTCTAACACTACATTTTTAAACCTACCCATACCTTTTTCGACCCCATTGTCTATGTTCTCTTTTAGCCCATCTATCCTCCAATAGCTGTTTATATCTTACCCTAACTGCCTCCCCCTTTTTAGTTTATAAACCTTCACCTCTCTTTTCCCCTGTGCTTCTATTCTCCTTGTATCCCATCTCCCTTTTACTCTCAGTGTAGCTACAACTAAAAGTGATCTGATATATCTATGGCCCCTCTATAAACTTGTAAAAAAGTCTACTCAACAGTCTTTTATCTACCAATACAAAATCCAACAAACTACTGTCATTTTGCCCTACTTTCATATTTTGGGTATACTTATTTATCCTCTTTTTCTTAAATATGTATTACCTATAACTAAACCCCTTCTATACAAAGTTCAATCAAGGGCTCCCATTATCATTTACACCTGGCACCCCAAACTTACCTACCACACCCTCTTCAAAAAGTTTCTCCTACTTTAGCATTCAGGTCCCCTACCACAATTACTCTCTCATTTTGGTTTTCAAAGGCTCCTATACATTCACTTAACATCTCCCAAATCTCTCTCTCTCCTCTGCATTCCTCTCTTCTCCAGGTGCATACACGCTTATTATGACCTACTTCTCGCATCCAACCTTCACTTTAATCCACAAATTCTTGAATTTACACATTCTTTTTCTCTTTTCTCCTTTCCCTAACTGATCATTTAACATTACTGCTACCCCTTCCTTTGCTCTAACTCTCTCAATACTCCAGATTTTAAACCCATTTATTTCCCCCCCCCTGAAACTTCCTACCCCCACGCTTTGTTTCGCTTAGGGCCAGGACATCAACTTCTTTTCATTCATAACATCACAATCATCTGTTTCTTGTCATCCGCACTACATCCACGCACATTTAAGCACCCCAGTTTTAAAAAGTTTTTCTTCTTCTCTTTTTTAGTAAATGTCTACAGGAGAAATGTTATGAGGAAATGAAGACACAATTTGCGCTTTGTAAAAGGTGAGGTTTGGTTAGGCTGATCATGAAAAAACAGGAAAAGGGTTTTTTCCTGCCGTGATTTTAGTCATAGACGACTCCCAAAGTAACTTTTGGTCATGTGATTGAGGCCTTCTGCAAATTATTGTTGCATTCCAATTATGCTTGTTTTTTGTTTAATTGTTTACTCACTTTAATTTTAATTTTTTTGTCCTTATGGTGGTTAAACTAGTTCTCTAATGACATTTCTTATGTATAGTGATAAGATGAATAACAATACCGTGACTGGAACGAAAACAAAATAACCCACATGTAAAAGAGGAGCTTATCACAACTTTTCGGTCCGACTTGACCATTTAAAAAGCCCGCACTCACTGACTTTGTAAATGGCCCAAATCGGCCGAAACGTGTCGTAAGTCCTCTCTTCTATGTGCAGGTATTTGTGTAGTGATAAGATGGTATTAAAAGCTATGGGATGATGCCTAACTGACTAATGTTTTATAGCAGTTACTAGGTGGTAGTAGGTAGACGAGAACTATGTAATGCGGTCGATTCATTGATAAAATTATTTAATTCTAGGAATTTGTTTATTTTCTATTACATGACTCGCAGTTTTTTTGGTTTGAGACAGATTGAAGTTACCAATTTGCTAAACTATTACCCCCGTTATGTCTTTTCTCTCCGGTTGAACAGTGCGCGACGCAGGTTGAAAAAAAAATTTTATCGGAGGTCTCGACATGAAAACAAGGGAAAACCCGACCCATTATGGGTTTGCAAATAAGGCGTACACTCGTGTAAACGAGCACATGGCAGCACAACCGGAGGCTGGGGCACGGGGTAGATGTGAGGGTAACGAGGGGTAATGGGTTTAGGTGCGGGAGGGGCGAGGGGGCGGGAGGGGGAAATTTGCGGTAGGGGGTCTGGGGGCGGAGTGGGAAGGGAGGGAGAGGTAACAGGACAGGAGGGGGGGGAGAAGGGTTTCCTTTAGTGATGGGGCGAAAAGGCGGGAAGGAAAGAGGGGTGGAAGGGAAAGGGGGGAGGGGGGGGCAGGGGAAAAGGGGATTGGGGGGGAGGGGTAAAGGAAAAGAGGAGCGAGAGGGGAGACAGTCTCAGTTTACCTGGAGTCTACCTGGAGGTAAATTCCAGGGATCAACGCCCCCCGCGGCCCGGTCCATGACCAGGCCTCCGGTATCAGGGTGATCAACCAAGGGTTTTTGCTGGGCCCCACCAGTCCAACGTAGAACCACAGCCCCGGGTGACCGGCATGACTTTAGGTATCTTCCAGCTCTCTCTTGAAGGCAGCCAGGATTTTTGGCAATTCCCCTTATGCTTGGGAGTGAGGGCTGTTGAACATTCTGGGCCCCGATACACTTTGGTGTTTCGCTTAGTGTAACCAATGGCGCCCCTACGTTTAATTGGGGGGGTATTTTCAGTGGCCTGCCCATCTTTGACTTTGGACAGGAGGGTTTCCTGTGTGCAATTTGGGACCATTCCTTCCAGGATGGTCCAAGTGTAGATTTAATATAATCTATCTTGCCCGCATTCCAACGAGTACAAGTCTATGCTTCCAAGCTTTTCCCAGTAGTTTAAGGTGCTTGACAGAACTTACACTCAGTAAAGGATCTCAGGGTACACTACTCTAGGAATGCGATTGTCACCTTCGTTTATCGTGATGGTTAATGAGTACAGCAGTATTCCAGCCGGAAAATTGGATTGGAAATGTCTCCATCATTTGACTTGGCATCTCACTTTTGAACGTTGTCATTATCCATCCTATTCTTTTTCTTTGCACTGTTGTGATCCTTTGAAAGTGAGACCTCAACATTACTTCTCTTCCAGGTCTGTACATTATTTATTCCGCTCTAGGTATGGCCAGATTTTTGTAGTAATAACTCTGTTTCTAGTGATTATCTCCTCCAGTTTTCCATAACGAGTAGTTGAATTTGTCCTCATTGAACAGTTATTTTGATTTCCAGTTTGCCCCCTGGAAAACTTTGTTATATCTTTATATCTCCTGTAATGAAACCCATACGAATATGAACAGGATCAATGCTACATTAATACCCACTGCCTCATAATTTAGGTAACAGGCTAAAACCGCACATGTAAAGTGATTTAGTACATGTGACACATAAGTACAGTTTCACAGTTCGTGTACTACACTTATAAATAATAATATAATAATATAATAATAATATTAATAATAAATAATAATAAAGAATAATAATTATATGATCTTTATTTACTACAAATACATGTACAAGGTAAAAAAGGCCTAGCAGACAAATCAATGACATGCTATATAGAAAGTCCGCTTGTTTATGATGAGCATTTTGCGGGCAAATGTTAGTTTCAGTTGTTTGTCCCAGGATGCGACCTACACCACGACTAGAACCCAGGTAACCCAGTGATAAAACTGATAATGAAATTTCTCAAACAAAGATACCAACCAAGGATGAATCCTTGTTCTAATCACTTTTCTCTCTAGCTGGATACTTGCTGGTACATTAACACCCTCCGTTCATCGCAGTGCAAATTGCTGATCTATAGAGAGTGTACAGTTATCCTTGACTGCACTATAAGTTCTATCAAAGCAACCTTAACTACTGGGAACGAACCTTGGAAGCACTTGACTTGTACTCGTTGAACGCAGGGTAGAGATATATAGGGTCATAACTACACTTGAAAATCCTGGAAGGAATGGTCCCAAACTGCACACGAAATCACTCCCTACGAAAATAAAATACTGGGCAAGGCGATGCAAAATACCCCAATTAAAAAAGTAAGGCGCCATTGAACAGTAAGAGAAATACACCATAAGTGCCCAGTGCCCAAGAACTGCTACAACATCCTCCCACCAAGCTAAGGGGAATTACCAAATAGCCCCTGGCTGCTTTCAAGAGGGAGCTGGACAGATACACTAAAGTCGGTGCCCAGGTTCACATGCCGGCTGTGGTTGGGTTCATAACATTAGGATCCAGGGCAGCTAGCATTAAACACTGTGATCAGGGTCCTTGAAATATATTATTATTATTATTAGTATAAATGTAATTCTCACATCAGACAGAGTAGCTGCACAACTGCGGGTGTTTCTACAATGTATCCCTTTAAAGGAATGTAGTATATGAGAGAAGAGAAAGTAACAAAGACCATGATTCGCCACTGAATCAACAATAAACAACCACTTTAGGTCTTTTCTTCCCTCCTCACACAGTGAAGAACATACATACAAGATTAATGGTAATACTTTCAGTGCATATGCAATTTATATATGAATAATATATATATATATATATATATAAATATATATATATACAATAAATATCTTCGTCAAAGACCTGGGAGTGATTTATGTTCGGAGGAGCTCAACCTTCAAGGACCATAACATTGTCTCAATTTCGCATCTCTAGAAAAATGACAGGATGATAATGAAACCTCAAAAGCAATTGAGGCCATAGCCATGATGACACTCTTCAGTCACGTGTTCTATCAAGGCTGGAATATTGCTGCACTCTAACAGCACCTTCAAGGCAGTGAAATTGCCGACCTACGAATATGTATAAGCAGAGAACTTTCACGCGGCGCAGTAACGAGATAAAACAATCCTCAATTACTGGGAGCCTCTTGAGGTTTCTACACCTGTTAAATTCCCTGAAACGCAGGAGGAGAGATACATGATTATAGACAACCTGAAAATCCAAGAGGGGACTAGTACCGAACTTGTACAACGAAAATCGACTCACGGACGAAAGCAAAAGACTTGGCAGACGATGCACCAATCCCCCCATGAAAAAGCAGGGGTGTCACTGCACGTTTAGAGACCAGACAATAAGTTGTCAGGGCCCGAGACTGTTTCATCTGCCTCCCAGCTCACATAAGGGGATTACCAACAGACCCCTGGCAGTCTTCAAGCAGCACTGGACGAGCACCTAAAGTCAGTTCCTGAAGCAGCGGGCTGTGGCTCGTACTGGGTTTGCGTGTCAGACCAGCAGCAACAGCCCTGGTTCTATCCAGGCCTGACCAGCCAGGAGGCCTGGTCACAATACCACGGGCCGCGGGGGCGGTTGACCCCGCGAAACTCTCTCCAGGTACTCCAGTAAATATATATAGGGTATAATATATATATATATATATTATATATATAGATATATATATATATATAAATTATATATAATATAATATAAAGATCTATAAATACATATATAAATATATTTATATAGGTCGTGCCCGAATAGGTAGAACTTGCGATCTTGGCTTAAATAGCATATCTCATCTTGCTATTATAGGACAAGGCGAAAATTGTGTATGCAATGATTTCTCCAAAATAGATTTTGAACCTAACGAAAAAAAATATATTTTAACTGTGGTTATGTTATTATTAAAATTTTGTTAAAGAATTCTAAATATATTTATTTGTTAGGCCTAAAATAAATGTTCCTGTTATAATAAGGTTGGAGTAAGTTTTCTGCTATGTTCTTTTGGAGAAAAATTTAAAAATTTTTACATTAACATTAACCCTTCAGTCAGGGCCAAGGGCCCAGAATGCTGGAGTCATGCACCATGTCCAAGAATTTTCAAAAAAAAAATTTATTTTTTTCTTATGAAATCCGTAGAGAATCTTTTGTGAAGGTAATAAAACAAAAAGTACGAAATTAGGTGGAAAGTGATGGAAATTAAATGCTCTCGCGAATTATATGTGTCTGCGATATTTACGAATCGCGATTTGCCGACTTTGGGACTCCCATTTTAGGCCAATTAACATTATTCCAATCAACCAAATTCTTAGCTATTTCACTAGTATTACTTCTATTCTCGATTGAGCACAAGAAGTCGCCAGTCAACTGTTTCAACTACCAAAGTAAATGATCCGAGGAAAATTCTGTTAATATTGTCCAAATTTACACAAGTTCAAAATATTTCCGATTTTTTCAATATAGGCTCCAGAATTAACAATGTAGGCATTCCAGGACACTAAACTAACATTTTCCTCGGTTCTTATATTATGTTTTGGAGGCTTACAAATGAAATTCCATTTTGATTTTTTATTCAACATAATGGAATTTTTATTCCAACCAAAAATAGACGATTTATCTGTTATGCATTACTGTAATAATTGTATAAATTATCATCACCATATTGTGAAATGTATAGTAACGCACCACAGCGACGTGTATTAGACTTGTGAGGGTCGTTTGTTTCCTTCTTGAATATCGGCAAAAATTTAACATTCTGCTACTGTTGCGCTCAGTTTCAAGCCATTTCCAGTGCTAAAGACCAATCAAAATCATCTCTATTTCTGTAATATGTCTTCCATACTATCAAATGAGACCAAGAAATAGGCATATACAACTATAAATAAACAACGACAAACAGCTGCAAAGTTGCTGTTTTAATCGAATAATCAGGATTTCATTTTTTTTTCTCCATCTTTATATTCAGCAGTGTGCTGCAGGATCTGTTTTATGTGGTGCGACTCATACCACATAAATTAAATTCTTCCATATCTAGGCCCAAATGTACCACTCCAGTTTATCAGAGTGATCTGACTCAAATGCGGCGTAGATCAACAGGTTTGGGACCCTGAGACGTACCGCCGTAGATCTACGAGTGACGGACCCAGGAAAGGTTAATGAAAAAAATATATATTTTAACGTAAAAAGAGAAGAATCTTAGAAAGGACTGAAATTTAAATGAGTTCTATGCTAATTGACCAGTTTTTTACATATTCGGCTACATTCATATATATATATATATATAATAGATAATATAATAAAATAGATATATATATAAATATATAAATATATATATATATAATATAATATATACTATCAAATTTATGAAACATATAAATATATGAAATATATATATAGATATTATATATATATATATTATGATAATATATCGAAATATATAATAATATATATATATATTAAAATACAAGATATAAATATATATATAGATATATATCATATAAAAGTATATATAATATTATTGCAAGGAATACGAGAGAGGCATGCGAAATATAACACAAACACTGGAGATCTCTGGCTGAAGGAGCCTCGAACCTACGAACCATAGGACACAGGTACGCAGTGCTTTACCAATCTACCCATACATTGTGACCAATACTTGGCGTGTAGCATCCGCTACACATTTGATCCAAGCGCAGCCAGCTTTCAGGGAGAAGGCTCTTACAGCTTTTCATCTCATCCCCTGCCAAGATCATGGTTTGGTGTAATTCGTCATGCACTCTGCGAAATCCTTGCTTGGCGTCAAATCTCTAGTAAGGCTGAATGCCATGCAGGGGATGAGATAAAAGCTGTAACCTTCTCCTTAAAGCTGCTCCTTGGGATCAAAACAGTGTAGCGATGCTACTCCCAAGGTATTGCGTCCAGTGTGGTAGAAATTGGTAAAGCACTGCGGTACCTTGTCCTAAGGTTCGGAGTTCCGAGTCTCCTTCAGTCCAGAGATCAGTGTTTTTTGTTATATTTCGCATGCTCTTCCTATTCAGGCGAATTCCTTGCATTTTCAAAAATCTCTAGTAAGGCGCTGATGCATCAGGGGATGAATTGACAAGCTGGAAGCCTCTCCCTGAACTGCTGCCATGGATCAAACGTGTAGCGGATGCTAACCCCCAAGGTATTGGGTCCGTTGGGTAGATTGGTAAGATTGGTAAAGCTGTTCTGGCATACCATGTCCTAATTCTAGGTTCGGTCTCCTTCAGCCAGAATCAGTGTTTATAGATATACTGATATATATACATGACCCCCGGTTAACGATACTTTTTTCAATTCCAGTAGTAAAGTTGCAGTGCCAGTAACTGACCGAAATTTTTCTCCATCAGGAAAGTTTGAAGGAGATTAGTTCCTTTCAGACCCCAAGACCATTACACGTACAAACGCACTTACCATAAATACTCTTACTAATTGGTCGCATGTGAGTGAGCGTTATACAGGGGCCAATGTATGTATATACCATATAGATATATATATATAGTATATATTATATAGTATATATATATAGTAGATAGATAATATATATATATATTTATAGTAAAATATATATATATATAGTATATATATAATATATATATATATATATAACCACTGATCTCTGGCTGAAGGTACTCGAACCTGCCGAACCTTAAACAAGTACGCACGTGCTATACTCAAACTCACCACACTGGACCAATACCTTGAGTCCAGCTTGGCGCTAGACTTTGATCCAAGCAGCCACTTTCATGCAAAGGCTACAGCTTCGATGTTTCAGTCCTCCTTCAGCCAGCGATCAGTGTTGTGTATTTACGCCTGCTCTTGCGTAATTCCTTTGCACAGGGAATGTGCACTCAATCCCACATCTGGCCAACATCCTGCACACAATAGATTCTAGCTCCAGGAAGCTCCAAATGAGAACAACCAACACCTCCCCACAGACAGGCTGAACAGCTTACCGTGACTTTCACCTCTTCAGAGGACCTCAATCTGCAATCAAATTAACATCCTCCCAGACTCTGAGCACACATCCCAGAGCAGCTTCTGCTCGCCCCATCAAGCGGCTAGTCAAATCACTGAACCTTCGAAGAAAGTCAACGATGCGCTTCAAACAACAGAATGCCTGCACAACTTGAGCTGGATTTTTGGCAGCCTGTGTTGGCATAGCCCACCAAGGAGGGACAAGTCACTACAACACATGTTATTAGCTTAAATTCATTCCCATGGAGGACAACTCGTCCGTCTCCCCCCTAGGCCACAAACACCCGCCGGGCAAATGCAACAACAGACACCCGACACCTTCAAAAAATCAGAGCCCAAATTAGCAAAAAATATAAGAGGGTAATACATGGAGCTTTGTTGAACTATAGACCAGTGAGGATACCATCGCTCCCCGGACGTCAGCACGCGCAAGCTCTGAAACAAACAATCACCCAGGGCTCCATAACCACATTGACGCTCCCGATCATTGCATGCAGGCGAAGAACCGCTAACCTTACAGATGCTGATGTGTATAAAGCTGCAATGTCAATTTCCACAGGGTTTCAGCAGAGGTTTCACACGTTTAAGGCCTCTCACACTAAAAACAAAATACTCAATCCAGCACTTGTGAGAGTTTCAGAGAGGCTTGCTGGTCTGAACTCACCAAATCTTTCCAACCTGTGCCTGGCTGGCGTCCAGAGCCATCAGAACCCGTTTTCTTTGTGCCTCATTGTGTGCCCTCTCGGAAAAAGGATGGCAGGAATCAGCCCATTGCAGAGTGGGTAACACCTCGGCACCTTTGTAGAGTTCCCAAGGCTGCAGTAAAGAAGGGTTGAGTCCAGAGGCGCGCAATGCTGAAACCAACTCAGTCTTCATCACGTATTCGGCGGCTCAACAGGCTGTGAACATCAGCCCACTTGCAGTCACGTGTATATATCATAAACATGTCCTAGGAAAAAGCCTTGGTCAAATTGACTTGCCAATGCATTCAACGCAGTCAAAGGATCAGCTCGCCAAGCAGTTTAGAGAAAACTTCCCTTCCCTTTATACCTTTCCATAATCTGTTTTATAGTGTGACTTCCAAAACTATTGGGTGGGGACCAATGAAATTGACGTCGTGTGAGGGCGGGCAACAGGAGGGACCCTCTCGCCCCCTTTCTATTTTGTTTGTCATCAAGAAGTCACGGAGGCACTCTCCAGCGAGCTCAATAATCTGTTCCTGACTACGGTACCACTACTGCCACAACAGAATCGCATCCTGAGGACATCAGTAAAATTAAGACATGGGAGAAAGCCTGAGGGCCTGTCTTTTAAACCCACCAAATGTGAAATAAGTTTCTAACAATCAATCAATGATCCAGAATATTAGGGAACCGTATACCAGAGCACGAGCCCTTGATCCAGCCAATAGCACTCTCCTCCACGGGCTCCTCTTGGTCCAATGCCATCGATCTGAATCCTATGGAAAAAAAGGGCCTCAACCTCCAGAGATGAAAGCAGGATGAAAGACATTGACACACACATGCCTGCGAACTACTCACCAGGTTGCCTGTCAACCCTCCAAAACTTACCTATGTTCTGAGATGCTCCCTAGCCTACAGCAGTCCCAAACGCAAGTGAATATGGACTCTCGTCCTGAAGCCTCTAGAGAGTTATTGAATCTTTCCCTTGACGATTGGACATGGTTGCAAAGCCTCACTTCCGGTTCAGGCATAGGAGGCTAGGAGTACGCAGATCCTCCTCAGATTGCTCTACCAGCTTTCCTATCCTCTTTTTTTTTCCCCATGGCATCAAAGCTATATGATAAGACAAATTCGTCTGACAAACCCTCAGTGACTCAGCAGGAAATAGAAGACCCTAGCGATGGTCCAGTGCCATCACCGAATGGGAGAGCGCTCTTGCTGCCCAAAGCACCAAACCCTAGTGCAGCACGCCTACCACAAACAGTCCAAAGGACAGGGATAGCCAATTGCTGAAAAGGTGCCATGCAACATGCTAAGGCTGCAACGATCAGATATGAGATTGCCCGTCTCCTATGCTTGAGTAGCACCTCTCGTCCGGGGACTTCCTCCAAACAGTTCCATATCGGCAATGGGAACGCGACTCGAACCTTGAAGACCCTCCATATTGCAGTGGCTCCGCGCCTTCTGCCCCAATACACAACAGAATATATGTGTATATTGCGGCAAGTGCGAGCAGACCAATGCGATCTAGCATGAGTCTTAAATGTTTCCATAAACAAGGCTGGCATAGCAAGACACCATGGGGTCAACAACCATCATTAAGAGAACCCTTGCTACAGCTGGAGGGCCCTGCCGAGGAGGGACGCACGATAACATTGCACAAACAATACCCACAACCCAGCAAACCGCCACCAGACGGATCACCATTCAATCCTTGGAAAATGCAAGCTCTTAACATGGACTATACTTGTTCCACACTGCCCTGACAACTTATATCCATCACAGTGTGAGGGCGACAGGGAGAGCTCCGACCAGCAGGAGGAGTACAAGATCAGCAAGTAAAGGGAACAATGTAGCCAACAGTATCAATATTTAATCCCAGTGGGATCAAGACCTTGGATCATGGGAAAAAATGCCACACCGTCTCCTTAAAAGAAATGGGAAGTCCAACGGCATCGACACACCAGGGACCCGGAAGAGGCAGCCACTTTCATTTCCTGGCCAGCGACCTCAGCATCGCCATCCAGAGGGAAATGCTTGCTGCAGATATCTTGCTCACGTCCAGCTCCTCGGAGGAGCTGGAGGAAGTTCATCCAATCTTTGATACATTGTGCCATTGTATCAAGTTTATTTTTTTTCTGTAAATGTTTTTGTTTATTAAATGCAATCTATCACAGAGAATAAAAAATATATAGGGGTGGTAGAGAAAAAATATTCAAACATCTCCAGGAGGAGAACCTTGAAGTTTTTCTTGAGTACTGTTATTGGAGTCTTCTCTAAGTGATTGGGTACCATGCTCAGCTATAGAGGTGGTACTGTTCCCTAAATAAATATATATATAAATATGAATATATATATATATATGAGTAATATATACTATATGTAATAAATATATATATATACACCGTGGTGTTTTATGCACATCATCTAGATGTACTCACCTGTTATGTGGTATACAGGGTTCGAGATCACAGCCCTGGGCCGCAGCATCTGTGTGCATATACACGCGAATTTTAAGTTAATCATTTTTTTTAGATCGAAATTTCTTTTGATGGCTGATACGAGTAAAAATGATCACTAAAGACATTTGTACAGGTAGATATCTCTACTCTCTTCAAATAAAACAAAAAACCATAACAGACTAGGTGCTTGCTCTCACAAACCACGTCCGGACCAAGTATAAGCAAGAAACACAACCAAAACACGCCTAAATATGAGTACAAACCACCATGTAAAGAATCTGTTATAACTCAAGAAGCAAAGTGTAAGACCAAAACTTGAAACACACCCCGCACACTAGAAGACGGTTCATACCATTACTAGACCAACTAAAAAAAAATGATCGAAGAAATTCAGACAAACACAATAGACCCCATTCAATACAACAACCAGACAGAGTCCATTCAATTTAGATCGTTATTTCCAGATGTAATTCTCAGTAGTAGTAACCAGTTACCAGTAACCAGTGTACCTTAGATGACTCACTACCAAACCGTCCTGCGTGAATCACCTGGCGTAATTCATATTGCTGCTTGACACATAGCAGGTTTCAAACCCCCCTGCAGCCGGCCGGGACGCTTCCCAACACTTCCGTCGGTAGAAATATATGTATTACCACCTACTGATATTTTACCCAATCCACTTTCGAACCCAAATGACATAATGAGGTTAATGAGAGTAATTACAGAACCACACTTCATGTTGTGGGCCCTCTTGATGCAGGCGATGGCAGCCGAAATTTCCGATAAGCACATACATTGTAGAAACAAACAGTCTATGATGATGATGAGATATGCAGTTGCACAATTCATCCTGAGTATTTTCAGTGGCTGTTCAAGATGGGAAGCGTGCTGGTGTTTTTCCCGTCTTTGTAGTCGTAGCAGTGGTAGAAACAATAGCACAGGTGTACCTATATAAAGAGTCAAAAAAAAAAGTAATCTAATTGTACAGAATGGAAGTTATATGAGCAATAATATCTAATAAAATACATGGGCAAAGGTAAGAAGCAAGAACTCAGTATGTATGTAGCAAGGTTATCTGAGCTGGTTGACTAGCACAGTACTACCACTTATAATTTTTATTTAGTACATAAAGTGTAGAGAAAGTGCCAGCACGAAGGGTCGTCGTCGTCGCCTCAACCTCCTCCACCAATGACCCAAGGAAAAAAATCAATGAAAGGACAATGACATATTCTAATACAAATACATTATGGTGTAGTAGACGTGTGTAGGGTGGGGGATGTATCAAATGCAGATACAGTGTTTATACAGAAATGTGTGAAACTTAGAGCGTTGTTAAAGTCCATTGACATCAGATATTCAGCATGAATAATAATATACATTAAGAAGATATATACTGCCACTTTTACTACTACTTGCCACTTAACTACTATTTTTCTAATACCACTACTACTAAAATAATATCTAACACTAGTACTACAACTGCTGCTATACTGACTATTCTACTATAACCTAGTACTACTACTACTAACACTAACTACTATTAGTACCATTAATACTAGTTCTACTACTACAACTATACCTACTATTCTACTAAGTACTAGTAAATCAGTCCCTCCTTGGTTTTGTGTGAAAGACTCACCGTAGTCGTGAAGATTCGAAGCACAGGTATGAAGGCTGGTGCTTATAGTGGGGTATGGTGGGTGTGTGTGTGTGGGGGGGCAGAAAAAAACAAGGGAAATATATAAGTACATAACACCACCTTCATACCTGTGCTCGCAGAATCCTTTACGACTACGATATCTTCACACCCCTCCAAGCTGAGGGACTGATTACCTCATTTTTGTATATAGTTCTTCTGTCTTCCAGTTAGGTTCGGAATCTTATTTTTTTATACAGGCCCTGGATGGCGAAACGTCGTACAATAAAGATACCCAGATTTGCACATGATCCTTAATAGTCATCTTGTCAGTATTACCGTTGAAGAAATTTCGAGAGTACAGTTGTCAGCTATATGCTGATCCCTGTGTGATATAGCATAGCAATTAGTATCAATCCATGTGCCTTTAGATACGAGATCCCTTGAGCCCTGTGCTGTTGACATCACGGGATCACATGTTTAGCTCATACTCTGCCCCCATCTACTCGGCGCAGACCATTCAGCAGACAGCCAGGAAGTCGGGCTCCATCCCTCATCCATCTCATCTGACAAGATAAAGTTTACCCATCCAACAAGTGTTCTACTTCAACCTACGATATCATCCATTTAAGAACCCTTAAACGATAAATGGTGGGAGCTATTCAGAGGGCCTGTAATTCTGACATTACAGCGATTCTGGAGATAAAATTTTCTGACCAGCACGAGACAGGCCATTTTCGTGTCACCAGTAGGCCTCCCGTGGTTGACGCCAGCCATCCTACCTCAAGCCAGTTGTCTTCCCACAAGCTCCTACAGCTTCTACATATTCACTGTCAATGGGCTCGCTTTGTAATAGTGTATCTGCTATTTTGCATCACTCGTTCCCGAGGTTACACTGATTTGCAAAATAAGCCATTGCCATCCGTGGTAGGGGATGTCAGAACAACGGAGTCCCCTAGTCCACCTAGCCTACCCATCCAATTCTTGGCCCTGCCAAGGTCAGCTTCCCACCTCTGTTTTCTCATCGAGTGTGAAGTTGTCAACCATCTGTGTGAGGTTAAGATAAGCCACTAACAACTACCCAGGTGTCTTAACCCCAGAACTCGAGCAAGCCACGTGAGTAGTCCTTCAATCGCTCTGTGATTCAAGCTCCAAGCATTCTGATGCTCTTTTTCTTCCTTGTGTGGTGTAGTAGTTCGTGGTGTGTTTTTAAGCCTGGGCTAAGGAAATATTTTCACGGCAGTTGGTCCATTCTCAGGAGGCTTACCCTTCAACCCATAGACCCAGCCACCCGATGGACCACGGAGTCGCCCCATTTTGCGCGCCTCAGCCCTTTAACCCACAAACCCACTACACTCCCCACTCGTCTCAGATGCCACACTCATTCCATCACCCCACTCACCTACTTCATCATTGTTTTGTGCATCGCTAAGGGTTGTGCATACCATATTTTAATATTCTAAGGACCACATAGGGGGTCTAGAGCTGTGTGTGTTCGCACCACCTTATAAAGCGCCTCCTTGTGTGTGCAGGCTTCGATGTAAGTGCAATTCTCTACGATCACCTGTGGCTGAGGAACAGCAGCAAGACCGGACATAAACATTTCCTCTACCACTCCAGCTATCATCAGCCTCATTTTTCCACCAAGTGTTTATCAGCGAATAATTTTTTTTTTAGAACATTTTGCGAGTGTGAGACATTTTCTTTTGTGTTTCCAGTGATTTTTTTTCTTAAGTGACATTCAGTGACCTCTTGATCAGACTCAGTGTTATCTGTACTGATTGCATTATTTCTTTTATCTCTTAACTCAGTGTTTAAAGTTTCGGTGCATGTATCTTATATCTTGGTTGATGTTGTTGTGTCTTTTTATACACTTGAAGCTAAGTACTTATTGTTCCTTTGGTTTGTGTGCTAACATATGACAGTCATAGTAACTTTGTTTTACACTTCAAATACCTTTGAGTTCTCAGATTTCCGAGAAGTACAGTGGACCCCCGCATAACGATTACCTCCAAATGCGGAGCCAATTATGTAAGTGTATTAATGTAAGTCTTTGTACTTGTATGTTGGTTCTGAAATGGACTAATCTACTTCCCTAATATTTCTTATGGGAACAAATTCGACATTACATGGGCGACCTGAACAATACTTCTAGAGATGAAAAATAGACGTTAACCGGGGTCCACTGTATTTCATAATTTTTCACCTCATATTCTAGCTTCACAACTCATTTTCTGTTTTTTTTTTTTCTCGTTTCCCAGCAATTGTGTTTTTTATATTTGTACCAAGTTGTCGTGTTGAACATTCTTGTGATCATATTCATTCATTAAGTCCATTAGTCAACTTTGTATCTTATTTCCACAGACACTCGTGCATTAAATTGTTCCCTGTGCGGTTGGAAACATTCTTGTGTTCAAAGATCTTTATCATTTAGGTCCAAGACTAAAATTTGGTCTTATTATCCACAGACAATATGCCATATTATTTGTTCCCTGTGTGTTGAACATTCTAGTGTTCAAATTTCTTATCTATGTTAGCCATTGTCTAATTTTGATTCCTTATTTCCATCAGACAATAGTGCCAGTATTTTGTTCCCGTGTGTTGAACATTCTTGAGTTCAAATTCTTTTCAATTTAATTAGCCAGTGACTAATTTGAGTCTTATTTCCACAACAATAGTGCCATATATTTTGTTCCCTGAGTGTTGAACATTCTGTGTTCACATATCTTTTTCATTTAGCAGCCATGTCCTAATTTGTCTTATTTCCACAGACGAATAGTGGGCCCAATTATTTGTGTTCCCTGTGTGTTCACATTCTTGTGTTGCATATTCTTTCATTTTAGCCATTTCTAATTTGTCTTATTTCCCACAACAAATAGTGCCAATAATTTTGTGTTCCCCTGTGTGTAGAACATCTAGGTTCAACTCTTTCATTTAAGCCAGTGTCTATTTCGCTTATTTCCCACAACAATATGGCCATTATTTTGATGCAAACAGAATCAATTTTACAAAAAGATTTTCACACATCACTTCATGCAAGAAATCTTAGTAACTGAGTTAAATTGAGGTGTGTGTTCGCATGCACTGTAATGCTATTACTGTTTTATATTGATAGTGTCTTGTGTTCGCATCACTGAAGTCTAGTACTGTGTGTATATTGATGTGTTGTGTTCTGCATACACTGTAAGTGCTAGTACTGTGTTTTATCTCTTGATGTGTTTGTTTTGCATCACTGTAAGTGCTAGTACTGTGTTATATTGATGTGTTGTTTTCTGCACCCACTGTAAGTGCCTGTAAGGAAGGCCCCGTTAAAACGGCGTTTCACTTTACGGGTTCCGCTAATACGGAATTTCAAATTATGACCAAAACTCACAAAAACGGCTCCCCCCACCTGACCTTTTCAAAATACGGTCACCGTGCCCCACCCTGTTTGTTTACATTCTCCATGAGCTCAGTAAGCTCTAAGGTTCTCATTTTGTCTGAAACTCCAAAATTTTCAAATTTTTTTTTAAAAGTTATTCATATTTTATATTACTCTGATAATTATACTTATGTATACCTGTACCTAAATAACTTACATACATCGAGTCATTTTAAATGTCGTATATTACTTAATATACACATTTTCATTAATCCATCCAAAATATTTTTTTCAAAATTATATAATAAACACATTGCATAACATATAAATAAGAAAAATACACCCCACAGTAAGAATAAATAAACATAAATTGAGATGTGAGCAGACGACTCCACAAGTGACCCCATAATAACAATACTCACCGAGTCTCATTAAATGTCTATATTACGGTAATATACACATTTTCATTAATCCATCCATGATATTTTTTTCAAAATTATAAAATTTTAAAACCATGCATAACATATAAATAAATAAATACACCCCACAGTAGAATAAATAAACATAAAATGTGAGATGTGAGCAGACGACTTCCACAAGTGACGCCATAATAACAAACTCACTGAGTCTCATTAAATGTCGAAATATTCGGTAATATACACATTTTCATTAATCCATCCATGATATTTTTTTCAAAATTATATAATAAAAAAACGATGCATAACATATAAATAAGATAAATACACCCCACAGTAGAATAAATAAACAAAAATGGAGATGTGAGCAGACGACTTCCACAATTTGACGCCATAATAACAATACTCCCCCGAGTCTCATTAAATGTCGTATATTGCGGTAAAAATCCCACATTTTCATTAATCCATCCATGATATTTTTTTCAAATTATATAATAAACACGATGCATAACATATAAAATAAGATAAATACACCCCCACAGTAGAATAAATAAACAAATGTGAGATGTGAGCAGACGACTTGCACAAGTGGTGATAATAACAATACTCGCCGAGTCTCATTAAATGTCGTATATTACGGTAATATACAATTTTCATTAATCCATCCATGATATTTTTTTCAAAATTATAAAAATAAACACGATGCATAACATATAAATAAGATAAATACACCCCACAGTAGAATAATAAACTTAAATGTGAGATGTGGTAGCAGACGATTTGCACAAGTGGTGATAATAACAAAACTCACCGAGTCTCATTTAAATGTCGTACTGCAGTAATATTCACATTTTTCATTAATCCAGCCATGATATTTTTTTCAAAATTATATTAATAAACACGATACATAACATAAAAAGATGATAAATACACCCAAAAATGAATAAATAAACATAAATATAAAAATGTGGGAGCCTGGTTTGTTTACATAACTCTGGCGCCTGTTTTCCTCTCATGTACTCATTCTTTCTCTCTCCCCATTTATTCGTTTTATCTCATTTTCTTACTCCTGACCCTACATTAAGACTACAAATATTTTTAAGTAAGTAATGAGTGAACTGGGAATATCATTTTATCGCTCTGGGATGCTTAAATATCATAGAATAGTATGTGTGGGTGGGGTGGCCTGGTGAGGTAGCCTGGCTATTACAATACATACCACACTTGATTTCTTACAATAAATACTACTTGTCTCACCCTAGATTAAGACTATAAATATTTTAAGGTAAGTAATGAGTGCACTATGTGTGTATTGTACCTTTTTATTGTTTTTTGATGCCTGGTTCTATTGCTAACTTAATATATGTTAGTGTAAACTTGTTATCTAGTGTTTGTATGCATTTATAAGTGGAAAAAAAGGGTGTTCCACTTTACGGCGATTTCCGCTTTACGGTGGTAGCCTGGAACCTAACCTGCCGTATAAGTGGGGCCCTCCTGTACTGTGTTATATTGATGTGTTGTGTTTTGCATCACTGTAAGTGCTAGTACTGTGTTATATTGATGTGTTGTGTTCTGCATCACTGTAAGTGCTAGTACTGTGTTATATTGATGTGTTGTGTTCTGCATCACTGTAAGTGCTAGTACTGTGTTATATTGATGTGTTGTGTTCTGCATCACTGTAAGTGCTAGTACTGTGTTATATTGATGTGTTGTGTTCTGCATCACTGTAAGTGCTAGTACGTGTTATATTATGTTTGTGTTCTGCTCAGTAAGTTGACTGTGTTTATATTAGTGTTTTCTGCTACTGTAGTGCTAGTAAATGTGTTATTTGATGTGTTGTG
>NC_069413.1:31514528-31564760 GCF_026875155.1 Cherax quadricarinatus
CCTTGGCTGTCTTAAAGATCCCTGACTGTCTTTAAGACCCTTGACTGTCTTCAAGATCCTTGGCTGCCTTCAAGGTCCCTGGATGTCTTCAAGATCCTTGGCTGTCTTCAAAACCCTTTTCTGTCTTCAAGTTCCCTAGCTGTCTTCAAAACCCTTGGCTGTCTTCAAGACATTTGACTGTCTTCAAGATCCTTGACTGTCTTCAAGTTCCTTGGCTGTCTTCAAAATCCCTGGCTGTCTACAAGACCCTTGACTATCTTCAAGACCCTTGGCTGTCTTCAAGATCCCTGGCTGTCTTCAAAACCCTTGGCTGTCTTCAAAACCCTTGGCTGTCTTCAAAACCCTTGGCTGTCTTTAAGATCCTTGGTTGTCTTCAAGACCCTTGGCTGTCTTCAAGATCCCTGGCTGTCTTTATGACCCTTGACTATCTTTAAGACCCTTGGGTGTCTTCAGGATCCTTGGCTGTCTTCAAGCTCCTAGGCTGTCATCAAGATCCTTGGCTGTCTTCAAGGTCCCTGGCTGTCTCCAAGATCCCTGGCTGTCTTCAAAACCCTTGGCTGTCTTCAAAACCCTTGGCTGTCTTCAAGTTCCCTGGCTGTCTTCAAGATCCCTGGCTGTCTCCAAAATCCATGGCTGTCTTCAAAACCCTTGGCTGTCTTCAAAACCATTGGCTGTCTTCAAGTTCCCTGACTGTCTTCAAGATCCCTGGCTGTCTTCAAGATCCCAGGCTCTCTTCAAAATCCCTGGCTGTCTTCAAGATTCCTGGCTCTCTTCAAGATCCTTCGCTGTCTTGAGGATCCCTGGCTGTCTTCAAGCTCCCTAGCTATGTTCAAGACCCTTGGCTGTCTTCAAGATCCCTGGCTGTCTTAAAGATCTTTGGCTGTCTTCAAGACCCTTGGCTGTCTTCAAGACCCTTGGTTATATTCTAGATCCCTGGCTGTCTTCAAGATCCCTGGCTGCCTTCAAGATCCTTCGCTGTCTTGAGGATCCCTGGCTGTCTTCAAGATCCCTGGCTGTCTTCAAGACCCTTGGCTGTCTTCAAAATACTGGGCTGTCTTCAAGTCTCTTGGCTGTCTTCAAGATCCCTGGCTGTCTTCAAGGTCCCTGGCTGTCTTAAAGATCCCTGGTTGTCTTAAAGACCCTTACTTGTCTTCAAGACCCTTGGCTGTCTTCAAGATCCCTGGCTGTCTTAAAGACCCATGGCTGTCTTCAAGACCTTTGCCTATCTTCTAGATCCCTGGCTGTCTTCAAGATCCCTGGCTGTCTTCAAGATCCCTGGCTGTCTTCAATACCCTTGGCTGTCTTCAAGATACTGCGCTGTCTTCAAGACTCTTGGCTGTCTTCAAGATCCCTGGCTGTCTTCAAGGTCCCTGGCTGTCTTAAAGATCCCTGGTTGTCTTAAAGACCCTTGGCTGTCTTCAAGACCCTTGGCTGTCTTCAAGGTCCCTGGCTGTCTTAAAGATCTTTGGCTGTCTTCAAGACCCTTGGCTGTCTTCAAGGTACTTGGCTGCCTTCAAGACCCTTGGCTGTCTTCAAGGTTCCTGGCTGTCTTCACGATCCCTGGCTGTCTTAAAGATCCCTGGTTGTCTTAAAGATCTTTGGCTGTCTTCAAGACCCTTGGCTGTCTTCAAGATCAATGGCTGTCTTAAAGATTTTTGGCTGTCTTCAAGACCCTTTTCTGTCTTCAAGGTCCCTGGCTGTTTTCAAGTTCCCTGGCTGTCTTCAAGATCACTGGCTGTCTTCAAGCTCCTTGGCTGTCTTCAAGACCCTTGGCTGTCATCAAAACCCTTGGCAGTCTTCAACATCCCTTGACTGTCTTCAAGACCTTTGGCTGTTTACCTGGAGTTTACCTGGAGAGAGTTCCGGTGGGTCAACGCCGCTGCGGCCCGGTCTGTGACCAGGCCTCCTGGTGGATCAGAGCCTGATCAACCAGGCTGTTGCTGCTGGCTGCACGCAAACCAACGTACGAGCCACAGCCCGGCTGGTCAGGAACCGACTTTAGGTGCTTGTCCAGTGCCAGCTTAAAGACTGCCAGGGGTCTGTTGGTAATCCCCCTTATGTATGCTGGGAGGCAGTTCAATTCAATTCAATTCAATTCAATTCAAAGTTTATTCTCTCTAAGGATTACAATGCTGAGATACAGAAATATGGTTATTGTTTGGTTACACGTAGTAAAATTGTGTTTACAGAGTTGTACCCACTTCGAACGCTTCGATGGCTAGGCATTTGGGCATACTTAGTTTTATTTTAATTGTAAAATATTCACATTATGAGGATAGTTGGTATTATGGCTAAGTGACTAGAATACTCGATTTAGAGAGTTTAGAGTTTAGGCCAATGTGTGAATGGCTTTTTGTTTTGGCACAGTACATGTTTCAGTATTGGAGTATACATGATTCATTATTGTAAGACCTGCAGATAAAATATTTCTGTTTATGGTCAAATGAAGGAGTGAAGTGTAAGTGTTGACCACAGGTGGTTCTTCGGTGGTTAGTTGACGGGGTCTGTATCCAGGGAGATAAGTTGGTTTTCTAATGGTACTTTTGAAGGGTGATGAATGTGTCTCAGTTCTTAGAGTTTCAGGGTAGGGAATTTCCAGATTTTAGGGCTTGACATACTTGAATTATGTAAAGGTGTAGTCGGACAGTGCGGAATTGTCGTTGAGATGGTTTGTTCTGGTGTTATGCTGGGGTTCTGTCACAAAATATCAAGAAAGCGATTTTAGGTCAAGGTAGATATTAGAGGTTTTAAGGCCCTGTAGATGTAGATTGCACAGTAGTAAGTGTGGATGTACTGAACTGGGAGTAAGTTTAGATCTATGAAGAGTGGGGGGGGGGTGTGTTGCCAGAGATGGGATTTAGTGATTATTCTTACTGCAGCTTTTTGTTGGGTTATTATTGGCTTCAGGTGTGTTGCTGCAGTTGATCCCCAAGCACAAATAGCTGAACAGTCTCGGGCCCCTGACACTTATTGTGTGGTCTCTTAACGTGCTAGTGACACCCCTGCTTTTCTTGCGGGGGGATTGTTTGCATCGTCTGCAAGTCTTTTGCTTTCGTAGTGAGTGATTTTCGTGTGCAAGTTCGGTACTAGTCCCTCTAAGATTTTCCAGGTGTATATAATCATGTATCTCTCCCGCCTGCATTCCAGGGAATACAGGTTTAGGAACCTCAAGCGATCCCAGTAATTGAGGTGTTTTATCTCCATTATGCGTGCCGTGAAGGTTCTCTGTACATTTTCTACGTCAGCAATTTCACCCTGCCTTGAAAGGTGCTGTTAGTGTGGCAGGCAATATTCCAGCCTCGATAAGAACAAGAGACCTGAAGAGTGTCATCGTGGGCTTTGGCCTCCCTAGTTTGAAGGTCTCATTGTCATCCTGTCATTTTTCTAGCAGATGCGATTGATACAATGTTATGGTCCTTGAATGGTGAGATCCTCCGAACATGATACTCCCAGGTCTTGACGTTGGTGGGTTCGCTCTATTTTGTCGGCCAGAATTTGTTTTGTACCTGATGAAGATTTATTTCTCGTGTTTACCATCTAGAGTAATTGGAAATTTTCTCATCGTTGAACTTCATATTGTTTTCTGCAGCCCCACTGAACGATTTGGTTGATGGTCGCTGGAGCCTGAATGTGTCTGCCAATGGCAAGCATTTGCAGATTCGAGTGTCATCTGCAAAGGAAGCACGGAGCAGTGGCTGACATCCTTGTCGATGTCGGATATGAGGTATGAAGGAACAAGATGGAAGGAAGTACTGTGCCTTGTGGAACAGAGCTTTTCACCGTAGGCTATTAGCTGACTCGGACTTTTACTTGTTGGACGACTACTCTCATCGTTTTTGTTAGTGCGGAAATTATAGATCCTGGAGTTTTCCTGGAGAGAGTTTCGGGGGTCAAGCCCCCGCGGCCCGGTCTGTGACCAGGCCCTCCTGGTGGACATAGCGCCTGGATCAACAGGCTGTTTGTGCTGGCTGCACGCAAACCAACGTTACGTAGCACAGCCGGCTCTGATCAGAAACTGACTTTAGGTGCTTGTCCAGTGCCAGTTGAAGTACTGGCCAGGGTGTCTCTGTTGGTAATCCCCCTTACGTGTGTGGGAGGCAGTATGAACAGTCTCGGGGCCCAGACACTTAGTGTGATGGTTCTTTAAGTGCTAGTGACACCCCTGCTTTTCATTGCGGGGGTTGGGCATCGTCTGCCAAGTCTTTGGCTTTCGTAGTGAGTGCTTTTCGTCGTGCCAAGTTCGGGTACCAGTCCATCTTAGGATTTTCCAGGTGTATTAATCCTGATTCTCTCCCTCCTGCGATCAGGGAATACAGGTTTAGAAACTCAGGCGCCCCAGTAATTGAGGTGATTTCTCTTCATTATGCGCGCCGTGAAAGTTCTCTGTACATTTTCTAGGTCGGAATTTCACCTGCCTTGAAGGTGCTATTAGAGCTGCAGCAATATTCCAGCCTATAGATAGAACAGTGACTGAAGAGTGTCATCAAGGGCTTGGCCCTCCCTAGTTTTGACGGTTCTCATTATCCATCTGTCATTTTTCTAGCAGATGCGATTGATACATGTTATGGTCACTTAAAGGTGAGATCCTCCGACATTAATCACTCCCAGGTCTTTGGCCGTTGGTGTTTGCTCATTTGTGGCAGATTTGTTTGTACTCTGATGAAGATTTACTTTCTCTGTTTACCATAATCTGAGTACTTGAAATGTCTCATCGTTGAACTTCATATTGTTTTCTGAAGCCCCACTGAAAGATTTGTTGATGTCCGCCTGGGCCTTGCATGGTCTGCTATGGAAGGACACGTCATGCGATTTCGGGTGTCATCTGCAAAGGAAGACACGGTGTTGTGGCTTGAATCCTTGTCTATGTCGGATATGAGTCATGAGGGAACAAGATGGGAGCTGAGTACTGTGCCTTGTGGAATACAGCGCTTTTTCACCGTAAGCTGCACGGACTTGTACTCTGTTGACGACTACTCTCTGTGTTCTGTTAGTGCGGAAATTATAGATCCATCGACGACTTTCCTGTTATTCCTTTAGCGCGCATTTTGTTGCGCTATTACGCCATGGTCACACGTGTCGAAGGCTTTTTGCAAAGTCTGTATATATTACATCTGCATTCTTTTATGTCTTCTAGTGCATTTAGGCCTTGTCGTAGTGCTCAGTAGTGAGACAGACAGGAGCGACCTGTTCTAAGCCCTGTTTGCCTCTGGGTTGTAGTAACGATGGGTATCTAGATGGGTGGTGATCTTGCTTTTAGGACCCTTCAAAGATTTTTATATTTGGATGTTAGTGCTATTGGTCTGTAGTTCTTTGTGTTGCTTTACTGCCCCCTTTGTGGAGTGGGGCTATGTCTGTTGTTATTAGTAACTGAGGACGACCCCCGTGTCCATGCTCCCTCTCCCTAGGATGGAAAAGGCTTCGTGATAGGGGTTCTTGCAGTTAGTTCTTGATGAAACACAGAGTTCCATGAGTCTGGCCCTGGGCAGGTCAGAGTGGAGTGCATGGGCATGTCATTTATCGCCTGTTCGAAAGTATTTGGCGTCAGGCTAACATTGGATAGGTAGTGTTAATCAACTGTTGTGGCTCTCTCATAGAAAAATTCATTTTGATCTTCGATCTCAGTCTGGTTAGCGGCCTTGCTAAAAAACTTGAGTAGATTGGGACTTGAGTAGAATCACTTCATTTCTTGCTGTCATCTGTGTAGGACCCATCTTGTTAAGTAGAGGCCCAAATACCCCCCGGCGTTGTTCTCGATTTAGATTTGGCATAGGAGAGAAAATTACTTTGGTTTCGGTTTCTTTGATTTCATTTATGGCCTTTTAGTTTCTTCCGGATTCCTGACTCCAAAGGATTCTTTTAGTTACGTTCGATGCTTGTATTCTCTGTCCAGTGTCTCCTGCGCATTTCAGATATATTGCCCTCTTTTAGCAGCTTGTATTCTTTTCCATGCCTGTAAAGGGAGCGCCTGTCTCTTTTTATTTTTACATCTACTCCTCCTTTTTCGTCGAGGAATAAGCATGTGCTCCATGAGTGCCACTGAGTTAATCTGTTCTAGGCACTAAAGTTTGGGGTCTGTGTTGCTTAGTTATCTTCCCAGCTTATATCGGTTAGGGGACTTGGTTTACTTGGTCCCACTTAATGTTTTTGTTATTGAAGTTTGAATTTGGTGAATGCTCCCTCGTGACTAGTTCATTTTTTTCGGTCTGGGGCTCCAGCATTACATTGTCTGAACTCAATTATGTAGTGTGTGATCTGGAGTATATTGTTTTTTGATATGGTGACATTTTTATCAGCTTCATCATTGTTAGTGAAGATGAGGTCTAGTGTATTCTCCAGTCTAGGTAGGCTCTGTAATTATTTGCTGGTTTAAATTGAATTTTGTGCAGTGATTTTTAAAAGCTCGTCGTGAGTGTGAGTTTTCATCAGAGCTGCCTTGTGTTATTACTGCTACAATATTATTTGATTATGCCTCCATTTTAGGTGCCTTAAGTTGAAGTCCCCCAGGAGCAAGATGTTGGGTGCAGGAGCTGGAGATTTTCCAGACAGTGGTCAATTTTTAACGCTGTTTCCTGGAATTGCTGGTATGTTGCATCGGACGGCTTGTAGACTACCAAATGACTAGGATTTGGTTCTCACCCTTTACTGCTCTAAAATTCCCTTACATCATTTGAGCATTAAAGGCCCTTTCTGAGAAACAAGTGCACACTCTGCAATGGTACCAGGGCCAACCCCCCCCCTTTTGCCTGTTCATCTGTTCACATCTGTATAGGTTGTAACCTGGGATCCATATTTCGTTGTCCCAGTGATCCTTTATGTGGGTCTCAGTGAAGCGCGACATTGCCTTTGCCTCTGCAAGCAGTCCACGGATGAAAGGTATTTTGTTGTTTGTTGCTGGCTTTAGACCCTGTATATTTGCAAGGAAGAATGTCATCGGACTGGTGGTATTGTTGGTACTTGCTGTCTGCACGCATTCCCGGTGTCGCTTCAAGATCCTAGCAGTCTTCAAGATCCTTGGCTGTCTTCACGATCGTTGGTTTTCTTCAAGATCCCTGGCTGTCTTCAAGACCTTTGACTGTCTTCAAGACCCTTGGCTGTCTTCAAGACCCTTGGCTGTCTTCAAGAACCCTGGCTGTCTTCAAGTCCTTTCACTGTCTTCAAGACCCTTGGCTGTCTGCAAGACTCTTGACTGTCATCAAGACCCTTGGCTGTCTTCAAGTGTCAGCATAGTTGCTGATCCCTGTGTTATATAGCATAGCATATTAGTATCATCCATGTGCTTTAGATAGGAGATCCCTTGTAGGCCTGTGACTTTGTGTGACATCACAGGATGCGCATGTGTAGGCTCGTACCTCTGCCTCCCTCTCACTCGGCGGCAGACCATCCAGACAAGAACACGGCAAGGCTGGGCTCCATCTCCCTTCAACTCAGTCTGACAATATATGTTACCATCCAACAAGTGTGTCTACCTTCAACCCTCGATATCTCCATTTAAGACCCTTACGATAAATGGTGGCAAGGAGGCCTGTAATTCTGACGATTACAGCGGATTTTTCCGGAGATTATCATTTGACCAGCAAGACGGCCATTTCGTGTCACCAGTAGGCTACGAGGTTAACGCCAGCACGCTACCTCAGCAGTTTCCTGCCCAAGCTCTACAGCTTCTACATTATTCACTGGTCCAGTCTCTTGTATTAGTGGATCTGCTTATTTGCCTCACTCCCGAGGGGTGACCCGAGTTGCAAAATAAGCTGTTTCCAGGTCTGTGGTGAGACGCCAGTCGAGGCCTAAGTCTACCCCATCCAATTATTTTGCCTGCCAAGCCAGCTTTCCACCCCTGCTGTGCTCATCGTGAGAAGTTATCAAGCTATTCTGTGTGAAGGGTTGAAGATAAAGCCAGCTAGCAACTAACCCAGGTGTCTTACCCTATTACTCAAGTAAGCCACGTGAGTAGTCTTCGTCGCTTGTTTACCTGGAGTTTACCTGGAGAGAGTTCTGGGGGTCAACGCCCCCGTGGCTCGGTTCTGACGAGACCAGGCCTTCCTGGTGGATCAGAGCCTGATCAACCAGGTGTTGCTGAGGCTCCTGCACGCCAACACATATGAGCAACAGCCCGGCTGATCGGAACTGACTTTAGTGCTGTTCCTTATTGCCAGCTTGAAGACTGCCAGGGTTGTTGTAATCCCCCTTATGTGTGCTGGGAGGCAGTGAACAGGTCTCGGGCCCCTGACACTTATTGTATGGTCTCTTAACGTGCTAGTGACACCCTTGCTTTTCATTGGGGGGATGGTTGCATCGTCTGCCAAGTCTTTTGCTTTCGTTAAATGAGTGATTTTCGTTGTGCAAGTCGGTATAGTCCCTCTAGGATTTTCCCGGTGTATATAATACATGTATCTCTCCCTCTGCGTTCCAGGGAAATACAGCGTTAGGAAACCTCAAGCGCTCCCAATAATTGAGGTTGGTTGTTTTATCTCGTTTATGCGGGCCGTGAAGTTCTCTGTTATTGTCTAGGTCGGACAATTTTTTTTCACCTGCCTTGAAAGGTGCTGTTAGTGATGCAGCAATATTCCAGCCTAGATAGAACAAGTGGACCTGAAGGTGTCTCAATGGGCTTTGGCCTCCCTAGTTTGAAGGTTTCTCCTTATCATCCTGTTTACATTAATGTTTTTATCACTGACTTCATCATTGCTTAGATAATCTTAAGTTAATTTTAAGCCAGCCCGTATGCTATGCATAGTATAAGTGGCTTTGGCATACTGCTCTTATCGTATTTTATTTTTGTACCTCTGTATGTGTGCACAAATTTATAATAAATAAATAAATAAATTAAATAAATCCTGTCATTGTTCTAGCAGGATGCGATTGATAACAATGTTATGGTCCTTGAGGTGGATCCTCCGGACCCAATGATCACTCCAGGTCTTTGCGTTGCGTGTTTCGCTCTATTTTGTGCCAGAATTTTGTTTTGTACTCTGGATGACGATTTAATTTCTCATGTTTTACGCATATCTGAGTAATTGAAATTTCTCCTCGTTGACATACTTCATATTGTTTTCTGCAGCCCACTGAAAAGATTTGGTTGAAGTCTGCCTGGAGCTTTGCAGTGTCTGCAATGGAGACACTGTCATGCAGATTCGGGTGTCATCTGCAAGGAAGACACGGTGCTGTGGCTTGGACATCCTTGTTATGTCGGATTAAGGATGGGAACAAGATGGGAGCGGAGTACTGTGCCTTGTGGAACAGGAGCTTTTCACCGTAGCTGCCTCGGACTTTATCTGTGACGACTTACTCTCTGTGTTCTGTTTGTGAGGAATTATAGATCCATCGACCGACTTTTCCTGTTATCCTTTAGCACGCATTTTTGTGCGCTATAACGCCATGGTCAAATTGTCGAAGGCTTTTGCAAGTCTGTATATATTACAGCTGCATTCTTTTGTCTTCTAGTGCATTTAGGACTTGTCGTAGTGGTCCAATAGTGAGACCCAGACAGAGCGACCTGTTCTAAACCCATGTTGCCTGGTTGTGTAATGAAATTTGGGGGGGTTTTTTTTGTTTAATTTCTAGATGCGTGGTGATCTTGCTTCTTAGGGGACCTTTCAAGTTTTTATGATATGGGAAGTTAGTGCTATGTTCTGTGTTCTTTGCTGAAGCTTTTAACTGCCCCTTTGTGGGGGGCTATGTCTGTTGTTTTTAGTAACTGTGGGACGACCCCGTGGTCCATGCTCCCTCTCCATAGGTGGAAAAGGCTCGTGATAGGGGCATCTTGCAGTTCTTGATGAACACAGAGTTCCATGAGTCTGGCCTGGGGAGAGTGCATGGGCATGTCATTTATCGCCTGTTTCGAGTCATTTGGCGTCAGGATAACATCGGATAGCGTGTGTTAATCAAATTTTGTGGCTCTCTCATAAAAAATTCATTTTGATCTTTCGACTCTCAGTCTGGTTAGCGGTTTGCTAAAAAAACTGAGTCATCTTGGACTTGGGGTAGCTCACTCATTTCCCTTGCTGTCATTGTGTAGGACATCTTGGTTAGTAGGGGCCCAATAGGACGTTGTTCTCGATTTTGATTTGCATGAGAAGAAATACTTTGGGATTCTTTCGATATCATTTTTTGGCTTTAAGTTCTTCCCGCGATTCCTTGACCTTCCTGAAGGATCTTTTAGCTTAAGTTCGATGCTTGCTATTTCTCTGACCACCTGTGTCTCCTAGCAATTTCGATATTTGACCTCTTTTAGCGCTTCTGTTATTCTTCCGTCTCGCAGGTGTAAAGGGAGCGCCTGTCTCTTTCTGTTTTACATCTCTTCCTCCTTTTTCTTAGGGGAATAAGCCTTGTGCATACATCGAGTGCCACTGAGTTAATCTGTTCTAGGCATAAGTTGGGGGTTCTGGGATGCTTAGTCTATCTTCCCTTCTATAAAACGGTTACGGACTTGGTTTTCTTGGTCCACTTTTATGTTTTTGTTATTGAGTTGATTTGGTGAATGCTCCTTCGTGACTAATCTCATTATGTCGGTCTGGGGCTCCGCGCATACATGACTGAAAACCTCAATGATGTTGTGATTGAGTATATGGTTTTTGATATGGTGATATTTCTTTATCAGAATCATCATTGGTAGTGAAGATGAGGTCTAGTGTTATTCTCCAGTCTTGTAGGCTCTATTATTTGCTGGTTTAAATTGAATTTTTGTTTGCAGAGATTTTAAAGGCTCGCGTGAGTGTGCGTTTTTCATCAGCGCTGCCTCCTGGTGTTTATGACTGAAACAATATTATTTGCTATATTCCCTCCTTTTAAGTGCCTTAAGTGAATTCCCCCAAGGAGCAAGGATGTCTGAGTTGGAGGAGCTGGAAGGTTTTCCAGACAGTGGTGATCAATTTTTAACAGCTTGTTCCTGGAAAAATTGCTGGGAGCTGCACCGGAGGCTTGTAGACTATCACAATGACTAGTTTTGGTTCTCGCCTTTTCTGGCTAAAACTTCCACTACTGCATTTGGAGGCATTTAGCAGTTCTGTGCAAAACAAGTGACTCCTGGAATGTACAGGCAACCCCCCCCCTTTTTCCAGTTCATTGTCCACATCTGTATAGTGTATAAAACCTGGGTCCATATTTCGTTGGTCAAGTGATCCTGTATGTGGGTTCTCCAGTGAAAAGCGCGAACATTGCCTTGCCTCTGCAAGCAGTCACGGCTATGAAAGGTATTTTTGTAGTTTGTTGTGGCTTTAGACCCTGTATATTTGCAACGAAGAAAGGTTATCGTGTACTGGTGGTTATTGTTGGTACTGGGGGGGATTTTTTTTCCGGCATAGTATCTGTATCTGTTGGTTTGGCGTGGGGCCATCGAGTGTGGTTCCATCCAGGATTGACTGATTTGTGTTGTACGATTTCTGCCACTTTCCTGCCAGTTTTTTTTTCCTTCCTGGCACTAAAAAACCTCTCCACGTGAGTGGTGTGGCTACCCAGGTTTTCCATGGCTGGATGTTTTGTAATCTTTTGTCCCCTTTAGATGGTATTTGCTGGCAATTTAAGTTATGCACAGTCTTACCAGTACTGAGAGTACACATTTCAGGGTGAAAAAGCTTACAGGAAGGAGAGTTTGCATTTTCCTGTTGTCATATGGCATGGCATCCTAGGGTGGTCTATTGGCAGTCCCATCTGTTTTCCCAGATTTCCCATGCCAGCAGATACCGCGTGCATAGTATGTGCAAGGCTTGGTTCCGTTGGCCTTGGGTTCTGTGACCTGTATTCCCTGTTGGTTGCATGTTTCCTGTCTTACTTCTATCCTCCCAAGCACCAACAATGGGAGCTACCACATTTGTTTTTGGTAATCTATCCTCTCTATTGCTCGTGGAGTCCTCTTTGTTTGCTTTTTCCTGCGGTTTTTCTAGTTTTGCAATATGGATTTATCTTATCTTTGACTCACTTGTTTCCCTACTATGGCTCCTGTCCCCTATGGGGGGCATTTATATGTATTCCTTCCTGGTATAATTCCCGATACCTGGACAAAATTCTCCGCTTCACAAGTACTGTCTCCACAGGACAGGCATCTCCAGCTTCCCATTACTGTCTTCAGGACAGCTACCAGCTTCACCATTACTGTCTCCCAGGACTGCACCTCCGCTTCCCCATTATGTTTCCCAGGACAGCAACCTCCAGCTTCCCATTACTGTCTCCCAGGGACAGCACTATCAGCACCCCCATTTACTGACTACCAGGACATCATCCCAGCCTTACTGTTTCTGGACTACATGGCCAGTTTCAAGGGCAGTACCATTCAGCCGGATTTTTATGTTCCTCTGATGTAGAAAGCTTCCAGGTTTTCTATGAAAGCAGCTTTGCTGTTGCTCTTTTAATACCCCTTGTGATTTTAGTCCACAGACTTTATCTCATTTGGGCATACCCAAAAACACTTCCTGTTTTACTACTGCTTGGTAGTAGTTCTTGGGATATCTGCTCAAGGGGCGTGACACCCAATTTCACAGAAATGACAATTTATGCATGTGGACGCCCGTTAGTTGACTGACCACAAGGACTCCACAGCTTCATAATGATTTGATGGGTTGATTTACTGCAATTCTAACTAGACCTCTTGACTATTCTATTAATAACCCTGCTAGGGGATGAGTGCACAACGAAACCGTTTGAAACCAGTCCAGGGTTCGGACCAGTCAAGGGTTCGGACCAGGTCAAGGGTTCGGACCAGTCAAGGGTTCGGACCCGTTTCAAGGGTTCGGACCAGTCAAGGGTTCGGACCAGTCTATCTGATCTGATCAGTGGGTCACTTATTTAAACCATACTGGTCGGTGATTTGAGCTAACAATGAAGGATCTACTGGAAATTATATACCGAGTAATATGTGATTTGATTGATACAAAAGTATAACTTGCGTGTTGAAGAGCCGGTGACTGCTGGCACTCCTACAATGACGAACGGTCGAGCCTCCACCCTTGTTTATCAATCGCTGTATCTAGCTTCTCTATTTTTTTTTTTTTTCCGTCTCCACCACAATAAATGCTATATTATCACTATAGTTGACTGGTGCAAATTTTGGAGGAAGGGCGCTTTTTCTGTAGTAATAATTGCTTCTCGTTGTGTATATTGCGACCGCTGGTAACTACAGGTTATATGAAATTCACAGTAACGTCTGGTATTTCAAGAAAAAGAAACTAATGAAAGTCACTCCACTCCACTAAGTACCATTATAATACTGGTTAGTTGCTACTACAACACTGTATTCTGCTATTCACTGGTATCACTAGATTATATGCGAGATACACTAGCAGGCCAGGAAGATTATTAAAAACAGCTGACCTGTGGTAAGTTTCTGGCGACTTCTGGCACCTGCCTCTATAGGCTTATCAACTTCATTTACAAATTCACCTGTTTTCAAATGACACTTTAGCCTTTATCATCAATATACTAGGGAGCCACTGTAGTATACACTATACACTATGTATACTCAATGCTTTCAGGGAGACTTTCTTTCCTCTGACACAAAGTTCAATTATTATTATTTTTCCACACGGGACAGGCCTATGATTCCCCTCTGGCAGTAAACTCTGTTAGGTAGTGCACACAATTCTCCTTTTTTTACTCAGTATATAATGTTTTCCGCCCAAGATTGGTTCCAGGCGCTTGTGATTCAAGCTCCAAGCAATTCTGAGTGTTCTTTTTCATCCTTGTGGTGTTGTGGTATTTTGTGGGTTGGTTTTAAGCAAGTCGGCTTAGAATTATCTTCGCGGCAGTGTGGCTGTTCTCAGTGAGGCTTACGCCGTTCAACCCATATGCCCAGCCACCCACGACCACGTGTGTCGCACCATTGCCGGTCTCAGCCCTGTTAACCCACAAACCCAACTACACTCACCACGCGGCCTCAGATGCCTCACTCAGCAATTACCCACTCACCTAACTTCTTCAGTGTTTTGGTGAACTACTAAGGGTTGTAGCACCATATTTTAAGGACCACATAGGGGGTCAAGAGCTAGAGTGTGTTTTGTGCCACCGTTAAAAGCCTCCTGTGAGTCTCTCGTCGATGTAAGCGCAATTCTACGATCACGTGTGCAGAGGACAGCACCAAGACCACATAAACAATCCTCTACTCTCCACTACCATCAACCTCATTCTTCACCAAGTCGTTACAGCGATAATATTTTTTTTTTCATAGAGACATTTGGGAGTATTGAGACATTTCTTTTGTGTTTCCAGTGATTTTTCTCTTAGTGACATTCAGTGACTCTTGATCAGACTCAGTGTTTATCATGTACTGATTGCATTAATTTCTTTTAATCTCCTTTATTCAGTATTAATTTTCGTGCATTATCTTATGTCTGTTGTGTTGTGTATCTTTTTATACACTTGAAGTAAGTACTTAGTGTTTTTCCTTTGTTGTGTGTGCAACATATGAGCGGTATAGAACTTGTGTTTACACTTCAGAATCACCTAGTGTTCTTAGTATTCCAGTGAAGTATTTCAGTAAATTTTTCACCTCATATTCTGCATCACAACTCAGTGTTGTCTGTTATATTTTTTTTTTCTTCCCAGCATTTGTGTATTTTTGTTTTGTTCCCTGTGTGTTGAACATTCTTGAGTTCATATTCTTTCATTTAGCCAGTGTCTAATTTGTCTTATTTCCACAGACAATAGTGCCATTATTTTGTGCAAGCAAGAAATCATTTTTACAAAATTTTTTCACACATCAAGTGTCATTGCAAGAAATTCTAGTACTGTGTTTATGTTGATGTGTTGTGTTCTGCATCACTGTAAGTGTTCAAACTTTTTGTTCTGTGTTTTAGCACCTATTATTTTTCATGTTTCATTGAACAAATTCACTCTTAGTGCAATTTTTAAGTTCTTCTTTTAGAGTAAATTGTTCTTTTGCTTGTTAAGTGTTGCTTGAGTGCAGTTAAGAGTTAAAGTGTTCATTCTTTGATATATTTCTTTTCTTGTGTGTGTAATAATTTTTATTATTGCACATTGATTCATTTTGCAATAATTCTTGTGCAAATATTGTGTTGCCACTAAAGTTTTTCTTGCAGAGATTCTAAGCAGTGTTTTTTTTGATTAGCAATTATTTGCAATATTGCTACAGTTTATTTGTGGCCCGGTGGCCTGGTGGCTAAAGCTCCCGCTTCACACATGGAGGGCCCGGGTTCGATTCCCGGTGGGTGGAAACATTTCGACACGTTTCTTTACACCTGTTGTCCTGTTTACCTAGCAGCAAATAGGTACCTGGGTGTTAGTCGACTGGTGTGGGTCGCATCCTGGGGGACAAGATTAAGGACCCCAATGGAAATAAGTTAGATAGACCTCGATGACGCACTGACTTTCTTGGGTTATCTTGGGTGGCTAACCCTCCGGGGTTAAAAATCCGAACGAAATCTTTTTTTTTTTTTATTTATCTTTTATTTCAGTGCAGTTTCTAGCTTGTCTGTGCTAATATTTATTCTGTCGTGTCATTTATTTTATTTCAGTGAATTGTGCCTTTTTTATTTTTGCACACCCATTGACAACGGGAAAAACCCAAACCCCTTCCTGTAAGCTTTTTCACCCTGAAATGTTACCTCTTCAGTAGAGGAAAGACTGTGCTATAATTTAAATTCCCAGGCTCCCATCAAAAGGGGACAAAAAAATACAAAATCCAGGCCATGGGAAAACCTGGGTACCACAGCCACTCAGAGGGAAGGTTGTTTTTTGTCCCGGAAGAAAAAAAAAACTGGAGGAATGGCAGAAACGTACACCAAAACCCGTCATTTTCCTGGGTGGAACCACAGTCAATGGCCCCCCCTCCAAACCAACAGATACAGATACTAAGCCGGGAAAAAAAAACCCCCCCCGTACCAACAATCCCCCTCCCATAACATTTTTCTTTGCAAATATACAGGGTCTAAAACCCAAAAAAACAACAAATACCTTTCATCCTGGACGCTTGCAGAGGCAAAGGCAATTTCACGGTTTCACTGGACCCCCCAAAAAGGGTCACTGGACAAAAAAATAGGTCCCGGTTACAACCTTTCAGATGTGACAGAGGGCAGGCAAAAGGGGGGGGTTTTGGCCCCGTAATTGCAGGTCATTGTTTGCCAAAAAACTGCTTAAGCCTCAAATGCGTATGGAAGTTTTTTGCAGAAAGGTCGAGAACCAAAACCTATCATTGTGGGAGTTACAAGCCTCCGGATCAACTCCCCGCAATTCCCGGAACAGGTTTAAAATTGACCACTGTCTGGAAATCTTTCCACTCCACCCAACTCTTCTCCTGGGGGGTTTTTAAAATTAAGGCACCTAAAAAGGAGGAAATATAGCAAATAATATTTTTGCAGTAATAACACCAGGAGGCAGCTCTGATGAAAACTCACACTCACACGACTTTTAAATCTCTGCACAAATTCAATTTAAACCAGCAAATAATAGAGCTACTAGACTGGAGAATACACTAGACCTCATATTCACTAACAATGATGATCGATAAGAAATGTCACCAATAAAAAACAATATACTCAGACCACAACATAATTGAGGTTCAGACATGTATCGGGGAGCCCCAGACCGACAAAATAGACTATCACGAGGGAGCATTCACCAAATTCAACTTCAATAACAAAAACATAAAGTGGGACCAAGTAAACCAAGTCCTAACCGATATAAAACTGGGAAGATATACTAAGCAACACAGACCCAAACTTATGCCTAGAACAGATTAACTCGGTGGCACTCGATGTATGCACAAAGGGTTATTCTTCTAAGAAAAAGGAGGAGTAGATGTAAAATAGAAAGAGACAGGCGCTCCCTTTACAGGCGACGGAAAAGAAAAACAGAGCGGCTAAAGAGGTCAATATATCTGAAATGCGCAGGGAGACACTGGCCCAGAGAAATAGCAAGAAACAAAATTTAAAGGGCTAAAAAAACCCTTTTTTAGGAGTCGGGGAACCGGGGGAAGAGCAAAAAGGGCTATAAAAAATCAAAAAGAAACCCAAAGTATTTCTTCTCCTTTTGAAAAAACAAAATCGAGAACCCCGCCCTTTTTTGGGGCCCCCTATTTAAAAACAAGAGGGGTCCCTACAAAAGAGGGAACAGAAAGGAAATGAGTGAGCTATCAACCCCCAATTTCTCAGTTTTTGAAACCCCGCTAACCAGACTAAAGAGTCGAAGATCAAAATAAATTTTTTTTTTGAGAGAGCCAAAAAATTTGATTAACACAAGCCTATCCGATGTTTCGACCCCAAAAACCCTTCGAACAGGCAAAAAATGACATCCCCATGCCTCTGCCCAGGGCCAACTCAGGGAACTCTGTGTTCATCAAAAAATGCAAGAACCCCCTTTATTAGGGCCCCTTTTCCATCCTAGGGAAAGGGGGGGCAGGGGACACGGGGGTTCGTCCCCCCTTACTAAAAACAACAGCCCATACCCCCACCCAAAAAGGGGGCAGTAAAGAAAACAGAAAAAAGAACAACAGCCAATAGCACTAAAAACCCATATCTTTTAAAAAATTTTTGAAAGGGTCCTAAAAGCAAGTAAACCCACCATCTAAAAAACCCCATTTTACAAAAACCCGGGCAACAGGGGTTTTAAAAAAGGTCGCTCCTTTTCTTCTAAACTAAATGGATCCTACGAAAAAGGTCCAAAGGCACAGAAGACAAAAAGAATGAAGATGTAATATATACGACTTTGCAAAAGCCTTGAAAAAGGTGACCAGGCCCTTTAATAGCGCAAAAATGCGCGCTAAAGGAATAACAGGAAATTTGGGTCGAGGGGATTATAATTTCCCCCACAAAACCAAAACACAGAGAGAAAGTGGGTCAACAGAGTAAAGTCCGAGGCAGTACGGTGAAAAGCCCCTTTTTCCACAAGGAACAGTACTGTTTCCCATCTTGTTCCTCATCCTCATATCCGACATAGGAAAAGGAGTAGCCCCCAGCACCCGGGGTCTTCCTTTGCAAAAATGAAACCGGGGAACCCTGAAATGACAGTGTTTTTCCCCATTGCAACACCCCAAGGCTCCGGCGGACTTTAAACCCAAATTTTTCAGGGGGCTGAAAAAACAAAATGAATTTTCCGATGAAAATTTAAATTTACTCGGGGATATGGTAAACATGAGGAAATTAAATCTTCATCAGATTTACAAAAAAAATTTGGCCAAAAAAGGGGCGAAACCCCAAACGTCAAAGACCTGGGAGTGTTTATGTGGGAGGATTCCCCTTAAAGGGACCATAACTTTGGGATCAATCGCACTCTATAAAAATGACAGGATGGATAATGAGAACCTTCAAAACTAGGGGGGGCCAACCCCATATGACCTCTCAGGTCACTTGTTCTATCTAGGCTGGAATATTCTTGCACCAACAGCACCTTTCAAGGCAGGGGAAATTGCCGACCTAGAAAAGTACAAAAAACTTTCCCGGGCCCCGCATAAAAGGGAGAAAAAAACACCTCAATTACTGGGAAACGCTTGAGGGTTTTTAAAAAACCCGTATTCCCTGGAAAGCAGGGGCGAGAGTAATGATTAATAACCTGGAAATTTCCCAAGGGGCAGTACCGAAATTGCACACGAAAAATCACTCAAACGAAACAAAAAATTTTGGGAACGATGCACCAAACCCCCCAAAAAAAAGCAAAGGGGGTCCCCTAGCACGTTTTAAAAAGACCATCAATAAGTTTAGGGGCCCGAGGAAATGTTCAACTGCCTCCCAGCACACATAAGGGGGATTTCCCCAAAAGACCCCCCCGGGAGTCTTCAAGCCCGGCACTGGACAAGCACCCAAAGTCAGTTCCTGATCAGCCGGGCTGTGGCTCGTACGTTGGTTTGTGTGCAGCCAGCAGCAACAGCCTGGTTGATCAGGCGCTGATCCACCAGGAGGCCTGGTCACAGACCGGGCCGCGGGGGCATTGACCCCCGAAACTCTCTCCAGGTAAACTCCAGGTAAGCTTTATTGAGTCCATTTTATCATTTCATTGTGTATTTCCTTGTTGCATTGAAAGTAAAGACAACTCACTGTGCCATTCATTCAATTTATAGTAAAATTTGAGCAAATTAGATTTGAGTAAAGCACAAGTTCTCTTGATTTTCAAGTGTTGTTCATTCAGTTGCATATTTTTCTTGTGTGAGTTCTTTACTTACTCTGTAACCTGTCAACTTTTAATTACTTATGCAGAATAGTTAAGCATTTTTTCCCCATTTAAGTCCACTGTGTTGTGTGTTCCTCAGCTACATTTTCTTTTGTTTCTCTAAAGTCTTGTTTTACATTTTGCAAATATGTCTCAAGTTTTCTCAAGCGATGCCTCAGCACATGCTGCTAGTACAACCATTAATTCCTCAGCCCAAAATTCGAGTAACTCCTTATCAAACGATAGACATACTCAGACTTCTAGACTGCGTAATTTCAGTCGTGATCCGTATGATGCTATGCCATTGTTCAATGGTGACCCAGAAACCTTGAAGGTTGGTTTACCCCAGTTAGAGCCAGAGCTAATGCTTCAGTTGATGGTCTCCCATCTGAGAGTTGTTTGATCAGTATCGGAAAGGAGAGTCTAGCCCGTTCTCCAGCAGCCTCAAATGTATTTAAATTAATTCGTATGAAGGACTTCCAAGATCTAACCAGGTGGCAAGATTATGAACAGTTAATTCGCAATTATCTTGAACCGGTGCGAGAAACCGATCCGTTCATTGTTCTCAAAGAATTAGTTTGCACAGCTCCGAGACCAAAAGAGTCATTAGATGAGTTTGCTCTTCGTCTTAATAACCTAATGTCCTCATTCGTTAAAGCAGGTCAAAATTCAAAGTACCTTAAAGATAACGATAAACCAGCCCTTGATGGGTTTGCCAAATTAGCTGCATTTGGAGTTATTAAACAACTAATGCCACCGACATCTAGGTATGTGTACAATTCAAGTCCGCTAGATGCTTCTATGGGACCGCTTGCAGCTCTAATTCATGTACGAAATTTGTGTCCCGAGGGAACCTTCCCTTATCGTAAGTCTATACCAAACACCTTGTCCAATCCTGTACCTCCTCTAGTTTGTGCTACTACCAAAACTCCCAACCTTAATCACTCGCGTCCATCATCCAAAGCAAGTGTTAAGAGCCATCATTCCCGTAGCACCCGTAGTACGTACAGTACCCACAGTCGAAGAGTTTGCTACAATTGTGGTTACCATGGCCATATTGCTACTAATTGTCATGACAGTCACCCTAAGAAGCGTCGTACTGATGATGAGTACCAGTCAGATCTTCCCTACTGTACTTATCATAGAATTCATGGACATGACACTTCTGAGTGCAATGCTCTCTACAACATGCAGTGCTCTAGATCGTTCTGTGGCCGTTCCAACCGCAGAGCCAGGAGAGGAAACAGACGTCGTGGTTCACAAACTAACCAGAACCAGACTCATTCTTCCAATTCGGGGGAATCCGAGCGCCCAAGTCTACTCGTCCAGTCGTGACAGTAGTAGGTGATAACGAGTACACCATCCCAGTCCAGAATTCCTATGAAGCCTTAGCCAGCCTTGAGATTGACAGCCCTGCTGTTGATGCTGCTTCACACGTCTCTGACGTAGAGGAATTTGGGGATGAAGTAGAAAATGCCTTCTCCGATGACAACCCACCTTTCTGTTTGCATATAACTCCTAACGAAACGATTGGTCCTTTAGTACAAGTTTCTGTCCATAATGCGCCCGTTCATGTGTTTCATGACTCTGGGGTGCGCAAGTTAATATCATTAGGTCTAGCTTGTTTAAAGAGAAGCAGTTACGCCGTGTCCTCCTCGTTGAACCAACTACTGTAACCTCCCTTAGTGAGTAGCTGGTTCCCTTCTGCGAGTCCGAGGGCAGACTTTGCTCACCTTTACTATCCAAGGAAGAGACTTTACTGCTGCTTTTCTTTTTGTCGACCAATTACTTTCCCTGGTGACCTTCTACTGGATTTGCTTCCATGCGAACTTACGCATTGTACTCGACCCGAAACCGATGGCATGCCAAATTGACGACTTGATAGTTCCATTCTGGGGTTACCAGCTTGGATCAGAAATCTGTCATACTGCTGCAGAGTATGATGTATGCATTAAGTCCTTACATGCCAATGCATTCTCCAGTAGCGTACCCAAGCGGTCAGGCACTGGTAATTCTGTCACTCCCATCTGTGTTCCACCTAAACCTTCAGACTTGCAGGATAGTGTTCCATTGCCTCAAGTGTCCGAGGACACTCAGACTGCCTTGAGTGCACAGCCTATCCCTGCAATGACTGCTAGTTCGAGTAGTAGTTTCTCCACAGGGGATGCCTTGTCAGAAAACGATTACTTGAAACTAGTAATGCCATCTCTTGTTGATGTCACATGCCGTTTGCAGAAAGACGTCTCTGTTGCGGCTAGTGCTCTCACTAGAGTGTCTGTTGTTGTTCCTAATGTTCCAGAAGGTGATAACGTCCTAGTTGACAGTGATTCCTGCAAGGTCAAAGGTTTATTTGTTGAACCTTCCTTACATATTGTAAGAGACAGTAAGATCCATTTACTCCTTGCTAACACTTTGGGTCACAGTGTCCGTCTCAGAGCAAATACCAACCTCGTTGACCTAGTTCACTATCCTTACCCTGTTCAAGTACAGGATGACGTGCCACCTGACCAGTGGGTCGGTGCTATTTCAACAGTGGAGACCTCATCCACTCCGCTGGATCAATCTATCCCACCAGTTGAGGAGAAAGACATAGCTCCTACTGATTTCCCAGATGAAGTCCAGCGCTTGTTGACGCTGTTGAACAAACGTCGTAAAGCCATTGCGTTACCAGGTGAGAAGATGGGTATAACGAACTTATTGTCCCATTGTATTCCACTTGAACCTGGTACGAGACCTATTTATATAACTGCTTACAGAATGCCCCATTCCCAAGTTGCTGTCGCAGAGGAACTGATCAATCAAATGCTCAATGATGGAGTTATTGCACCTAGCAATTCACCCTGGAATGCGCCCTTGATCCTAGTGCCTAAGAAGGACGGCACTTGGCGCCCGGTGATTGACTTTAGGAAGTTAAATGCGAAAACCATTCCAGATCGTTTTCCACTTCCGGTGGCCTGGTGGTTAACGCTCTCGCTTCACACGGTGAGGGCCTGGGTTCGATTCCCAGCCAGAGTAGAAACATTGGACGTGTTTCTTTCCACCTGTTGTCTATGTTCCCCATCAGTAAAATGGGTACTTGGGTGTTAGTCAACTGGTGTGGGTCGCATCCTGGGACACTGACCTAAGGAGGCCTGGTCACAGACCGGGCCGCGGGGGCGTTGACCCCCGGAACTCTCTCCAGGTAAACTCCAGGTAGGTAAACTTCCTGTACTAGGTGACCTTTTACTCAATATCGGAGATAACAAAGTCTTCTCGACCCTGGACTTGTTACAAGGGTTTTGGCAAGTCCCTCTTCATGAGGACAGCCAAGAGTTAACTGCATTCTCCACTCCCACAGGTCATTATCACTTCTTCCATATGGCATTTGGATTATGATCCTCCCCTATCACGTTCTCAAGGCTCATGACTAATATCTTTAGAGGTCTCATAGGTAAATCACTTATGGTGTACTTAGACGACGTAATCGTCATGTCCGAAGACGTGGACACACACCTGAAAAGACTTGATATAGTACTTGGCAAGCTTGAAGAAGCCAATTTAAAGATCAAACTGTCCAAATGTCAATTTTTCAGATCAGAAATTAAGTTTCTTGGTCACGTAGTCACTCCTAGAGGGGTTACGACTGATCAAAGTAAAGTAACTGCAGTACTAAATTTTCCAACTCCCAAAACTGCTGATGCCGTAAGATCCTTTGTGGGCTTAGCAGGTTTTTATAGATCTTTCATTGCCAATTTTTCTTCAATAGCTGCTCCGCTAACTGAATTGCTTAAGAAAGATGCTCCTTTTGTTTGGACCTTCCGTCAAGAAAGAGCATTCCAAACTCTAAAAGAAAAGTTAACATCTGCTCCAATTTTGAAATTCCCAGATTTTTCTAAGCCCTTCTATCTGACAACTGATGCTAGTTCAATTGGCATAGGTGCCATACTAGCTCAGAAGACTGATAGCAAGTACAACGCAGTTGCATTTGCTAGCCGAGTCCTTACGAAGGCTGAACGTAATTATACAGTAACGGAGCAAGAAGCTTTAGCAATAGTATGGTCTTTAAAGCACTTCCGAGACATTATTTACCAGTACCCTGTTCATGTCTTGACAGGCCATGCGCCACTGATACCTTTATTCCAGAACAAACAGCCTACTGGAAGGTTAGCCAGATGGACCTTGACTATCCAAGAGTTCAATCCCACCTTTGAACATTTACCTGGCAAGTCGAATGTAGTCGCAGATGCTTTATCGCGACACGTTAGTGTAGTTACTGCAGATCATCCATTTACTGTCGAGGATGTCAAAAATGCCCAAAGAACAGATTCCATGTGGTCTGGTGTGATTCGATTTTCCCGCTCCAGGAAGATCTTATTCTTACTGTGAAGCCACCAGCACCCATTAGTGACTTTGTAATGAGCCAAGAATTACTGTATCGAACAGCCGAGTTGGGTACCCAAGTAGAAGAGTTTACCAGTTAGTAATTCCACAGTCCCCTAGTGAACGTACTCTACAGCTAGTTCATGATGCACCAGGTGTTGCACACCCTGGTATGGATCGTTCTGTGAAACAAGCCAGAATGAAATACTTTTGGCCACGTATGGCAACTGACATTTCCGAGTATGTAAAGAAATGTAGTGTCTGTATGCAACATAAAGGAAATGTCAATGGTCCTAATCCAATCCAAGTGTACCCAACCACTAGCGAACCGTGGGAAAGAGTTGCCCTTGATTTGTTAACCAATTTTAAATGTTCCTTCCAAGGCAACAAACATCTGTGTGTTATGGTAGACCATTTCACCAGATATTGTGAGTTAGTTCCTATTGCAGATAAGACTGCAGAGACAGTAGCTAAAGCGTTTAAAGAGCGCATTATCTGCAGGCATACCACCCCTAAGTCCTTAGTAACAGATAATGGAGGTGAATTCTGTAATGAGATTCTTGAAAATTTGTGTACTTTATACAAGATCTCTAAATCCACCATTGTTCCTCATCATCCTGCCAGCAATGGGTTAGCCGAAAGAACCAATAAAAAAGTACTTGATGTCCTGAGAGCCACTATCAACCCAATAGTGAAACTTGGGATGAAGTCATACCAGATGTTCAATGTGCCATAAATTCTGCTTACAATGCTTCCATAGGTGATACTCCACATTATGCATTGTACGGTGTAGACAAGCGTTTACCCTATGAGTTGTTATATTCCACTCCGAAACCTAATTACAACCCTGATGATTTCGTAGCAACTCGTACCAGCATGGCTCAGAGTGTTTTTAGAAGAATCCGTGAAACACTTCATAAATCAACAGCAGAATTTACTAGAGTAACTAATAGACGTGCTAAGCCGTCAAAAGTCAAAGTAGGTTCAAGAGTAATGCTGACAAATTTCAACAAAACATCCGAAATGCCTAAGCCCGATCAAAAGTTTGTCAGACCTTATCGAGTAGTAGAACATATCTCTGGTAATAAGTATAAGGTTAGAGAAATTAGTACGGGCAAGTACAAAGAACTGCATTTAGATCATATGAAATTAGTATGCTATGTTGATGATATTGCTACCCAGACTAATATAACAGATGCTGAAAATCCTCTTGACTCTGTACCCTCTACCTCAGATACTCAGTCACATAACCAACCTGAATATCGTTACTCCTTGCGTACTCGGCAAGTATTGAGAAATCCACAAGTATCTTTTGTAGATACTCGTTTAGATCTCCCTCAGTCAAGGCATGTGTTAGCCATTGCAGAGGAATTCGATCCTCCCAGAGATGATAACCATTCTGCATATGTAAACCTCACCCTCGCAGAATTGGGTTTAAATGTACATAGTCTGTATAACTAGAAGTTCGAGATGAAGTAAATTGTCAACTGTTTGTTATTAACTGATTAGTTTTTCAGAAATATTTTTTTTTCATGTTCTCATTCCCTCCGTATTCTGAGAATTTGACAGTAATAGTCTGAGTGCGCACCAGATGCCTTTGCTGTTAATTTCACCTTGTATATATATATATATTTATTCTTCCTCAGAATCCATAGAGTGCATGAATACAGATCGATCGATCAATTCCACCCATATTGTACAATGATTTGTTCTTATAGTTTGTAATGCATTACGTTAAAAGTGATTACGTTAACACCCATTACGTAAAACTCATTTTGTTAACATCCATTATGATACCATCCATTAGTTCTAAGTTATATATGAATTTGTTATTGTATAGAATCAGCCCAGAACCGCCTGCCTGTTCAGCCTGTAGGTAGTAGTGTATGTCGAGACGACATACGTAACATGACCGAGCTGTCAGCATAGTTGCTGATCCCTGTGTTATATAGCATAGCATATTAGTATCATCCATGTGCATTAGAGAGGAGATCCCTTGTAGGCCTTTGACTTTGTGTGACGTCACGGGATGCGCATGTGTAGGCTCGTACCTCTGCCTCCCTCTCACTCGGCGGCAGACCATCCAGACAAGAACACGGCAAGGCTGGGCTCCATCTCCCTTCAACTCAGTCTGGCAATATATGTTACCATCCAACAAGTGTGTCTACCTTCAACCCTCGATATCTCCATTTAAGAACCCATGATACAAGATCCCTGGCTGTCTTCAAGATCCTTGGCTGTCTTCAAGATCCCTGGTTGTCTTCAAGATCCTTGGCTGCCTTCAAAATCCCTGGCTGTCTTCAACATCCCTGGCTGTCTTCAAGTTCCTTGGCTGTCTTCAAGACCCTTGGCTGTCTTCAAGATCCCTGTCTGTCTTCAAGATCCCTGGCTGTCTTCAAGACCCTTGGCTGTTTTCAAAACCCTTGGCTGTCTTCAAGATCCCTGGCTGTCTTCAAGATCCATGGCTGTCTTCAAGATCCTTGCCTGTCTTCAAGGTCCATAGGTATCTTCAAGATCCTTGGCTGTCTTCAAGATCCTTGGCTGTCTTCAAGATCCTTGGCTGTCTTCAAAACCCCTGGCTGTCTCCAAGATCCGAGGCTGTGTTCAAGATACCTGGCTATCTTCAAGATCCCTGGCTGTCTTCATGATCCCTGGCTGTTTTCAAAACCCCTGGCTGTCTTCAAGACCCTTGGCTATCTTCAAGATCCCTGGCTGTCTTAAAGATCTTTGGCTGTCTTCAAGACCCTTACCTGGAGTTTACCTGGCTGTTTACCTTGGCTGTCTTAAAGATATTTTTCTGTCTTCAAGACCCTTGGGTGTCTTAAAGGTCCTTGGCTGTCTTCAACATCACTGGCTGTCTTCAAGCTCCCTGGCTGTATTCAAGACCCTTGACTGTCTTCAAGATCCCTTGCTGTCTTCAAGTTCCCTGGCTGTCTTAAAGATCTTTGGCTGTCTTGAAGACCCTCGACTGTCTTCAAGATCCTTGGCTGTACTCGCCTAGTTGTACTCAAGTAGTTGAGGTTGCAGGAGTCGAAATCAAGCTCCTGGCCCAGCCTCTTCACTGGTCGCTACTAGGTCACTCTCCCTGTAACATGAGCTTTATCATACTTCTGCTTGAAGCTATGTATGGATCCTTCCTCCACTACATCGCTTCCAAAAACTATTCCACTTCCTGACTACTCTGTGGCTGAAGAAATACTTCCTAACATCCCTGTGATTCATCTGTGTCTTCATCTTCCAACTGTGTCCCCTTATTGTTGTGTCCCATTTCTGGAACATCCTGTCTTCGTCCACCTTGTCAATTCCTCTCAGTATTTTGTATGTCGTTATCATGTCGTCCCTATCTCTCCTGTCCTCCAGTGTCGTCAGGTTGATTTCCCTTAACCTGTCCTCGTATGACATACCTCTTAGCTCTGGGACTAGTGTTGTTGCAAACCTTTGCACTTTCTCTAGTTTCTTTACGTGCTTGGCTAGGTGTGGGTTCTTTGGCTGTCTTCAACATCCCTGGCTGTCTTAAAGATCTTTGGCTGTCTTCAAGACCCTTGGCCGTCTTCAAGATCCCTGGCAGTCTTCAAAACCCTTGGCTGTCTTCAAGACCCTTGACTGTCTTCAAGACCCTTGGCTGTCTTCAAGATCCCTGGCTGTCTTCAAGACCCTTGGCTGTCTTAAAGATCCTTGGCTGTCTTCAAGACCCTTGACTGTCTTCAAGACCCTTGGCTCTCTTCAAGACCCTTGACTGTCTTCAAGAACCCTGGTTTTCTTCAAGACCCTTGACTGTTTTCAAGACCCTTGACTGTCTTCAAGATCCCTGGCTGTCTTCAAGACCCTTGACTGTCTTCAAGATCCCTTGCTGTCTTCAAGTTCCCTGGCTGTCTTAAAGATCTTTGGCTGTCTTGAAGACCCTTGACTGTCTTCAAGATCCTTGGCTGTACTCACCTAGTTGTACTCACCTAGTTGAGGTTGCAGGAGTCGAATTCAAGCTCCTGGCCCAGCCTCTTCACTGGTCGCTACAAGGTCACTCTCCCTGAAACGTGAGCTTTATCATACCTCTGCTTGAAGCTATGTATGGATCCTTCCTCCACTACATCGCTTCCAAAAACTATTCCACTTCCTGACTACTCTGTGGCTGAAGAAATACTTCCTAACATCCCTGTAACTCATCTGTGTCTTCAACTTCCAACTGTGTCCCCTTATTGTTGTGTCCCATCTCTGGAACATCCTGTCTTTGTCCACCTTGTCAATTCCTCTCAGTATTTTGTATGTCGTTATCACGTCGTCCCTATCTCTCCTGTCCTCTAGTGTCGTCAGGTTGATTTCCCTTAACCTGTCCTCGTAGGACATACCTCTTAGCTCTGGGACTAGTGTTGTTGCAAACCTTTGCACTTTCTCTAGTTTCTTTACGTGCTTGGCTAGGTGTGGGTTCTTTGGCTGTCTTCAACATCCCTGGCTGTCTTAAAGATCTTTGGCTGTCTTCAAGACCCTTGGCCGTCTTCAAGATCCCTGGCAGTCTTCAAAACCTTTGGCTGTCTTCAAGACCCTTGACTGTCTTCAAGACCCTTGGCTGTCTTCAAGACCCTTGGCTGTCTTCAAGATCCCTGGCTGTCTTCAAGATCCCTGGCTGTCTTCAAGACCCTTGACTGTCTTCAAGACCCTTGGCTATCTTCAAGACCCTTGGATGTCTTCAAGATCCCTGGTTGTCTTCAAGACCCTTGACTGTCTTCAAGACCCTTGGCTGTCTTCAAGACCCTTGGCTGTCTTCAAGATCCTTGGCTGTCTTCAAGACCCTTGACTGTCTTCAAAACTCTTGGCTGTCTTCAAGATTCCTGGCTGTCTTCAAGATCCTTGGCTGTCTTCAAGACCCTTGACTGTCTTCAAGATCCTTGGCTGTCTTCAAGATCCTTGGCTGTCTTCAAGACCCTTGGCTGTCTTCAAGATCCCAAACTGTCTTCAAGACCCTTGACTGTCTTCGAGACCCTTGGCTGTCTTTAAGATCCCTGGCTGTCTTCAAGATCCTTGCCTGTCCTCAAGATCCCTGGCTGTCTTCAAGATCCCTGGCTGTCTTCAAGATCCCTGGCTGTCTTCAAGACCCTTGGCTGCCTTCAAGTTCTCTGGCTGTCTTCAAGATTTTTGGCTGTCTTCAAGATTCCTGGCTGTCTTCAAGATCCCTGGCTGTCTTCAAGATCCTTTGCTGCCTTCAAGATCTCTTACTGTCTTCAAGACTTTTGGCTGTCTTCAAAACCCCTAGCTGTCTTCAAGATCCTTGGCTGTCTTCATGACCTCTGGCTGTCTTCAAGATCCTTGGCTGTCTTCAAGATCATTGGCTGTCTTCAAGATCCCTGGCTGTCTTCAAGATCCCTGGCTGTCTTCAAGCTCCTTGGCTGTTTTCAAGATCCCTGCCTGTCTTCAAGATCATTGGCTGTCTTCAAGACCCTTGGCTGTCTTCAAGATCCCTGGCTGTCTTCAAGCTCCTTGGCTGTCTTCAAGATCCCTGGCTGTCTTCAAGCTCCCTGGCTGTCTTCAAGACCCTTGGCTGTCTTCAAGATCCCTGGATGTCTTCAAGATCCTTGGTTGTCAAGATCCCTGGATGTCTTGAAGATTCCTGGCTGTCTTCAAGATTATTTGCTGTCTTCAAGATCCATGGCTGTTTTCAAGATCCTTGGCTGTCTTCAAGATCCCTCGATATCTTGAAGATTCCAGCTGTCTTCAAGATCCTTGGCTGTCTTCACGATCTCTGGCTGTCTTCAAGACCCTTGGCTGTCTTCAAGATCCCTGGCTGTCTTCAAGCTCCTTGGCTGTCTTCAAGATCTCTAGCTGTCTTCAAGATCCCTGGCTGTCTTCAAGTCCCTTGGCTGTCTTCAAGATCCCTGGCTGCCTTCAAGATCCTTGGCTGTCAAAATCCCTGGATGTCTTGAAGATTCCTGGCTGTCTTCAAGATTCTTTGCTGTCTTCAAGATCCATGGCTGTTTTCAAGAACCTTGGCTGTCTTCAAGATCCCTGGCTGTCTTCAAGATTCCTGGCTGTCTTCAAGACTCTTGACTCTCTTCAAGACTCTTGGCTGTCTTCAAGTTCCCTGGCTGTCTTCAAGATCCCTGGCTGTCTTCAAGATCTCTGGATGTCTTCAAAATCCCTGGCTGTCTTCAAAACCCTTGGCTGTCTTCAAGTTCTATGGCTGTCTTCAAGACCCTTGGCTGTCTTCAAGATCCCTGGCTGTCTGCAAGATCCCTGGCTGTCTTCAAGTTCGATGGCTGTCTTCAAGATCTCTAGCTCCTTTTAAGATCCCTGGCTGTTTTCAAGAACCTTGGCTGTCTTCAAGATCCCTGGCTGTCTTCAAGTTCCCTGGCTGTCTTCAAGACTCTTGACTCTCTTCAAGACTCTTGGCTGTCTTCAAGTTCCCTGGCTGTCTTCAAGATCCCTGGCTGTCTTCAAGATCTCTGGATGTCTTCAAAATCCCTGGCTGTCTTCAAAACCCTTGGCTGTCTTCAAGTTCTATGGCTGTCTTCAATATTCCTGGCTGTCTGCAAGATCCCTGGCTGTCTTCAAGTTCAATGGCTGTCTTCAAGATCTCTGGCTCCTTTTAAGATCCCTGGCTGTCTTCAAGATCCTTGGCTGTCTTCAAGATCTCTTGCTGTCTTCAAAATCCTTGGCTGTCTTCAAGTTCCCTGGCTGTCTTCAAGCTCTCTGGCTGTGTTCAAGATCCCTGGCTGTCTTCAAGATCCCTGGCTGTCTTCAAGCTCTCTTGCTGTCTTTATGATCCTTGGCTGCCTTCAAGATCCCTCGCTGTCTTCAAGTTCTCTGGCTGTTTTCAAAATCCCTTGCTGTCTTCAAGGTCCATGGCTATTTCCAAGTTCCCTGGCTGTCTTCAAGATCCCTGACTGTCTTCAAGCTCCTTGGCTGTCTTCAAGGTCCCTGGCTGTCTTCAAGATCCCTGGCTGTCTTCAAGACCCTTGGCTGTCTTCAAGTTCCCTGGCTGTCTTCAAGATCCCTGGATGTCTTCAAGACTCTTGACTGTCTTCAAGACTCTTGGCTGTCTTCAAGATCCCTGGCTGTCTTCAAGATCCTTGGCTGTCTTCAAGATCCCTGGCTGTCTTGAAGATCCCTGACTGTCTTCAAGATCCCTGGCTGTTTTCAAGTTCCCTGGCTGTCTTCAAGATCCCTGGCTGTCTTCAAGATCTCTGGCTGTTTTCAAGATCTCTGGCTGTCTTCAAAATCCCTGGCTGTCTTCAAAACCCTTGGCTGTCTTCAGGTCTGTGGCTGTCTTCAAAATCCTTGGCTGTCTTCATGATCACTGGCTGTCTTTAAGCTCCCTGGCTGTCTTCAAGATCTCTGGCTGTTTTCAAGTTTCCTGGCTGTCTTCAAGATCTCTTGCTGTCTTCAGGATCCTTGGCTGTCTTCAAGTTCCCTGGCTGTCTTCAAGATCTCTGGCGGTTTTCAAGATCTCTGGCTGTCTTCAAGATTCCTGGCTGTCTTCAAGATCTCTTGCTGTCTTCAGGATCCTTGGCTGTCTTCAAGATCCCTGGCTGTCTTCAATATCTCTGGCTGTTTTCAAGATCCCTGTCTGTCTTCAAGATCCATGGCTGTCTTCAAGATCTCTTGCTGTCTTCATGATCTCCGGCTGTCTTCAAGCTCCTTGGCTGTCTTCAAGATCCCTGGCTGTCTTCAAGTTCCCTGGCTGTCTTCAAGATCCCTGGCTGTCTTCAAGCTGCTTGGCTGTCTTCAAGATCCCTGGCTGTCTTCAAGATCCCTGGCTGTCTTCAAGACCCTTGGCTGTCTTCAAGTTCCCTGGCTGTCTTCAAGATCCTTGGCTGTCTTTAAGATCCCTGGATGTACCTGGAGTTTACCTGGAGAGAGTTTCGGGGGTCAACGCCCCCGCGGCCCGGTCTGTGACCAGGCCTCCTGGTGGATCAGCCCCTGATCAACCAGGCTGTTGCTGCTGGCTGCACGCAAACCAACGTACGAGCCACAGCCCGGCTGATCAGGAACTGACTTTAGGTGCTTGTCCAGTGCCAGCTTGAAGACTGCCAGGGGTCTGTTGGTAATCCCCCTTATGTGTGCTGGGAGGCAGTTGAACAGTCTCGGGCCCCTGACACTTATTGTATGGTCTCTTAACGTGCTAGTGACACCCCTGCTTTTCATTGGGGGGATGGTGCATCGTCTGCCAAGTCTTTTGCTTTCGTAGTGAGTGATTTTCGTGTGCAAGTTCGGTACTAGTCCCTCTAGGATTTTCCAGGTGTATATAATCACGTATCTCTCCCTCCTGCGTTCCAGGGAATACAGGTTTAGAAACCTCAAGCGCTCCCAGTAATTGAGGTGTTTTATCTCCGTTATGCGCGCCGTGAAAGTTCTCTGTACATTTTCTAGGTCGGCAATTTCACCTGCCTTGAAAGGTGCTGTTAGAGTGCAGCAATATTCCAGCCTAGATAGAACAAGTGACCTGAAGAGTGTCATCATGGGCTTGGCCTCCCTAGTTTTGAAGGTTCTCATTATCCATTATGTCATTTTTCTAGCAGATGCGATTGATACAATGTTATGGTCCTTGAAGGTGAGATCCTCCGACATAATCACTCCCAGGTCTTTGACGTTGGTGTTTCGCTCTATTTCGTGGCCAGAATTTGTTTTGTACTCTGATGAAGATTTAATTTCCTCATGTTTACCATATCTGAGTAATTGAAATTTCTCATCGTTGAACTTCATATTGTTTTCTGCAGCCCACTGAAAGATTTGGTTGATGTCCGCCTGGAGCCTTGCAGTGTCTGCAATGGGAGACACTGTCATGCAGATTCGGGTGTCACCTGCAAAGGAAGACACGGTGCTGTGGCTGACATCCTTGTCTATGTCGGATATGAGGATGAGGAACAAGATGGGAGCTAGTACTGTGCCTTGTGGAACAGAGCTTTTCACCGTAGCTGCCTCGGACTTTACTCTGTTGACGACTACTCTCTGTGTTCTGTTAGTGAGGAAATTATAGATCCATCGACCGACTTTTCCTGTTATTCCTTTAGCGCGCATTTTGTGCGCTATTACGCCATGGTCACACTTGTCGAAGGCTTTTGCAAAGTCTGTATATATTACATCTGCATTCTTTTTGTCTTCTAGTGCATTTAGGACCTTGTCGTAGTGATCCAGTAGCTGAGACAGACAGGAGCGACCTGTTCTAAACCCATGTTGCCCTGGGTTGTGTAACTGATGGGTTTCTAGATGGGTGGTGATCTTGCTTCTTAGGACCCTTTCAAAGATTTTTATGATATGGGATGTTAGTGCTATTGGTCTGTAGTTCTTTGCTGTTGCTTTACTGCCCCCTTTGTGGAGTGGGGCTATGTCTGTTGGTTTTAGTAACTGAGGGACGACCCCCGTGTCCATGCTCCCTCTCCATAGGATGGAAAAGGCTCCTGATAGGGGCTTCTTGCAGTTCTTGATGAACACAGAGTTCCATGAGTCTGGCCCTGGGGCAGAGTGCATGGGCATGTCATTTATCGCCTGTTCGAAGTCATTTGGCGTCAGGATAACATCGGATAGGCTTGTGTTAATCAAATTTTGTGGCTCTCTCATAAAAAATTCATTTTGATCTTCGACTCTCAGTCTGGTTAGCGGCTTGCTAAAAACTGAGTCATATTGGGACTTGAGTAGCTCACTCATTTCCTTGCTGTCATCTGTGTAGGACCCATCTTGTTTAAGTAGGGGCCCAATACTGGGCGTTGTTCTCGATTTTGATTTGGCATAGGAGAAGAAATACTTTGGGTTTCTTTCGATTTCATTTATAGCTTTTAGTTCTTCCCGCGATGTCTTGAAGATTCCTGGCTGTCTTCAAGATCCTTTGCTGTCTTCAAGATCCCTGGCTGTTTTCAAGATCCCTAGCTGTCTTCAAGCTCCCTGGCTGTCTTCAAGACTCTTGACTGTCTTCAAGACTCTTGGCTGTCTTCAAGATCTCTGGCTGTCTTCAAGATCCTTGGCTGTCTTCAAGATCCCTGGCTGTCTTGAAGATCCCTGGCTGTGTTCAAGATCCCTGGCTGCTTTCAAGTTCCCTGGCTGTCTTCAAGATCCCTGGCTGTCTTCAAGATCTCTGGCTGTCTTCAAAATTCCTGCTTGTCTTCAAAACCCTTGGCTGTCTTCAAGATCTCTGGCTGTCTTCAAGACCCTTGGCTGTCTTCAAGACCCTTGGAGGTCTTCAAGACCCTTGGGTGTCTTCAAGGTCCTTTGCTCTCTTCAAGACCCTTGACTGTCTTCAAGCTCCTTGACTGTCTTCAAGACCCTTGACTGTCTTCAAGACCCCTGGCTGTCTTCAAGATCCCTGGCTGTCAAGACCCTTGGCTGTCTTCAAGACGCTTGGCTGTCTTCAAGACCCTTGGCTGTCTTCAAGATCCTTGGCTGTCTTCAAGACCCTTGGCTGTCCTCAAGATCCCTGGCTGTCTTCAAGATGCTGTCTTCAAGACTCTTGACTGTCTTCAAGTTCCTTGGTTGTCTTCAAGACCCTTGGCTGTCTTCAAGATCCCTGGCTGTCTTCAAGACCCTTGGCTGACTTCAGGATCCATGGCTGTCATCAAGACCCTTGACTGTCCTCAAGACCCTTGGCTGTCTTCAAGATCCCTGGCTGTCTTCAAGATTCCTGGCTGTTTTCAAGTTCCCTGGCTGTCTTCAAGATCCCTGGCTGTCTTCAAGATCTCTGGCTGTCTTCAAGATCTCTGGCTGTCTTCAAAATCCCTGGCTGTCTTCAAAACCCTTGGCTGTCTTCAAGATCCCTGGCTGTCTACAAGATCCTTGGCTGTCTTCAAGATCCCTGGCTGTCTGTAATGTAGACAGCCTGTACTGTCTGCACAGACAGCCCATGATGTCTGCCAGCTTAGTTCATATTTCGCGCCACTCAAGTGCTGCCACCTATAGGCCTTGCCACTTCAGTATGCCCAGACTTGCCTCGCGCTCACTCACACAGTGGCCTGGCATCAAGACACAAGGCCTCCCAGCTCTCTCTCGTGGGCATGGCCCTGCCCGGGCCATGGGCACAAACACACAAGCCTGTGTAACCCAACACTAGTTATCAATAAAGTAAGAAGCCTCCGAAGATGTATATCATTTACTACCCGCTACCAGTTACCAAACAAGCCCGTTATAAATGGTGACAGCGGTGCTCGCAGCAGTTGTGTTTGCCTGGAGAGAGGGAGGAAGAGTTATGAAGTCATCTTCACTTCATCAACCTACATACAAGAAACAGCATCTGTCCTCAACGAGTTATGCCTTTGATGTCGTGTCTGCACTTTTGCGCGAGTGCATCCCAGTATCACAGGTACTAGCAGGATCCAGCGACAGTTGCCGAATTCTTCGAGAATTGTACGTGGCATCCCAGTGACTCAGCTACTGTGTCCCCACGCTGTTTTCTCAAGTCACGTTGTTTCCAGCGTCACTTGTATGTTGCCGTGTTGTTCAGCTCAAAGTACAAGGCGGGGCCGTTTTATCAGTAAAGTAAAATAGATGTAACAGCCGAGAGCTGATTTTAGGACTAGATGGTGGTGATATTCGTATAGAGCGTCACAGTGTTAGCTCTTCGTATTTGTGGGTGGGGAAGATAGAGAGGAGAGGAAGTGGCTGTTCCTCACCTTCCCATGCTCGCCCTACTCACGCTCACGCCGATCTACCATACACCACTCACCACTGCCCACTCCCACTGCTGTGTCTTTTCTGCTGTTGTTATCTGTATGAATTCAATTGCCGATTGCTGTGTATCAACGAGTGGCGCCGAGGCCCACTCTAACTACGTGGAACACGACATCACCTTTGGGTGTAGGGCAGATGCTCAACGTAGACTACAAAGCCACGTGAGGTTACCAGATGTCCCCAGGCCTCATGGTGTGGTCAGCTGCCCCGCATCACCATCGACGCCACCCACGATGCGCCGCGACTTCATGACGTCACGATGTGCTGTGACTGCACCTCACGATGTCCCTTCCTTACGTCACCCTTCGAGATGTCTGTTTGACGACACTTGCTGCTGACGTCACCTGCGACACCACGCTGACATCCACATGATGTCACATCGAGTGTTCTAGTAACTATTTCAGTAATTGTCAAGAAGATTGAGAGAAGATATATTTGTCGTGGTGTTAATTAATTCCTCTCAGTCAGGTTCTCACATTTATATGTCTTAGTCAGTTTTATGCGCAGAAAAGCATCCATTTGCTAGTTAAGCCATGTTGTACCGTAATGATACAGCGGTGTGTATTGTAAGTTTTTCCGTGTGTTCCAGTGAGTTCAGTGGTCAGACCCTTGAGTTGCATCCACTGGTGCTAAGTCACCCGCATGACCAGTGTTTGACAGCTGATTTCTCAGCCCTGGGGGCAGCAACAAAGGGTAAGGCATATGAGCCCCCTTCGTAACAGAAGCATTAATGCTCGTCCGCTCGTGATGTTCTGCAGAAATCGTACCTCTTACGATTCCCCATTCGAGATTTGTTTTCACTTCACCTCCAGACCGTCAGAGTGCAGTTATAAATGTAGAAAAAACAAGTCTGGGCTGCATTAGGCTTACCTCTGCATAACTCCCAACTGTCCGAGAGATTGATACTCGTCACGTCTGCACCCAGCGCCTTCGTCCGCATGCGCTAGTCAGCCTCGTTTCACAAGCCCTAGTGAGCACCTGTCACAAAGATGGATGTCACTCTTGACTGCTAGATCTCTCACTGCAGCTGGTGTATCGATGTACGACTCCCAGATGTTTCGCCCAGTCGATCTCTTGCCTAGACTCGCTCCACAACCGCTCCACGCTGGGACACGGCAGTTACAGACCCAGCGAACAGTACCAGTCCGAGGAAGTGTCCTCCTGATTCGCTGTGCCAGAAGTCCTGCCCAGTAGCCGAGTTTTAGTACCGACGCCATCACTCGAGTGCACCAGCCATGTCGTGCCCCAGGTTGAGTGAAAACCTGCAAGCGGACTCCTAGATGTCTGCTTCACCGTACATAGGAGACCTACCCTGTTACGTTCCCCCCCACCGCACACCTGCAGCGATTGTCTCCGTGTTTAGGCAGTATCTGTCCAGAACGCAGGAAGGCGTGCAGATATACACTTCGATGCTCACTGCCCTTTGACCACGATGTTTAGCACACCCTCCACATTTCTAAATTCTTCCCTCCCTGTAGGAAGTTTTTTTTCCATGTTCATAGTATATATGTTTTATTTGTGTTCTGTGCTCCTGCTCCTATGAGAGAGGACGCTATGAGACCGATTTCTTTCTTACACCAGTATTTTCGCTTCGGGACACGACGCGCGTAGTGGACCCAAGCGTATGGTAGACAGCCTGTACTGTCTGAGCACAGACAGCCCATGCTGTCTGCCCAGCTAATAGTTCAATATTTCGCGCCACTCAAGTTCTAGCCACCTATAGTCCTTGCCACATCAGTATGAGCCCAGATTCTCGCGCTCCACTTCACACAGCGGCCTGGCATCAATTACACATGGCCTCTCCAGCTCCTCCTCTCGTGGGGCATGGCCCTGCCCGGGCCATGCGGACACAAACACACAAGCCTGGGGTAACCAACACTAGTTATTCCAATAAAGTAAGAAGCCTCACGAAGACTATATCATTACATACCCGCTACCTATTACCAAACAAGCCCTTCTAGCAAGATCCCTGGCTGTCTTCAAAGTTCCCTGGCTCCTTCAGATCTCTTGCTGTTTTCAAGATCCCTGGTTGACTTCAAGATCCCTGGCCTGTCTTCAAGTTTCTCTTGCTGTCTTCAGGATCCTTTGGCTGTCTTCAAGTTCCGCTGGCTGCTTCAAGATCTCTGGCTGTTTTCAAGATCCCTGGACTGTCTTCAGAGACCCTGGCGTCTTCAAGTTCTCTTGCTGTCTTTCAGTGATCCTTGGCTGTCCTTCAAGACCCGTGCTTTCTTCAAGATCCCTCTGGCTGTTTTTCAAGATCCTAGGCTGTCTCAAGTTCCTGGCTGTCTCAAGATCCCTGGCCTGTCTTCAAAGATCACTGGCTGTCTTCAAGACCCTGACTGTCTCAAGACCCTTGGCTGTCTTCAGATCTTTTAGCTGTCTTCAGTATCCTTGCTGTCTTCAAGACTCCCTGCTGTCTCAAGATCCTTGGCTGTCTTCAAGATCCTCTGGCGGTCTCTCAAGATCCATGTGCTGTACTTCAAGACCCTTGACAGTCTCAAAATCCCTGGCTGTCCTTTAAGATCCTTGGCTGTCTTCCAGATCCCTGAACTGTCTTTCAAGACAATTGGCTGTCTTTCAAGATCTCTTTTGCTGTCTTCCATGGGGATCCTAGCGTGTCTTCAAGATCTACCCCTTGGGGGGGGGCCCCTGGTATCAAAGATCCTTGGCTGCCTTCAAGATCTCTGGCTGTCTTCATGTGAGGGAAAAGCTCAATAGATATGAGTAGCGAAGGGAAATATATAGTAAAAATAGTTATTAAATAACTGCCGCGACTTGTTAAGGTAGGGTAAGTCAAGCCTCCCGCTATCTTCCACCTTTTCTCCTCCACCGCCTCTAAAAGTGATAGTTGATTGCCGCTTGCTAGTTAACGTGGGTCAGTCTAGCTCCCACTATCCTTTCCCCTCCCTCTTCCCCCCCCCCGAAAGATGACCGTGAGGGGCTCTGGGTCAAACAGTAAATCACTCGACTCACAGCACCAACATTCTGTATACATGCCTGCGTTGTTTCTAGTGGATTTATGGTTGAAAGCTTCACTTTAGGACCAGTAATCAAAACCTTAGTCTTTTCAGTCCTTGCTCTAATTTGACTGTTTTAATAATCACACGTTCTTTAAGGTATTGTACTTATCTTGGAGAGTGGATATTTAGAGCAGTGGGTAACCTGTCTATCTTTTCAGCTTTGGATCGACAGAGAGGGTTCCACTGTCCCAATCCAAGAGGAAAACTGAACGGAGGATAGGACAAACGTCCTGGAGACGTCCCATATTGGGATTTAATTACCTGTGCACGTGTATGAAATTGCAGGATGTAACCCCACATCATGCAGAGGTAAAGAACCTGCTTTCCTGTCAGCGGATAGAATAACGTCATGGCGAAACTCTGTGAAGAACTAGCCGGTGGTGGTCACCAACACCTGCGACCCCCCCCCTACACATCAGCAACGGCTAAGATTTCAACAACACGAAGTGCACCAACACAAGACACCCCAATAGATACTATTAGCGTTGACGAATAAAATGCGTTATTTATACATTCATTTTTCATTTTTTACTTCAAATAGGATATACCTGTCATGTTTTATTGTTTTATGTTTGCTTTAATAAATAATAAAGTGTTTATCTTTATTTATTTTATTTATTTATTTTAAATTTGTGCACACATACAGTAGGTACAAAAAAAATACAGATAAGCAGCAGTATCCAAAGCCACTTTACACATACATTACGGCTGGTTAAAATTAACTTAAATTAACTAACAATGATGAAGTCCGTGAAAAAACATTAAGTAAAAAATTTACTAAAAAAAGCCAAGGAAAGTTTTTAACAAAGACGGTCATATAAAGGATTCGTTAGGTAGTGTTTTAAAAAAAATAAAAAAATTTAATTGGTTTTAAAAGGTTTTTAACATTTGGAAATTATTATTTTCGTTTTTTCTATTCATTAATTTTCCTAGGAGGAGCCAGCTTTGGAAATACTTCTGAAGTTTTAACAGAGCTGGAAACCCCTTCAAAAGTGGCGACCTTCCCCGGAATCAAACTTTTCTAAAATCAAATTAAAAACCCATCTCGAACTACCTTTGGGAACTTCAACGCCCATCCCCACAGATGGTTACCACCGCCGAGTAATCATTCCTATGGTAAGGACGGGGGTACAGTATTTAAAAGATTTGGTGATTGTTATACCCCCCCAAATTTTTTATTGTAAGTCAAGTCAGCGGTATAATAGTTAATTCTTCCCCCTTTCTTGTGAGCTTAAAACACTTTGGGGGTTTAAACCCTCTAGGGACCCGAGTTTTTTCCATGAAAAATTTGTTTCATTTTTTCTTTTATTTTACAAGGAACTGTCCCCTAGGGCACTTTTGTTTTGTTTTGAGAAGTTGGGGAGGGCCCCAAGGCCCCCCATTCAACTTTACTGTTTGCTGGGGAAGCCGGCATAGAACCCTTCATTTTTCATTAAAAACATTTTTTTTAATTGAACGGGGGAATCGAGCCCCTGGTTTTTTTTACATTTTTGAGCGGGGGCAGAATGAACCCTCTTTTTTCCCCTTTAATACCCTTTTTTCATTTCCCCTATAGTTTAAGTTATCTTGCAAATATGGATGAATACCAGTTTTGGATAAATGCTGGAAGTAAGTTAGGAATAAAAAGGAAAAAAAAATTTTAAATCTTTTCTTTAAAGTGCTAAGATCCAGGAAAGACTTGAAAGAGAGGAATAGAAGAAAGCGAAAGGAAAGAGAAAAAGAAAAGGAGAGAGAGAGAACGAAAGGAAAAAGAAAAAGGAGAGAGAGAAAAATTGGGAGAGAGAAATCCAAGAAAACGTTAGAAAGAGAGAGAGAAGAAAAAGAAGGAGCGGAAAGATTTTGATCGTGAGGAGGGGGCTAGAATACGTGGGGAAAAGGGCTAAGATATGTGAGGAAAACCAGGTTAAATTGGGGAAAACTTGAGGAAAAGAAAAGGGGACAGAAATATAGATAAGGGAAAGAAAAAAAGGGATTGCAGCTGAAAAAAACTCCTCTTGAATTAGAGAAAAGAATTTTAACTTTCTCACAACAAAAATTAGATGAAGGAGTAATGAACAACGTGCAGCTAGTCACATATTCCAACACCTAATTTACCCCCCCTTTTCCCCAGGGGGGGGAAGACAAAAACTTCCACCTTATCAGTTTAAAAAAATACTCTACCCTCTATGAAGGCCTCGGGACACCTGGGCAAAACCAGGTTGAATGTTATTTTCGGTACAGCTTTGAATATCTATGCAACTTTGCCCACAAAAATTTAAATTGAAAATTTTTAACCTACGAAGAAGGCAACCCCTTAAAGCATATCAAAAAAAAACCACTAATTCTTACAGGAAAGTTTAAGGTTCCACCTTTTGCGCCGGGCCAAACTCAACCATTTTCGGGAAAAACACCTTTTCGTTTTGTTTCACTTTGGGATGAGAGTTCGGAATTGACACAGTTATGAAATCTCTTTCGAACTTCTGGTTTTTTGCTGACCATTTCCCTGAAACTTTTTTTCCCACCAGATACAAACATTCATTAAGAACATAACCCTATTAAACCCTGAGGAAGTTGCTGAGGTTTTTGCCCTATATGCTGAGGCCAAAATTTCCTATAAAGCCCTAAAGGGATCGAACCCAAGGGAAAGGGGTTTTTCCATCAGACCTTAAAATCAAAGCCCTCTAGTAGAAAGTAAAATGACTTCTTTTATTCCTTTTTTTGTCATTTTTTTGTGGTTTAAAGGGGACATAAACGCCAGATTGCCCCCTTCAAAAGAAGTCCAAAAAATTTGGAAGATTTTTTAAAGACTTAATGACCAAAGCACCCTTCTGTTCGGAACAAAAAGGGCTTAATGTATCAAACCATTTTACGAGGAAAACGATGCAAAAGTTAGTAATTCTGATAAGCTTTCCCTAATTTAAAGAAACTCATTCCCTGCTATTTTTTTCAGACTACTTGGGCCGTACAGACATTTTTTCCTCCTCCGTTGTTACATTGGTCAAAATGGTTCAAAAATTGGTCTGAAGCCGTACTAGCCCCCACACTTCTTGCTCCGTACAAATGGGTTAATGAAAAGGTGCCATTCCCCCTTCTGGGTTGCCCTTTTTCATCGCCAAAGAGGGACATAAGGTTTCAGATCCCTTCCTGTAAAGTCAGAAAACCCCCCTCGAAACTCAGTGAGACAATGTCTCGGGGAGTTTTCATGTGGGGATTAAAAAACCCAGGGGGATCTACTCTCGAAAGCGAGGGTAAAAATCACCTTTTCACTTGTTAAAAAGGAAAGTGAAGATACACCCCGATACCATAAATGTCTTTGACTAGGGCTCAGAAAAAAACCCCCGGGCTTCTCCTTCTGCCACCTTTGATTTTTTCCGACTACAAGCCTTTAGAAAAAAAAAGGGCTCTTTTGTAAATTTTTCAACGTAATTGCCCTTCTCTCAGAATTCCCCCTAATGCCCAAACAAAATCAAGACCCAAAAGGGAAAAACTTTTCATAAAAATTTTGAAATATAAAAAAAAAGGGTATTTTTGTACAAGTCATATTAAAATTAATTCAGATGAGACAACTTTTTCCATCTTAGTTTTTTTCCAATCAATCAGAGAACGTTTTTTAAAAGGCTCATGCCTGCCAAGGGGCCCCCCAATTTCTCGCTCGTAAAACCTTAAATAAAATTAGGGAAACCTATTTTTTTGGGCCAAAAAATTTCCCCAAAATGTCACTACCTTTTGTAGATAAATAAGATAAAGATAAGATTTTCGTTTCGAAATTTTTTTAAAACCCCCGGGGGGGTTCCCCCCCCGGATAACCCCCAAAAAAGTCTGCGTCACGAGGACTGTCTAACTTATTTCCCTTGGGGGCCTTAACTTGTCCCCCCGGACGACCCCCACCATCCCCACTAACCCCAGGGACCTATTTGCTGCTAGGTGAACGGAAACAGGTGTAAGGAAACGTGTCGAAAGTTTTTCCACCCGCCGGGAATCGAACCCGGGCCCCCCCGGGGAAGCGGGAGCTTTTTGGGCCAACCAAGGGGCCCCGGGGACCTCGTGTAAAGTTTTTTCCAACTGTCACCTCCCGAGGTACCAGGCGAGTACCTAGGTCAAAATGCCCCATCTTTTTCCGTACCCTTTGAAAAGAGTAAACATTGACAGTTGGTCCTTTATCTCCACTTTTCACTGGGGGCTGGATTAAATTTCATTAGTTGATTAAAACTTTGGTTTCCCCAACCGTTCCCTTAAAAAACCAAAACACTACAGAGGTGGCGAAGCCCCCCTTTTTTTCCATCTTCCCCCCAGAGGGGGCCCCCCAAGAAAATTTTTCTGAAACCTGGGACACAATTACATCTGACTTAATGGCAAAAATCTTAAACCCCAAATTCTGGAGTGAAGCCTCTCTTCAAAACCACACCCATCATCCCAGCTGTAATGGGAGGATTGAGCGCCAGCATCGATTCCCCCAAATCCATTTTTTGAAACTTTGCCCCTTAAACTAAGGGGTGGTCTTACCTACCCTGTGCTTTGTTTTTCCCTGAGGGGAAGTTCCCAGTGACCTTTGGGGTTTTTTACCTTTTTAACTTCTCTAAGGGAACAGGCCGAGGTCCACTGCCCCTCCTTCATTTAAATTATGAACTAATAGAAGGGAATCTGAGGTTTTCTTCTTAAACATTTTTCTCCTTACCCCTTTGATCCAAACTTTAGGAACCCTGACAAGTTTCGAAAAACTTAAGCTTACAATGGCCAATACAAAACCTATTTGATTCCAAAAGTCAGAAAAGTTTTTAAAAAATAGGGGAAGAAGCTCTTTTACTTTTTTTCCTATCAATCAAATAAATTATTTTAGCATGGAAAGGTCCCTATAAAGTATTAAAAATTTTGTGGGGGAAAGTTACTACCTCATAGAAGTCAAGGGGAAACCAAGCTTTTTTCATATCAACATCCTTAAAAATATTACCGAAGAAATTCGGTTAACTACCTTAATAAAATTTTTACTTTGTTTTTTTTCCCCACGAACTTGATACGACAAATGAAGAATGTAAGGGGTTGCTTTAATTGACACCTCAACTTAGACTAAAGATGAAGAACTACAGACTTGGTGACTCCCTTTACCACTCGGGCGCAAACCCCCCCATTAATATTAATGAATCTTTGGATGACCCCTAAAGACATGAACTACTTCAAACGGGGGTAACTTTTTTAACGTCTTTTCTGAATTCCAGGTTTTCCTCCACGGTAGCCAAAATTACTTAGTGATGGACAATCCCCCAACAAAAAAAAATTATACCCAGTTCCCGTTCCACCTAGGGAGCATTTGAACCGAGAGGGAACAAATTATTAAAAAAAAGACATTGAACCTTCAGATCTTCATATTGTTCCCAGTATCCCTGGTTTTTAAGAAGGGGGGGATAATTCTATAAAACTTTCTATTGCTTCAAAAGGCCTTAAGCATAACTCGGGGGGAGCTGAGCCTATGCCCTTAAAAAAAATACGATCTATACAAATTTTTTTGACGCTTCCTTCTTTTTAGAGATTGATATTTGTGCAGGCATACATCCCCGTAATGTTAGATCCTTTTTCTAAGCAGTACACCGCTTTTCCTACCACCAAAGGGCTAATGCAATATAGAACTATGGCCCTTCGGTTTGGAAAATGCCTGTGCTACCACGGGGGACTGGAAAAAGTTCTTTGGGAATAAACCAAATGTTTTTAGTTTTTTTGATAACATTTACGTAATGACATCTCGTTTGGGGGGGAGCATATCCAAACATTAAAATCATTTTTTGCGTAGGTTACGCCACTGGCCCCCCACGCCAAGCTGAAGAAAGCTTCCTTGGGGATAAACAAATTAGAATCTTTGGACGATACTTTCAATTTAACCCTGCAGCCCCCTCCCCAGTAAAAATCAAAGCTTTATGAGAATTTAAAATTTCCGGGAAAACCCAAAAAGCTCATGCATAACTTTTCTTGGGTCTTTTTAAAATTTTTTTGCACTTATCCCAAACCTTTCTTTCTTTCAGCACTTACCGCTTTCCCAAAAAATCTGTGAAGGAACCTCTTTTAACTTTTTTTTTACGTACTGGGGAAAAATTTTTTGAGATTAAAAGCACTTTTCGAAAAAACCCCATACTTAAGATTCCAGTATTAATAAAACTTTTGTTTGAGAACTGAGCCTCCAATACGGCTTAGTCGGGGTTACTACAATAAAACCCTGATGGTACTCCCCTTCCCCCGTATGCTTTCCCCCAAAAAAAACCCCCTTCCGCAGAAACGAAAATACTCCACCATAGAAAAGGAATGTTTTAGCCCCGGTGGGTTTCTCCCAAACTTTTAAATTTTTTTATTTGCTGGGAAAAGATTCATTTAGAAACAACCCCCAAACCTTTGAATACCTAGAAAACCCTTTTAAAGGACCCCAACAGTCACCTCTTTAGGGGGACATTGGGACTCCAGCTTTTAAGTTCCATATGTGTAAATTTCAATGGTTCATCCCCTTATTTTTTTGACTGGGTTTGTCGTGACAGCAGAAGAAGATTTCTTTCTTTACGCAAAATTCCACATGTTAGAAAAATTTTTTCCTCGCCTATTTCCTTATCTCCTTTGGGCTATAAGTCTTGGTAGGGGGGGTGTGGGGAAAAGTTCATAGATAGGAGAGCGGGGAATATAAGAAAAAATAGTTTCATTTCCGGCTACTTGTTAAGGTAGGAAAATCAAACTCCCGCTATTCCCCCCCTTTTCCCCCCCACCCCTAAAGTGAAGTTTTTTTATTGCCCCGGGTGCTTTTTAAAAAAAGGGTCAGTCCAAACTCCCACTATCCCTTCCCCTCCCTCCCCCCCCCCCGAAAGGTGACGTGTGGGGGCCCGGTCAAACATAAATCCTCGACTCAAAAGTCCCCAAAACTTCTTAATCATGCCTGCCTTTATTCTAGTGGGTTTTTTTTGGTTGAAAGCTTTACTTTGGCCAAAAAAAACTTAGTCTTTTCACCCCCGCTCTAAGTTGACTATTGTAATAAACACCACGTCTTTTGGGAAATTTGGTACTTATCATGGAGAGTGATTTTTAAGCATGGGTAACCTGTCTATCTTTTCAGCTTGGATGACAGAGAGGGTCACCTGTCAATCAACGAGGAAAAACGACTGAGACGGACTAACGTCCTGGAGACGTCCATATTGGATTTAATTACCTGTGCACGTGTATGAAATTGCAGGACGTAACCCCACATCATTGCAGCGGTAAAGAACCTGCTTTCCTGTCATTGGGATAGAATACTCCACGGCGATACTCTGTGAAGAAATAGCCGGTGGTGGTCACCAACAACCTGCGACCCCCCTCCCTCCCCCCCTCCCCCCCCTCCACATCAGCAACGGCTAAGATTTCAACAACCGAAGTGTCACCACACCAGACACCCAATATATAATTAGCGTTAGTTCAAATGTTTTTTATTCATTACATTTTTCATTTTCTTTCATATAGGATATACCTGTCAGTTTATTGTTTTTGTTTGCTTAATAAATATAAAGTGTTATTATTTGTGAATTATTATTTCGTTTCTATTCATTAATTTTCCTGAGGAGGAGCTGCTTTGGTAATACTGTTGAAGTTATACAGAGCTGAGAAAAGCCTTGAGTCTTAAGATCCCTGGCTGTCTTCAAGATCCATTGGTGTCTTCAAGTCCCTGACTGTCCTTCAAGAACACTTGGCTGTCTCAAGATCCTTTGTTCGTCTCCAAGGATCCTTGGCTCCCTTTCAAAAACCCCTGCTGTCTTCAAGATCCTTGGCTCTCTTCAGGATCTCTGGCTGCCCCTTCAAGACCTTGACTGTCTTCAGATCCCTGGCTGGTTTTCCAGATCCTTGCTTGTCTTCAAGATCCCTGGCTGTCTTCAAGTCCTTTGACTCTCTTCAGATCATGGCTGTCATCAAGACCCTTGACTGTCTTTTCAAGTCCCTGGCTGTTTCAAGATCCTTGGCTTCTTCAAGATCCCTGGCTGTCTTTCAAGATCCTTGGCTCTCTTCAGGATCTCTGGCTGTCTTCAAGACCCCTTGACTGTCTTCAAGATCCCTGGCTGGTTTTCAAGATCCTTGGCTGTCTTCAAGATCCCTGGCTGTCCTTCAAGATCCTTGGCTGTTCTTCAAGATCCCTGACTGTCTTCAAGATCCTGGCTGTCTTCAAGAGGGAGCTGGACAGCACCCTAAGTCAGTACCTGATCAGCTGGACTGTGGTTCGTACGTTGGTTTTGCGTGCGGCCAGCAGAACAGCCTGGCTGATCAGATTCTGATCCACCACGAGGGCCTGGTCCTCAGACCGGGCCGTGGGGGCGTTGACCCCTGAAACCTTCTCCAGGTGTGTTCAGGTTTAATAATAATAATAATAATAATGCAATAATAATAATAATAATAATTAATAATAATAATGCAATAATAATAATAATAATAATAATAATAATTAATAAATAATAATGCAATAATAATAATAATAATAATAATAATGTGGTTTATACCAGAAGCACAGGATGTTCCTTCATTATTTTAGGCCTAAATATAGGTTTTGCCGGAGCTGGTTGAGGCCTAACGTGGTCCAATAGGCCTATAAGAAACCTCTATTTTTATTATTCAAATAACTTACAATAGATAATTAATAATTATTTGATTAATTACAGTCTTACTGACGTAATAAAGACGCATAATAAAGAGTAATAAAAAGTTTCGACTGACCTAAAAAAATATTTTACTAGTTATTATGGAGAATTAAATAATTTTTATGGTTTATGCATATGTTAATAGTGTTTAATAATTTATTTTTTTATTGTAAATATCTTATGAGATAAGTGGTAATGAAAGTTTTTTTGTAATGTATTTATAAAAATTTTTTCCAGTTATTTAGGAATTAAAATGCTCGGTAATGGTAGTTTATGTGTTAATATTGATTTTAAAAATTTATTTTGTGTTAATAGTCTTAAAATAGATAGTGAAATAAGTATTTTTTTATTTTTTTCAAGTGGATATAAAAGTCTAGTTTTTTTTTAATTTTTTAATTATTTGTGGATAAAAGTATTTGTTAATGGTAATATACATGTTAATTTGGAGTTAAATAATTTATATTGAGTTAACAAGTTTATAAAAATAGCGACATAAGTATTTTTAAGTTTGTCCACCGCTAAATATTTTTTTTTAATTATTTAGGAATTAAAGTATTTTAACTGTGATATATATATATATATATATATATGTTAATATGCAGTTTAGTAATTTATATTGAGTTAACAGACGCATAAATTTAGCGAAATAAGTAATTGTAAAAGTTTTTGCAGTGGGTAAAAAACATATTTTTAAGAATTTTTTGGGTAAGAGAAATTTTTAAAAAAGCAAAAACAATATTATTTGAGTAACAATAATTTTAATTTGATGCTAAAAGTAAAATTAGAATATTTTAAAAAATGTATAAAAAGAGAGTGAAAGAAGGGGGGTTAAAGAATATAATGTTTTTCAGTAGCAATCAGTGGGGAGAGAGTGAGACACACCCTCTCTTTAAATAAATCCCCACATTAGGCCCCTTCCCCCCCTTTTTTTTTATTTTAAAAACATAGATGTGGACCCCGGGGTGAACGAGTGGGGCAAGAAGAAGCAGGAGAAGGGGCCAAAATAAAACGGAGGAGAACAACCCCAAAGGGGAAAAGGTTGGGGAAATTTTGGGTTCCCTCGAGGAAGAAAAAAAGTCGAGCCGGCTCAGAGTGTGCTAGCGTGAGTGCTGGGTCTTGGAACCCAAGGGGCTGGGGCCCACCACTCTTTCCAACCCCCCTCTAGCACCTCGTTTTTTAAACCCCCCTTTATCCAGGGGGGGGAAAAGGGGTAGACTTACGGGGCCGGGCCCCCGGGGGAGGGGGTTTTAACCCCCCTTTGCGGCGTGCGGGGGAAAGCAAGGCTGGGGAAAAGTTTTTGCACCCCTGGTACCCCTTTCCCACTTATTTTTATAAAATTTTTAACTCTTAATTAAATTTTTTTTTTTCAGAAGTAAAAACCCTTTAAATTTTTTTTTATAAAATAATATATATATTTAATATATAAATATAAATATATGTATAATATATATATATGTAATAATATATATAATAAAATATATAAATAATATATTAAAAATGTATATAAAATATAATCCCCTGCCGAATATGTAAAACGGGCAATTAGCAAAGGCCCCCCATTTAAAAAAATTTAAATCCTTTTCCCGAAATTTTTTCCCCTTTATACGTTTTTAAAAAATATATTTTTTTCATTAATGTTAAATGTAAAAAAAATTTTAATTTTTGCAAACCCGAAGAATTTTTGAAAAATTTTCCTAACCTTATTTTAAAAAGATCAATTTATTTTAGCCTAACCCAACTAAATATATTTTAGATTTGTTTATAGTAATTTAATACTAAGCAAACACAGTGAAATATAATTTTTTTCGTTAGGTTCAAAATGATTTGGCGAAATTATTGCATACACAAATTTTCACTTGTCCTATATGGCAAGATGAGCGTTGCTATTTAAGCCAAGATCGCAAGTTCTGCCTATTCGGCACGACATATATATATGTATATATATATATTTATGTATATATATATATATATAACAGTATATATATATATATATATATATATATTACATACATAAATATATATATATATACATATATATATATATATATATATTATATATATATATAATATATTTATATATATATATATATTATATATATTAATACATATATATATATATACATATATATATATATATACATATTATATATATATATATATATATATATATATACATATATACATATACATATATATATATACATATTACATATACATATATATATATATATACATATACATATATATATAATATATACATATACATATATATATATATATACATATACATATATATATATATACATATACATATATATATATATACATATACATATATATATATATATACATATACATATATATATATATATACATATACATATATATATATATATATACATATACATATATATATATATATACATATACATATATATATATATATATACATATACATATATATATATATACATATATATATATATTACATATACATATATATATATATACATATATATATATATATATACATATATATATATATATACATATACATATATATATATATATATACATATATATATATAATATACATATATATATATATATATATATATATATGTATATATATATGTATATATATATGTATATATATATGTATATATATATATATATATGTCGTGCCGAATAGGCAGAACTTGCGATCTTGGCTTAAATAGCAATGTTCATCTTGCCATATAGGACAAGTGAAAATTTGTGTATGCAATAATTTCGCCAAAATCATTCTGAACCTAACGAAAAAAATATATTTCTTTGTGTTTGTCTAGTATTAAATTACTGTAAACAAATCTAAAATATATTTTGTTGGGTTAGGCTAAAATAAATTGTTCTTGTTATAATAAGGTTACGTAAGTTTTCTAAGATTCTTTTGGTGCAAAATCAAAAATTTTTACATCAATATTAATGAAAAAAATATATCTTTAAACGTATAAGAGAAAATTTTGGAAAAGACTTTATTTTAAATGAGTTCTTGCTAATTGACCAGTTTTACATATTCGGCACGACATATATATATATATATATATATATATATATATATATAATGTAGTGGACACAGGATTTCATAATGTGATTTGAATGGTTGATTTACTGTAATTCTACTAATAACCTCTTGAATATTCTACTAATAACCTCCTTATAGTGAAGAGCTGGCTATTTGTATTTCTAACTGTACTTGTATAGTTGGACAAGCTTACTGCTCTAAGTTACTGCTTTATAGTTGTTTGAGAGTTTGATAAGGGCGCCTAAAACCCTGTCTGTTTATAGTCCGTTGTATTGTCCAACGAATCCGTCTGAAACCGGTCAAGGGTTCGGAACCAGTCGGATCTGATCAGCGGATCACTTATTAAAACATATCTGGTCGGTGATTTGGGCTAACACATGAAGGAACTTCTGGAAATTACTTAACCGTGTAATATGTGATTAGATTGAACAAAAGTATATTGGTGTTGGAGAAA
>NC_069413.1:31565260-31567760 GCF_026875155.1 Cherax quadricarinatus
TAGTTTGATTCCCGGCTGCTTGTTAACATAGGGTCATCTAGCTCCCACTACCCTTCCCCTCCCTCTCCCCCCCGAAAGGTGACGTGTGGGGCTCTGGTCAAACAGTAAATCACTCGACTCACAGCTCCCAACACTTCTGTAAGTACTGCCTGCCTTGTATTCTAGTGGATTTATTGGTTGAAAGCTTCACTTTGGACCAATAATAAACTTAGTCTTTCAGCCTTGCTCTAAGTTGACTATTGTAATAATCACCACGTCTTTTAGGTATTGTACTTATCAGGGAGAGTGATTATTTAAGCAGGGGGGTAACCTGTCTATTTTTTTCAGCTGGATGAAAAGAGGGGTCACCTGTCAATCAACAGGAAAACTGACTGAGACGGACTAACGTCCTGGAGACGTCCCATATTGGATTTAATTACCTGTGCACGTGTATAAAATTTGGGCAGGACGAAACCCCCACATCATTGCAGCGGTAAAGAACCTGCTTTCCTGTCATTGGGATAGAATACTCACCACGGCGATACTCTGGAAGAAATACCCGGGTGGTGGTCACCAACACCTGCGACCCCCCCCTCCCCCCCCTCCCCCCCCTCCACATCAGCAACGGCTAAGATTTCAACAACACGAAGTGTCACCAACACCAGACACCCCAATATATATATTAGCGTTGAGTTCAAATGTTATTTTATTCATTTCATTTTTCATTTTTCTTTCAAATAGGATATACCTGTCATGTTTTATTGTTTTATGTTTGCTTTAATAAATAATAAAGTGTTTATATTTGTGAATTATTATTTCGTTTTCTATTCATTAATTTTCCTGAGGAGGAGCCTGCTTTGGTAATACTGTCTGAAGTTATTACAGAGCTGAGTAAGCCTTGACTGTCTTCAAGATCCCTGGCTGTCTTCAAGATCCATGGCTGTCTTCAAGATCCCTGACTGTCTTCAAGACCCTTGGCTGTCTTCAAGATCTCTTGTTGTCTTCAGGATCCTTGGCTGCCTTCAAAACCCCTGGCTGTCTTCAAGATCCTTGGCTCTCTTCAGGATCTCTGGCTGTCTTCAAGACCCTTGACTGTCTTCAAGATCCCTGGCTGGTTTCAAGATCCTTGGCTGTCTTCAAGATCCCTGGCTGTCTTCAAGATCCTTGACTCTCTTCAGGATCTCTGGCTGTCTTCAAGACCCTTGACTGTCTTCAAGATCCCTGGCTGGTTTCAAGATCCTTGGCTGTCTTCAAGATCCCTGGCTGTCTTCAAGATCCTTGGCTCTCTTCAGGATCTCTGGCTGTCTTCAAGACCCTTGACTGTCTTCAAGATCCCTGGCTGGTTTCAAGATCCTTGGCTGTCTTCAAGATCCCTGGCTGTCTTCAAGATCCTTGGCTGTCTTCAAGATCCCTGACTGTCTTCAAGATCCCTGGCTGTCTTCAAGAGGGAGCTGGACAGGCACCTAAGTCAGTACCTGATCAGCTGGACTGTGGTTCGTACGTTGGTTTGCGTGCGGCCAGCAGTAACAGCCTGGCTGATCAGATTCTGATCCACCACGAGGCCTGGTCTCAGACCGGGCCGTGGGGGCGTTGACCCCTGAAACCTTCTCCAGGTGTGTTCAGGTTTAATAATAATAATAATAATAATGCAATAATAATAATAATAATAATTAATAATAATAATGCAATAATAATAATAATAATAATAATAATAATTAATAATAATAATGCAATAATAATAATAATAATAATAATAATGTGGTTTATACCAGAAGCACAGGATGTTCCTTCATTATTTTAGGCCTAAATATAGGTTTTGCCGGAGCTGGTTGAGGCCTAACGTGGTCCAATAGGCCTATAAGAAACCTCTATTTTTATTATTCAAATAACTTACAATAGATAATTAATAATTATTTGATTAATTACAGTCTTACTGACGTAATAAAGACGCATAATAAAGAGTAATAAAAGTTTCGACTGACCTAAAAAAATATTTTACTAGTTATTATGGAGAATTAAATAATTTTTATGGTTTATGCATATGTTAATAGTGTTTAATAATTTATTTTTTTTATTGTAAATATCTTATGAGATAAGTGGTAATGAAAGTTTTTTTGTAATGTATTTATAAAAATTTTTTCCAGTTATTTAGGAATTAAAATGCTCGGTAATGGTAGTTTATGTGTTAATATTGATTTTAAAAATTTATTTTGTGTTAATAGTCTTAAAATAGATAGTGAAATAAGTATTTTTTATTTTTTTCAAGTGGATATAAAGTCTAGTTTTTTTTTAATTTTTTAATTATTTGTGGATAAAAGTATTTGTTAATGGTAATATACATGTTAATTTGGAGTTAAATAATTTATATTGAGTTAACAAGTTTATAAAAATAGCGACATAAGTATTTTTAAGTTTGTCCACCGCTAAATATTTTTTTTTAATTATTTAGGAATTAAAGTATTTTAACTGTGATATATATATATATATATATGTTAATATGCAGTTTAGTAATTTATATTGA
>NC_069413.1:31570260-31599256 GCF_026875155.1 Cherax quadricarinatus
GTAATCCCCCCACCTCCTCCTAACTTTCCAAACTACGAATTCTCTGCATTAATTCACACCACACATTGCCCTCAGACATGACATCTCCACTGCCCCCAGCCTTTTCCTCGCTGCAACATTCATCACCCACGCTTCACACCCATAATAAGAGCGTTGGTAAAACTAACTCTCATACATCCCCTCTTTGCCTCCAAGGACAAAGTTCTTTGTCTCCACAGACTCCTAAGTGCACCCCTCACTCTTTTTTTTCCCCCATCAATTCTATGATTCACCTCATCTTTCATAGACCCAATCCCTGAAAAACGTCCACTCCCAAATATCTGAATAAAGTTCACCTCCTCCATACTCTCTCCCTCCAATCGATATTCAATCTTTTTATCACCTAATCTTTTTTTATCCTCATAACCTTACTCTTTCCTGTATTTACCTTAATTTTCTTCTTTTGCACACCCTACCAAATTCATCCACCAATCTCTGCAACTTCTCTTTAGAATCTCCCCAAGAGCACAGTGTCATCAGCAAAGAGCAGCTGTACAACTCCCACTTTGTGTGTGATTCTTTATCTTTTAACCCCACGCCTCTTGCCAAGACCCTCGCATTTACTTCTTTTACAACCCCATCTATAAATATATAAACAACCAGGGTGACATCACACATCCTTGCTAAGGCCTACTTTTACTGGGAAAAAATTTCCCTCTTTCCTACATACTCTAACTTGAGCCTCACTATCCTCGTAAAAACTCTTCACTGCTTTCAGTAACCTACCTCCTACACCATACACTTGCAACATCTGCCACATTGCCCCCCTATCCACCCTGTCATACGCCTTTTCCAAATCCAAAAATGCCACAAAAACCTTTTTAGCCTTATCTAAATACTGTTCACTTATATGTTTCACTGTAAACACCTGGTCCACACACCCCCCTACCTTTCCTAAAGCCTCCTTGTTCATCTGCTATCCTATTCTCCGTCTTACTCTTAATTTTTTTCAATTATAACTCTACCATACACTTTACCAGGTACACTCAACAACTAAATCCCCCTATAATTTTTGCACTCATCCCTTTTTTCCCCCTTTGCCTTTATACAAAGGAACTATGCATGCTCTCTGCCCAATCCCTAGTACCTTACCCTCTTCCATACATTTATTAAAAAATTGCACCAACCACTCCAAAACTATATCCCCACCTGCTTTTAACATTTCTATCCCTTTTTCCCATCAAATCCCGGCTGCCTTACCCCCTTTCATTTTACCTACTGCCTCCAACAACTTCCCCCACACTCACAACTGGCTCTTTTCCCCACTCCTACAAGATGTTATTCCTCCTTGCCCAAAACACGAAATCCACAGCTTCCCCATCTTCATTTAACATTTAACAATTCCTCAAAATATTCCTTCCATCTTCCCAATACCTCTAACCCCCCATTTTAAAAACTCTCCTCTCCTATTTTTAACTGACAAATCCTTTGTTCTCTAGGCTTTCTTAAACTTGTTAATCTCACTCCAAAACTTTTTCTTATTTTCAACAAATTTGTTGATAACATCTCACCCACTCTCCTCATTTGCTCTCTTTTTACATTGCTTCACCACTCTCTTAACTTCTCTCTTTTTCTCCATATACTCTTCCCTCCTTGCATCACTTCTACTTTGTAAAAACTTCTCATATGCTAACTTTTTCTCCCTTACTACTTCTTTACATCATCATTCCACCAATCGCTCCTCTTCCCTCCTGCACCCACTTTCCTGTAACCACAAACTTCTGCTGAACACTCTAACACTACATTTTTAAACCTACCCCATACCTCTTCGACCCCATTGCCTATGCTCTCATTAGCCCATCTATCCTCCAATAGCTGTTTATATCTTACCCTAACTGCCTCCTCTTTTAGTTTATAAACCTTCACCTCTCTCTTTCCCTGATGCTTCTATTCTCCTTGTATCCCATCTACCTTTTAACTCTCAGTGTAGCTACAACTAGAAAGTGATCTGATATATCTGTGGCCCCTCTATAAACATGTACATCCTGAAGTCTACTCAACAGTCTTTTATCTACCAATACATAATCCAACAAACTACTGTCATTTCGCCCTACATCATATCGTGTATACTTATTTATCCTCTTTTCTTAAAATATGTATTACCTATAACTAAACCCTTTCTATACAAAGTTCAATCAAAGGGCTCCCATTATCATTTACACCTGGCACCCAAACTTACCTACCACACCCTCTCTAAAAGTTTCTCCTACTTTAGCATTCAAGTCCCCTACCACAATTACTCTCTCACTTGGTTCAAAGGCTCCTATACATTCACTTAACATCTCCCAAATCTCTCTCTCTCCTCTGCATTCCTCTCTTCTCCAGGTGCATACACGCTTATTATGACCCACTTCTCGCATCCAACCTTTACTTTAATCCACATAATTCTTGAATTTACACATTCATATTCTCTTTTCTCCTTCCATAACTGATCATTTAACATTACTGCTACCCCCTTCCTTTGCTCTAACTCTCTCAAATACTCCAGATTTAATCCCATTTATTTCCCCCCACTGAAACTCTCCTACCCCCTTCAGCTTTGTTTCGCTTAGGGCCAGGACATCCAACTTCTTTTCATTCATAACATCAGCAATCATCTGTTTCTTGTCATCCGCACTAACATCCACGCACATTTAAGCAACCCAGTTTTATATAAAGTTTTTCTTCTTCTCTTTTTTAGTAATTGTGTACAGAGAAGGGGTTACTAGCCCATTGCTCCCGGCATTTTAGTCGCCTCATACGACACGCATGGCTTACGGAGGAAAGATTCTTTTCCACTTCCCCATGGACAATAGAAGAAATAAAAAAGAACAAGAGCTATTAGAAAAAGGAGAAAAACCTAGATGTATGTATATATATATATGCATGTGCGTGTCTGTGAAGTGTGACCAAAGTGTAAGTAGGAGTAGCAAGATATCCCTGTTATCTTAGCGTGTTTATGAGACAGAAAAAGAAACCAGCAATCCTACCATCATGCAAAACAGTTACAGGTTTTTGTTTCACAGTCATCTGGCAGGACGGTAGTACTTCCCTGGGTGGTTGCTGTCTACCAACCTACTATATATAAATATATTTTTAGAGAGGGTGTGGTAGGTAAGTTTGGGGTGCCAGGTGTAAATGATAATGGGAGCCCTTTGATTGAACTTTGTATAGAAAGGGGTTTAGTTATAGGTAATACATATTTTAAGAAAAAGAGGATAAATAAGTATACACGATATGATGTAGGGCGAAATGACAGTAGTTTGTTGGATTATGTATTGGTAGATAAAAGACTGTTGAGTAGACTTCAGGATGTACATGTTTATAGAGGGGCCACAGATATATCAGATCACTTTCTAGTTGTAGCTACACTGAGAGTGAAAGGTAGATGGGATACAAGGAGAATAGAAGCATCAGGGAAGAGAGAGGTGAAGGTTTATAAACTAAAAGAGGAGGCAGTTAGGGTAAGATATAAACAGCTATTGGAGAATAGATGGGCTAATGAAGCATAGCAATGGGGTCGAAGAGGAATGGGGTAGGTTTAAAATGTAGTGTTAGTGTGTTCAGCAGAAAGTTTGTGGTTACAGGAAAGTGGGTGCAGGAGGAAGAGGAGCGATTGGTGGAATGATGATGTAAAGAGAGTAGTAAGGGAGAAAAAAGTTAGCATATGAGAAGTTTTTACAAAGTAGAAGTGATGCAAGGAGGGAAGAGTATATGGAGAAAAAGAGAGAGGTTAGAGAGTGGTGAAGCAATGTAAAAAGAGAGCAAATGAGAGAGTGGGTGAGATGTTATCAACAAATTTTGTTGAAAATAAGAAAAAAAAAAATATATATATATATATATATATATATATATAATATATATATATAATATACAGTGGACCCCCCGCATAACGATTTTAATCCGTGCAAGAGGGGTAATTGTTATGCGAAATAATCGGTATGCGAATGAATTTTCCCCATAAGAAATAATGGAAATCACATTAATCCGTGCAAGACACCCAAAAGTATGAAAAAAAAAAATTTTAACCACATGAAATATACATTTTCCCACACACAAAGAGAAGGATACATGCACAATAGTAGAGTAGTACATGCACAGTATATATTGTGCATGTACTAGTCTACTAAATGAAGAATAAATGACACTTACCTTTATTGAAGATGCAGCAATGAACTGATGAGACACTGTGTCCTGGGAGTGCCTTTTCCTCCTGAGTACTGTAGGTCCTGTTTGGCATTTTCTTCCAGAACAGGCCTTATCACACTGTGTATGCCACTACGATTCTTTAATCTCTCAAACCCACATTTGCTGGCTTTAAATTCACCAATATGAGCACTGTTCCAGGCATTTTTTCCCGTTCACCTGGGTTGGTAGTCGACTTGTTGTGGTTGCATCTGGGAGACAAGATTAAAGGACCCCATGGAAATAAGTTAGACAGACTTCGTTGGACACTGACTTTTTGGGTTATCCTGGTGGCAAATCCTCTGGGGTTAATTGGTTTCTGGTATTCTCAACTAAGCCACACCTTAACAATGGTGGTACAGCATCAGCAGCTAGCAGCAGACGATGCTCACCAGCAGCAGCAGCAGCAGCAGACGATGCTACAGCAGCAGCAGCTAGCAGCAGGACGATTGTACAGCAGCAGCGCTGCAGCAGACGATGCTACAGCAGCAGCAGCAGACGATGCTTACAGCAGCAGCCAGCGCTCAGCAGACGTTGTACAGCAAGCAGCAGCCAGCTGTGCAGGACGTTGCTCCAGCAGCAGCAGCAAGCGATGCTGCAGCAGCCAGCAGCTAGTACGATGCTACTCAGCAGCAGCAGTGCAGCAGAAGCGATGGCTACAGCAGCGCAGTTAGCAGCAAGCAGCAGACGATGCTACAGCAGCAGCAGCAGCAGCAGACGATGCTCAGCATGCAGCAGCAGCGCAGCAGACGATGCTACTGCAGTCAGCAGCAGAAGCAGGTCGATGATACAGCAGCAGCAGCAGCAGCAGCTGAGATTGCTACAGCAGCAGCAGCAGCAGAACAGAAGACGATGTACAGCATGCAAGCTGCAGCAGCAGAGACAGCTACAGCAGCCAGCAGCAGCAAGCAGAGATGCTACAGCAGCAGAGCAGCAGCAGACGATGCTCAGCAGCAACTATAGTTACAGCAGCAGGCAGGACGCTGCTACAGCAGCAGCAGACGATTGCAACAGCAGCAGCAGACGGTACTCAGCAGGCAGCAGCAGCAGGACGGTAACCTACAGCAGCAGCAGCAGCTGACGGTGGCTACACGCAGCAGCAGCAGCTTACGTGGTACAGCAGCATTAGCAAGCAGCTGTACCACCAATAGTAGCGATGGTTGATTGGGGTTTATATACAAATGGCCAGCTCAGGAGACTTGCTCTACACTTTCATAACTTATCAATGATCTTTTCTTCATCTCTATTGTAATTCTCACCCTTATTGCTGTAGGGTTGGCACTAGAAGCTTTCTTGGGGCCCAATGGTCACTTATTTTCCAGAACAGCAATGAAAACACTGTAATAATACGAAATATTCGATTGTATGCTTGGATGTTACCGCGGAGGGTTGGTGGTAATCAATGGCAGGGCGGCCGCACATGTGGGACTGGTGAGGGCGCCATTGGCCGCGTCTTGAGAAAAATCGCGTGTGAGCGGGGTTTTTTAATAGGTATGCGCGGGCAAAATTTTTTTTTGCGAATTATTAAAGCAAGCGGTATGCGTATTTAATCGCTATGTTGATGCCATTCGTTTTGCGGGCGGTCCACTGTATATATATATATATATATATAAATTTATATATATATTATATATATATATATATATACTTATATATATATATTATATATGCTATAGATATATATATATTAAGGTAGTAGGTTGGTAGTCAGCAAAGCCAGGGAGGTACTACCGTCCTGCCAAGTGAGTGTTTAAAACGGAAGCTGTAATTGTTTTTCATGATGGTAGGATTGCTGGTGTTCCTTTTTTCTGTCTCATGAACAGCAAGATTTCAGGTACGTTTGCTACTTCTACTTACACTTAGGTCACACTAACACATTCATGTACTAGCACATATTTACACACCCCTCTGGGTTTTCTTCTATTTTCATTTCTAGTTCTTATTCTTGTTTTTTCCTCTTATCTCCATGGGGATGTGGAACAGAATTCTTCCTCCGTAGCCATGCGTGTTGTAAGAGGCGACTTAAATGCCGGGAGCAAGGGGCTAGTAACCTCTTCTACTTGTATATATTACTATAAGGTAAAAGGAGAATACTTTCGTTTTTCCTTTTGGGCCACCCCGCCTCGGTGGGATTCCGGCGGTGTGTTGGAAAGAAGATAAATATTATATATTTCTTTCAACACACCAGCCGTATCCCACGAGGCCGGGGTGGCCCAATAGGAAAAACAAAAGTTTCTCCTTTAAACATTTAGTAATATATAACAGGAGGAAGGGGTTACTAGCCCTTGATCCTGGCATTTTTGTCGGCCATCTTCACAACACGCATAGCTTTACGGAAAGAATGAATTCTGTTCCACTTCCTGGAGATAAGAGGAAATAAACAAGAACAAGAGCTAGTAAGAAAAGAAGAAAAACCCGAGGGGTGTGTATCATAGCTTGTACATTGTATGTGTAGTTGTGACAAAGTGTAAAGCAGAAGTAGCCAAGACGTAACTGAAACCTTGCATGTTTATGAGATCAGAAAAAAAGAAAACCAGAATCCTACCAATTCTGCAAAACAGTTACAGGTTTTTTGTTTCCACTGTCATCTGGCAGGACGGTAGTACTTCCTGGGTGGTTGCTGTCTACCAACCGACTACCTACATATATATTATATATATATATATTATATATGCAATAAGATCACAGTAAACAGGTGAATTCGGAATATGCAAAACAAACCACTCTGAAAAAATAGTGAAATTCAAAGCGCTTTCGTGTCTATCACATTTAAGGAACTATGAAAAGTAAAGCATACAAGGAAGCTACAATAAGGGGTCAGGCCAGCACACTCAATATCAGATCCCACACGGTTTAAACACCTGACGTGCGTCCGACCCAACTTGGATAGGTCCTTTGCACACTCACCCCTCAAAACTATTCTCTTCCCAAGAAAATTTAAAAAAATTATTTGTCCAGTGTATTATAAATTTTCCAAAATTCAATTAATTATAAATGGATCTATATTATATAAAACCAAAGGAATATTCATTTATTGTCAAAAATGCTTTTTATGAAACAAGATTCAATGATATTCCTGTCGACCATGGACTTGCTTGATACTACTTTCTCAACTTTTTGGAAAATCAATTGGATGGTTAAAATCTCTTACTTGAAAAAATTGAGCATTGGAATCTAGTTCCAGTTCTAATGCTATTATTAGTTGCTTTTTATCTTAGTTCGAGATTTTTACCAGGTATGACCGTACGTAAACTTTATTGCCAAATATTACAAGGAATCTTATAGACACATCCTTCCGCATTTTGGGGGGAATTCTTTACAAAAGTTTTTTTACTGTATCAGATTTTTGATACAACTTTAATATTAAAGCTTAAGAGAGAAGGCCATATCAACCAAGTTTTCATGGTAGAAGGAGAACCAATTATTTTTGTTGAAATAAGGCTGGATGTCCCTTTTTGGATTGTAAAAAGTCATATTTCTAGCAACTATAAAAGATTATCAATTACATTTTTGGGTATTTTAAATCAATACCTATTTCATAAATTTTGGAATATTTCCTAATATATGACTCAGGACTACAAATTTTTTTCGTAAAGCTCTCGAAAACATGGATGGAGAAAAACAGAAGTTTGACTCTATCTTTGATGCGAGGAATAATAGTGGCATAGGATCAGTTATTTGTAGGTTTCTGTAATTGAAAATTTGAATTCATTATTACGCTTATTAATTAAAACATCTAGAAAAGGCAATGAGTTATTTTCTTCAAACTCAACAGTAAAGTTTTTAGAATAGCGGTAAAGCTATTTAATTTCAAGGACATGGTGTATATCTACATTTTTGGGCATAAGACACAAAAATATCACACATATCTGAACCATTTAGCTCTTTTAGGGAGGATTGTGTTAAGTAACCTTGTTTCATAGAATTCCATGTATAGGTTACTAATGAAACAGGTGTGATATGAAAGAGGATTAGTCTAGTTTGTGGGGTGAGTTGTGCAAAGGGACCTATTCCACGTTGGGTCGGCGCGCGTCAACGGTGTTTAAACCGTTGTGGGATCGATAGTGAGGTGCTCGGCCTGAACCCTTATATCGCTTCCTTTTATGCTTTACTTTCATAGTTCCTTGATAATGTGAGTAGTCACGAAAGCCGCTTGGAATTTCTCTATTTTTTTCAGAGTGGGTTGTTTTGCATATAATATATATACTATATTGTATATATATATATTTATTTATATATATAATATATATATATATATATATATAATATATATATTTATATATTTATTTATATATATATATATATTTATTATATTATTATATATATTAAATATATATATAAATATATTTATAAATATTATTATATTAATATTATATAATTTATATTAATTATATATATATATATATTTTTTATTATATATATATATTTATATTATATTATATATATATATATATATATATTATATATATTATATATATATAAGTAGTTGGACACAGGATTTCTAATGTGTTTTGAATGGTTGATTTACTCTTATTCTACTAATACCTCTCTTGAATATTCTACTAATAACCTCCTATAGTGAAGAGCTGGCTATTTGTATTTCTAACTGTACTTGTATAGTTGGACAAGCTTACTGCTCTAAGTTACTGCTTTATAGTTGTTTGAGAGTTTGATAAGGCGCTACTAACAACCCTGTCTGATTATAGTCGTTGTATTGTCCAACGAACAGGTCTGAAACGGTCGTCAAGGGGTTCGGTACAGTCGGTCTGATCCGCGGATTCACTATTAAAACATATATTGTCGGTGATTTGGGCTAACACATGAAGGAACTTCTGGAAATTACTTAACCGTGTAATATGTGATTAGATTGATACAAAAGTATAACTTGCGTGTTGGAGAACCGGTGATTGCTGGCAGCTCCTACAATGACGAAGTCGAGACCTGCCCTTATTTACGCCTGAAGGTTTATAGATCGCTGTATTTATTTTTCTAATTTTTTCCATCTGCACACAACAAAGCTAGTTACACTATCAGTGGCCCTAAATAATCGTCCGGCCTGAAAGTCATCCATTCGGAAAAAATAGTCCTGTACTAAAAAAGCACCAGGGCTCCAAAGAAAGCTCCTGTGCCATGCCTTTGGAAAAAGAAGGTGAGAAATACGATTGAATTTAAGAAAAACATCATTGAACAATATGATAGGGTGTCGGGGGGGGCAAACTGGCCAGGATGTAAAAACAAATCCCGTACAACCATATTTTCCATCAAGCCAAGAAAAAGGAAATAAAAGGAAGCTGTTGTTGCAAAGGGGTAAACATGCGACAAAAATGGATCCCCAGTACTCAAGATTTTGGGAAAAGTTTTATTGTGTGGATAAATGGAAAAAATTAGAGGGATACTCTTATGACGTCGCTTATTTTGAAAAGGCTAGGAGTTGCATGATGTTTTGGGAAAAAAATTTCTGCAATGTGGGGAGGAGTGAATTTTAAAGGCAGCAAAGGTGGTTTGATAGATTTAAGAAGCGTACTGGGATACACAGTGTGGTAAGGCAGGTGAGGCGCCCGTTCGGACCAAAAAACGGCAGAAAAATATGTGCAAAAATTCCCGGGTACTAGAGGCTGAAAGGCGAAACTGAACAAGTGTTCAAAATTTTGATAACAGGCCTCTTTTGGAAGAAAAAAACCAAAAGGGGGCCTACATTACTCAGGAAAGAAAAGGCACTGCCCGGACACAAGCCTGTGAAAGACAGGCTGAAGCAAGTTCTGTGCTAAGCTAGTGGGGATTTTAAAAAGAAGCCATTACAGTGTACCATTCTGAAAAACCAGAGTGTTCAGGAAAAAAAATGTTATGAAGAGTAAATTGTGTGTGTTTTTTTAGATCTAATAGTAAAGGGATGGGGCACGAGGGAAATTTTCGTCGGTGGGTTTAATAAATGTTTTTTGGCCTATGTGAAGAATTACCCCCTGGGAAAAAAAATTGGATTAAGTGTCCAGTAATGGACAATGCACCGCTTTATCCCCCAAACTTGGATGACCAATTTGAAGGGTTTGGGTTCATCACAGTAAAGTTCTTTTCCCCTGAATACCACTTTCCTCCAGCCAATGGACCAGCAAGTCTTTCAAAATTTTTAACAAACTCTACACAAAGCAATGTTTGAAAGGTGTTTGGAATAGACCCCAGACATCGCTTGACCTACGAGATTTTTGGAAAGAACACTTCAGTATTCTCATTGCGTAAGCCTTATAGGAAAGGCTTGGAGGAGTTTACCAGGACTTTGAACTTGCTTGGAGAAAATTGTGCCAATTGTGTCGAAAGAGGGTTTTTAAAGGGGTTTGAGGCAACCCGATGGCCTGTGTCAGTTGAAACTCTGGGTCGGCAGGGGTTCCATGGGTTGGATGTGAGTTTGGAGGATGTGGAAGATTTGGGTGAGACCACAACGAAAAAGCTACCCATGAGGACTGAAAGGCTTCAGCAGGAAGGGAGCAACAGATCGAGCCTCAGAATCTTGCTGCAGAGGAGGAGAGAGAGATGAAGAAGTGCCTTCTTCAGAATAATTAAGGAGATTTTTGAAATGTGGGTAGGTGAAAGTTTAAATGAGAAACATCACCCAGGAAGGATGTTGCAACCCTATTTGCAACTTGTACAGTGACAGAGTTTTGGGCCCTTTTAGGAAAGTTTTTAAAGGGGAGCCAGAAAAGAGCTCTTGGACAGTTTTTTGCGAGACAGGACTCAGTGACTCTCAAGGTGGTCTAGTGGCATTAAAAAACAGAGAAGAGAAGTACCCAGAAAGGCAATTGGTACCCTAGGTTTGATGAAGGGGATTCCCCTTCCAAACAGTAAATCATCAATCAGTCTCCTTCTCCATCTTCCATACCACAAAAAAGATTGCCAATAAAGGTAAGTGTTATTCTGTTAATGTTTAATTCTAAAGGCACCGTATTGTTTATGACTACATCTATATTTCATTAAAAAATTTTTTGTTTTAATACTCTGGGTGTCAGAGAACGGATTAATTGAATTACATTATTCTTATGGGGAAAGATTCTAAATCGTCCATTTCGATAATAGTCCCACTTCAGGAACGATTATGGTGATAAATTGAGGACCACTGTACTCAAATCATAACATAACCGTGGTTCAGACATGTATGCGCGGAGCCCAGACCGACAAAAGAGATCAGTCACGAGGGAGCCTTCACCAATTCTCCGGAGAGGGAGCATGGACACTGGGGTGTCCCACAGTTACTAAAAACACAGACATAGCCCACCCCACAGAGGGGTAGTAAAGAAATTAGCAAAGACTACAGATGATAGCACAATTCCATATCAAAAAACTTTTGAAAGGGTCCTAAGACCAAGATCGCAACCATCTAGATACCATCAATTAACCCCGAATTGTCTGCATCGCTTTTTGGGCTTTTAAACCCTCCTGCGCAAATGCACTTCAGTCCCTGACTGCAGTAGTGGTGAAGGTGGGGCTTGTCGCGCCTCTGTCGTAAAGCCGGAGATACCATTAGTAACATGGCGTTCGTTACAGTGCGGATCAAAAACTGTGGAGTTGAACTTCAGTGGGGCAAAACCGCCAATTTTCGGGACCAGGTTTTACTCCCTAAATCATCAGAGACACGTATGGCATTGGTGGGATTGTACGGATGTGCTTTGAAGGGAGCATGTGATTTTTTGTTGAAACTGCTCTCAGCAAGGGTTTTTACGAGTCGTGGTAACCCAGTTTTAGTTTTAGGACGTAAGTTTTGATGATACACAGCTGTATGTGGGTGACGTTGTTCCAGACATTACATGATTATGCGTAATGTCCCTTTGAGGTGAGAGACAGTATCAGAAAATTTTTGAGGAATACGGAACTGTTCTTTGGCCCAGAATGGTAAGTGGGTGACGGGTGCCTAAAGTATGCCGGAGGCAACTTTAACCTAAAAATACATGCAAAACCTACCGTCTTAGTGTACTAAAGGAATTCAGGACACAGGTCATGGTGTCATATGCGGGCAAAGGCGTACATGCCGACTATGTGGGGAATATGATCACAGGGGTGGAGTGTGGGAAGAGGCAACGAGCTCCGGGCCCCGGGGACGGAGACATCACCCTTCTACACCGGAGGGAGCAGGTGATGATCAACGACGTGAAGGAGGGCGGGGTTGTCTATGGAGCGAGATAGTGGATGAGGCGCAAAAGGCTGGGGGAGAGGTGAGGCCCTTGACCAGTTTCCTGGCCCAGAGACATTTCCATGGATCGGGTTGCGCAAAAAGTACAGGAGGAAGTGTTGGAAATTGAGGAGGAATTAGCCGAGGTTCTGAAGTCCTTGTCACTGCCTGAGGAGGTGGCTGCTCCTGGAAAGGTGGTAGAAGACTAGTTGAAGGCTGGGGTTTGCATCAACAACAGAACTATTCGGACGACGGGAGTGACAGGGTGACTGAGGTGTCACCGAGATCATTGCCACTGTTACAGTGAGGTTGAGGTACATTGTGAGGCATCCCCAGACCAAGCCATGGAGGATGCGCCTGTACAAGAAAGAGACCCGCTGCGTCGGATTCAGATGATGTCCTAACGCCAGCGCAGCGGATTGGGAAGCAAATATGGGCAGAAGGTGAAGGTAGTGGTGGCCATGACAGGAGGCACCAAAAAGAAGGGGGGGGAGAGAGGGAAGTGTGGCGGGTGACAAGTGGTCCCACACGTTCTGGTGCCCATAGGAAGAGTGAAGAGAGGAGGCAGGGGTGGAAACTTTAATAGGCCTCCGGTGTATGACAGTAAACGTTAATGTTTGTGTAATAGTGTAAGAGAGAATGGTTTAGAATGTTTCTGAATAAATTTAGAGGGGTGTTGTGTTCCTTCAGGAGCATAATTTTTAAAGGAGGGTAGGGGGGTTGGAGATGGGGGGGGTTTCGAGTGGTAACCCTGCCATCTGCCCGTTTGAAAGGAGGGGTGGGTATATTAATCAGGGAGGCGAGGCCGTTGTTTTGCAGAGAAGTGAGGGGGGGGAAGGTTTGCGCGTAGAGGGTTTGTGGATGGGAAAACGTGTGGCCTTTATTAGCGTTTTATGCCCCTGCAGAGAATAACTACAGGTGAAGCAGGAGTTTGTGTGTGAGGACCTTGTGTTTTTTTCCGTGCGTTACCGGAGGTGGCAATATAGGAGGTGATTGGAACTGCGTCATTAGAGGGCTGATGTGGAACCAAAAGGGGGCAGGTTATGTGTCGGGGCCCTACGAGATTTATTGAGGGATATTAGGTAAGGGACGCATTCAAGGGGGGGGGGCGTGGGAGACAGAGCATACATTTGTTAGGAAGGGTATGCAGCGAGGTTAGATAAAGTGTATCTTTCTCACGGGTTGTAGTGAGATCTTTCAAAACTGTTGAAGTAGCATGTCGGATCATAGAGCAGTGTTGGTGGAGGTTGGGTGGGGGAGCTTGCGGAAATATACAGGAGTTACTGGAAATTAAATGTAAGTGCATTGAGTGATGAGGAGGGGGTTTGTGGGATTTTCTGCCCTATGGAAGGAGCTTAGCGAGGAGGCACAGGGAGTGGTAGATGTCATACAATCGTGGGATTGTGTAGCCAAGGAAAGGATTAGGAAATATTATGGGGGGGTGGGCAAAAGTATAAATGATTTAAAATATGGCCTTTCAAACTATTTAGAGGACAGGTTAAGGGGCTGTTATGGGGAAAGGGGGGTGTGTGGGGGCAACTATCCTATGGATGAAATTGTCGAGGTCAAGGGGAGACTGAGGGAGTTCAAAATGAGAGGTTTCAAGCGGTAAGGGTGCAGGCAGGGGTAGAGGAGGTGCTTTGGGGAGGGCAAGCCATCGGCGTGTGTGTTGCGACGTCAAAAACAAAGACAGCGGGTTACAGCTATTCCGAGGTTAGAGGTACATGAGATGGCGGGGGGTTATAGAATGGGTTAGGAGATACTAACTACGAAAGGAATGTGTGCGTATGCGATAAATGGTATGAAGGGTATTAGACAAGTGGGAAGGTGGAGAATGTGGATTTAGAGAAGGTGTGTGAATATGTGACGTGTAATTTAGGGAATAGTGATTTGAAAGGCTTTAGGGGGGGTAATAACGGGAAAAGAAATAGAGTTGGCTTTAAGGGGAATGAGGAAGGGGAAAAGCACCAGGGAAAAGACGGTCTCCCGGCTGAATTTTACCTCCAACATTGGGAGGTGATAAGGGGATTCATGGGTAGGTTATTTAATCAGATGAAGGAGAAGGGTGTGATGGGGGACAAGCAAGCAACAGCAGTTGTAGTGTTGGTCCAGAAGGGTAAGGGGCAGCACACCCTCAAGGAGTACCGTGCCATATCTCTGTTATGTGCTGATTATAAGTTGTTCGCTAAAGTCTTGGGTAATCAGTTTAAATGTGTGGTAGGGAGAGTGGTTTCGAAAACGCAGTATGGTTTGCCTGGAAGGTCGATGATTGAGGGTCATGGAATACTGAGAAATTTTGTGGAGTCAAAAGGGGGGGGAGGGAGGACGGCGTTGTTGGCCTTAGACTGGCAGGGTGGAAAGGGGAGCATTGGAAGCTATACTTAGGAGGCAGGGTTATGGGGAAGAAATAGTTAATTGGGTAACCACGTTGTACAATGGGGCTAAGATGAGGGTACAGATTAATGGATGCTTGGGGGAGGAGATTGTAAAGGGTAGGGGACTTAGGCAGGGGTGTCCCATGTCACAAATGTTGTTTGCGTGCATTCAGGACCCCTTCTATAGAATGGTTGAACGTTGTGTATGTGACACGAGTGGAGGTGTGGGGGAGGTCGGGAAAGTGTGGCCTGGAATAATAGGATATGTAGACGATACAACAGTCCTGGTTCGAGAGGGGATGGCGTTGGGTGTTTTGGATGATGTTGTGCAACAGTTCGGAAATGCAACAGGGATGCAGGTAAATAGAGAGAAGCAATGATCATGGGGTTGGTGATGAGGTGGAGGGGGGGGGGGGAGATGTAACGTTGTGAGGAAACAAACGGTGTCTTTAAAAATTTGTGGTATCACCTATAAGGATGACTTGGATGCTGCTCGAGAGGAAACTCGAATAGATTAATGGAAAGGATTCAGGGGGGTCTGGGTGCATTGCGACCTCACATTGATCTCGTACAACGAGTGATTGTTATAAATGTATTATTGTATAGTTTAAGGTTTGGCACGTAGTAGCCGTGTTCCCATTAACAGGGATGGCGATTGTGGGAATTCTGAGATGAGCGTTTAACTTTTTGTGGGGTTCAAGGTGCGATTGGCTGAGGAGAGAGGTGTAATGTTACCTGTGCGCCAGGGTGGGTTGGGGTTGATGGATTTGAGAAGGAGGATTAAATGTGTGTTTCTTAAATGGGAGGTTTTGCGCAAAGGTGTGAGTGGAGGGCAGCTGGGAGAAGTACATGATAGGTTGGGTAAGTTGTATCGTGGTGTGGAGTTGAGGGAATGTGAAACTGTTTTTAGGGCTTTGGGTGTTGGTTAGAGAACCCAGGAAAATTTGAGTAGGGGGTTTTTTGTAGGCTGCTTGAAGAAAGGATTGTTGTACCAGTTGAGGGATTGTTCCCCATGTACGCATGGAAGAGTATTTGGTATAGGTTTAGCAAGTTGAAGTTAAAGCCTAGGGTAAGGGAGGTAACGTATCGTTTTTCTGCATGGCTACTACCGTCAGGGGGGTACTAAGAACCAGAGGGGGAATTGTGGGCGGAAAAGGTGTGGAATCTGTGGGGAGGATGAGACAGCGTTCCCTGCAGTATACTTTTGTGGGGGACTGGAGGGTGTTAGGTATTGGTTAAGTAGGGTTGTACAGGGGGTGGGGGGGCTTAGGGTGTCGTTCTGCGTGCACTAAGCCTAGATGTGGGAGGGTTCGATGAGTGTTATAAGAGCTTTGGATTATATAATAGTGGATTTTATATATTTTATATATATCGTGGGTGATGAGGGGGAGGGGGATTGTGAGGTGCGGAGGCGGGTACTAGCGGTAACGGTTTATCGTACGATGTGTCGTAATAGAGAACTGTATGGGAGGAGGTGGGAGAAGGATTTTTCGGAAGGGTATAGAATGTTAACGTTAGGGGTTTTTATGAATCTACGACTTGGGCTGAGTGAGTAAGGGGGGGGGGGGTTTGGGGATTACATACGAGAAGGGGAATTCAGGGGACACAGCGGGGTCGCCTCCTGGGAGGGGTGAGAGTGAGGTGTATGTGGGTATAGAAGGTGTGATGTGTGGCATACGTGTATGTAGCATGCAAGTGGGCACAGAAAGCAAAGGTGATATCAAGTAATTACGTAGTAACGAATGAAGAATTCTGTGTTTGATGTGTCAGGGTCGTCAATGACCTTCTTCATGTATTAAGTGTGAATGGTGTCAAGATTATAGGTGTAAGACCTTGAAGAGCTTTTGGGCTTCTGTAGAGTGTGGGGTTTATAGCCTTTATTGGGCATATTTCAAGTGCGATAAGCGTATCGCAATGAGAGGTTAATTTTAAATTATGTTGTTTGTGTTTAGTGTTGGGGTTTTTAGCGAGTGTACTGACTTTATTTTAGCATTATATAATGTGCTCATCCAGTTGATGAGAGATGGAACGCTAATGACTTCCATAAATTTGTAATGCCTCGTTAAAAATTTGTAATGGGGAAATATGGTTTAGTCTCTTACTTTATATAATGTGCTCAGCCTGTGGAAGAGGCTGTATTAATATTTAGTAATATTTATTAATATTTATTTAGTATAAGTGTGAGGCTTAGGATTTTCATTTTTTTTTCAATGCTTAAAGAGGGATTGTAGTGAGGCACGTATGTATGTTTATAGGTAATTCTTATTGTATAGGGGTTAATTTTGGGAAGTGCATGTACAGTGGACCCCCCGGTTAACGATATTTTTTCACTCAGAAGTATGTTCAGGTGCCAGTACTGACCGAATTTGTTCCCATAAGGAATGTTGTGAAGTAGATTAGTCCATTTCAGAACCCCAAACATACACATACAAACGCACTTACATAAATACACTTACATAATTGGTCGCATTCTGAGGTGATCGTTAAGCGGGGGTCCACTGTACTAGAAGACAAAAAGAATGCAGATGTAATATACACAGACTTTGCAAAAGCCTTCGACAAGTGTGACCATGGCGTAATAGCGCACAAAATGCGTGCTGAAGGAATAACAGGAAAAGTTGGTAGATGGATCTATAATTTCCTCACAAACAGAACACTAAGAGTAGTAGTCAACAGAGTAAAGTCTAAGGCGGCTACAGTGAAAAGCTCTGTTCCGCAAGGCACAGTACTCGCTCCCATCTTGTTTCTCATCCTCATTTCTGACATAGACAAGGATGTCAGCCATAGCACTGTGTCTTCCTTTGTAGATGACACCCGAATCTGCATGACGTGTCTTCCATTGCAGACACTGCAAGGCTCCAGCTGGACTCAACCAAATCTTTCAGTGGGCTGCAGAAAACAATATAAAGCTCAAAAATGAGAAATTCCAATTACTGTGATTTGGTAAACATGAGGAAATTAAAACCTCATCAGAGTATAAAACAAATTCCTTCCACTAAATGGAGCGAAAAACTAACGTCAAAGACCTGGGAGTGATCATGTCGGAGGATCTCACCTTCAAGGACCATAAATTGTATCAAACGCATCTGCTAGAAAAATGACAGATTTGGGTAATGAGAACCTTCAAAACTAGGAATGCCCAAACCCTGGGTGAAAATCTTCAGGTCGCTTGTTCTATCTAGGCTCTAATATTGCTGCACACTAACAGCACCTTTCAAGCAGTGAAATTGCTGACCCAGAAAATATACAGAGAATCTTCACGGCGGCATAACGGAGATAAAATTCCTCAATTACTGGAGCACTTGAAGTTCCTGAACCTGTACTCCCTAGAATTTCAGGCAGGAGAGATACATGATTATATACACCTAGGGAAAAACCTAGAGGGACTAGTACTGAATTTGCACACGAAAAACACTCGCTACGAAAGCCAAAGACTCAGCAGACGATGCAAATTCTCCCCAATGAAAAGCAGGGGTGTCACTAGCCTGTTAAGAGACAACACAATAAGTGTCAAGGGGCCCAAGACTGTTCAACTGCCTCCCAGCATACATAAAGGGGATTACCAATAGACCCCTGGCTGTCTTCAAAGCAGGCACTGGACAAACACTAAAATCGATACCCGACCACCGGGCTGTGGTTGTACATTGGATTGCGTTTCAGTCAGCAGTAACAGCCTGGTTGATCAGGCTCTGATCCACCATGAGGCCTGGTCACAGACTGGGCCACGGGGGCCCTTGACCCCCCGGGAAACCCCTCCAGGTAAACTCAGGGTAAACAGGGGAGTGAGACGGTAACTTTGTTGATGGTAAATGGGAGTGAGATTTCCCTTTGTTGAGGGTTTACAGGGGAAAAACCCTTTAACATTTTGATGGACATGGGAGGTGGACTGAAAACCATTGTTGAGTAAATGGGAGTGAGACTGTAACTTTGTTGATGGTACAGGGGAAAGGAGACTGTAAATTGTTGATGATACATGGGAGTGGACTGAAACCCTTTTTGATGTTTACATGGGGTGGGGGACAAAACCATTGTTGATGGTACAGGGGAGTGAGACTGTAACTTTCTTTGCAGAAAAATGCACAACAGTCCTGGTATACCCCATGTATACCCAAAAGTATTTCCCGGGTTATATCCGGGCCATATATCGGGTATATCCGGGTTTTTACCAGGTGTTCCCTAGTATATAAAAAGGTTTTCAAAGGTTTTTCAAAATTTTTATAAGCTTTTTCCCAGGTATATCCCAGATATAAAAAAATAGAATTATCCCAAAGTATATATCGGCATATCCCGGGAAAGTTATTCATGTTACAGGGGAAACCCGGGGGTTTTTTCGGTTTGCCCTGGGTTCGCCCCATTTTGAGTTTCCCCCTTTTTTTTTTCGGCAAAAATTTTGCCCCGGGGTTTTGGCCTGTCCCCTGTTTTTTGGTTTGGGTCCCGATCTGTCCCCCTGCCCGCAAGGCTCGTGAGCCAGCTAGTTTTGTTTATCCACGAGTGAACATTACCTTGCATGCTCACCCAAACATTTCACAATAAATTCTTTTGTGTTTAGTGCTTGTTTATTGTTTGGGGATGTGAAAAAAAGCCCCCAGGGGCCCTTTGAAAAAACTTCCAGTGGCACCCCTTTGGGTAAAGCAGGGGAAAAAACATGATGGGAATTGAAGAAAAAAAATTGTAGAAAATTTCCCAAGAGTGGAGGGGAAGGAGAGGGGAAAATTGGCCTTTTTTCAGTGATACTTTTGATATTACCATACTAAAGCGGGCGGGGAGCCCGATAAAGGCAAAAAGCCAGCCAGTGAAAAAGGTTAGCTTTAACAGGCAGCAATTTAAGTTAAAAAATTAATCGACAAAAAAAGGGGACAGCACGAAACTGACTCCCCCCAGTGTTATTGGGTTTATAGGGCGATGACAACATTTGCCGTCTCTGCTCCCTTCCACACCCCCACTATGAAAAGGTTATCTTTAAAGGGGCCCTTTTTATACACCCAACAAACAAAAAAACACAGCAAAACCCCGTTGGTTGGGGGGAGAAAACATATGAACATTTTATTATTTTTGGGTTTTTTTTACCAGGTTTTGTTTTTATTAATTTTGGTTTATGTCTTTTTAGATGAATTGGTAGGTTTTTTAAGCCATGATTTAAATTTTATTTGCCTTTCGTCCCCAAACAAGAGCCTTAAAAAGGGTTTAAAACTGATTTTAAATTTCTTTTTCCCATTAAAATTTAATGCTCTATATTTATTTCTCAGTGTTTTCTGTATGTAAAACTTTTAAAAATTTATTTTTTAAAAAAAAATTTTTTTTTTGGAAATTTTTTTGGGTGGAATGGTTTAAATTGGTTTTTTTTTTTGGGGTTTTTACAAGTCCCCTGGGTTACTTGACCATATCGGGAAAAAAAAACCAAAATGCCCCCACTATAAGCGGGTATAATCACAGAAAACACCACCCCCACTATCCTACCTTTTCAAAACCAAAATTATTTAACCCTTGACTTCGGGGTCGTATTTTTAACGTCATGGGAAAATCCCATTTTTAAAAGGGATCTATACACATGAATTTTAGGGCTTAAAAATCAAGTGGGAGAGGGCTGGTAGGCCTACATGAGAGAGAATGGGTCCGTGGTGGGTGTCCCACCCTGTGAAAAAAATCGGGGAAACCAGGGTGATTTGGGAACTTTCATTTTTGGTAGGCCTTTTTCACCATCCCTTCCCCGGAAAGAAGTTCCCACTCCTGGGCGTTTGGAGGTCTTTTGTTCCCAAGTGAAGCCAACAGCGATAAAAGTGTCAGTGAAAGTGAATTCCCTGGTTTTAAAACCCGGGTGTGACTAAAAAAAGTGCCAGGAAAACGTAATTAGTAAATAAAAACCCCCAGATGTCCAAAACCCTTCCCAAACCTCTGGGTGGGCGGGCTGTTCATGTTCCCCTGTCCCCCAGGACAAAAGGGGAAACTATTTGCCCGTGTACAAGACTAAAATGTGAGAGTGTAAGTAAATTTTGAAGGGGTTTTAAAGGGTTTACTAAAAGCAGTTTAGTTGTGACGTGGGGGGTATTCCGGTGAAGCGGCTTTTATTTTGGGGACACGCTTTACGGTTGGTAGTGTGCCTTTTTTCTTTTCCCAAGAGGAAGGATACATCTGGGGAAGCACACCCCTTTGGCCCTACACCACGACCTGATAGTAAAGGGATGACGATATTTTTTACTTTGGGGGAACAATGATGGAGTGAGGCAGAAGGCGGTGGGGGTTTGAAGTGATGGTGGACGGGGTATTTTGACAAAAGCAGGGGGCCCCACGCTAAAACACGCTGCTGACTCTGCCCCAACTACAAACCAGCCTCACTCGCCCCCAAACACCCCCACAACAACCACAGCCAAAAACCTGCAAAACCCACAACCAGGGTCCAATATCCGGGAACCCCCAGCTAAACCACATCTGGGATTGACCCCAAGGGGGGACGGGTTTTTTTCCCATTTCCCCTTTGATTTTTTGGGGGACAACGGGGAATACGGCCATCATGTACATTTGGGGAAAACAATACCCCCCCCCCCTTGAACTGGAGGGCTTTCAGTTGTTCCCCGATGAACCCCTGATGGAACATTATTGTGGGAAAAGCAATCCCTACTTTGAGTCCCCCAGGGGCAAACCTATTCTTTCCCCAAGATCCGCCTACCCAGTGGAAGGACACAACTGGGGCCCAGGGATGTATCTGTTCTTTGCCACAAAAATTGTTTTTCCCAAACATTTTTATAAGCACAGTGTCACAAAATACTGGACGAAAAGACCCCCTGATTTAAACCCCCTCCTTTCAGGACTTTATACCGTAAAATAGATTTGTGTTACTGTTACGTATTTTACACTTTTGGCCCAAAAAAAAGGGCCTGACAGAAGGGACGGGGTTATATAAGATCAGACGAGTGTTTATGTACCTGAAACAAAAGTGGTGTATGTTTTTTTACCCCTTCGGGAAGCTTGTTTGATAAACTTTGTTTTTGTTCTTAGGAAGACTTCATTCAAACAGTATAAAACCAAGCAAGAGGAAACGTTTTGGGTAAAAATTTTTATTTGTTCTGTGTGATGGCAAAAGGGTTTGGGTTTTTGGGGGGATAAAATTTGTGTACACTGGCGGTTAAAACTTGGAAGAAACCAGAAAGTTGTGGGTATCTTGGTGATGTGGTTAGAACAAGGGATGGAGCCTTTTTTTGGGTTTAAGGGGGCATATTTTTTATACTGACAACTGGTACACAAGCCCTATACTCAGTGTTTTCTTGGGTAAAACCATGACAGTTTGTGTGTGGACAGTGCGTGGAAAAATCGAAAGCAATGCCAAAGTTCGTTTGCTGGCAGCCCTTAGAGGTAAAGTGAGGTGTTTGCTTGCCAATGCCCTCATGGCATTTGGGTTTGGCCCTGAAAAAACGTGATGTCACACTGGGACATTATTTCATCGACACGAAAGGGTTAGAAAATTGGGAAACAAAATGGGAGAGCCCAATGAACCCATTGTAAAACCGGGCAGCGTGATGGTTTTTAAAACCCCCAATATGCGCTTAGGGGGACAAATGTGAATGCAGATTGGGTTTGCTGACGTGTTTGCAAGAGTTAAAAAGTGGTAATAAAACTGTTTTTCCCCTCTTCTTGACATTTCCATGTGAAAGCTTTAAAAAGTATAAAATTGAGAAAAACAAAAAACCAAAAAAAAGTGAATTTTGTTTGGCAGTTTCCCTCAGGGCAAATAATAAAATTTAAGTAAACCCAAAGGGAAAAAAAACCCGCAATAGACCAGCCCCCCACGAAATTATTTCCCCATGTCCTTTTCGTTGGGCCTGGTGTACTACCCCTTTCCACTGCCTGCCCACTGCTTCCCAAAGGGAAAAAAGCTCGAAAAGGTGTTTTTCTGTGGACCCCACCACAAAACGCCCCCAAAAAGCAGAGGGGGGGCCCCCCGTTTTATGGGTGTGTAAAAAAACCTTTTGTTATCCCATGGGTTTTCAAAGGGAAATTCCCCAAACTGCGCAGTTCTAGAAAGGGTCCAGTGTTTTCCAATAGGTATATTTATTATAAACAATCGTAATAAACAATTTTTTTTATTGTTTGTGTAAAAAAGGTTTTTTCAAAATTTAAAGATACGAGTGTTTTTGCTGTTAAATTTTGTTAATTAAAAGGGGTGTAAAATTTGAACATTGCACAATAATTTTGTCTCAGGCCCCCAAAAAAGGGTTTTGTTTTTATTTTCAACTGGCCGTTTTTCCCAAGGGAGGGTGGCCCGAAAAAGAAAAACCCTTTCCCTCATTCACTCCATCACTGTCTTGCCAGAAAAGGGGGCTTTTTCACTACAAATTTTTTAAACTGCAAAAATTTAAAAACCCCCCCTTCAGGTGAGGAAATGTACTTCCCCTCTCCAGGAATCAAGTCCGGCCTGCCCGGGTTTTCCCCTAAACCCCCCTTTATTTAAAAGTTACTTTGCTCACACTCCAACGAGTCAAGTTTAAAAAAAACCCTTTTTCTCCCTTCATCCTTTTCAAAAACGCTCACGCAGCCCGCTGGAAATCCAAGCCCCCGCACACAAAACCTCCCTTTTCCCCTCCCTCCAACCTTTCCTTTGGCCGACCCTACCCCCCCTTCCTTCCCCTTAAAAGACTGATTCACTCTTTAAGTCATTCTGTTTGCTCCATTCTCTCTACATGTCCGAAACCCCCCAACAACCCTTCCCCAGCCCTTGGGGCAACAGTTTTTGGTTTAAACCCGCCCCCTCCCCCTTCTTCCCCCAAAAATACGTAATTTTCTGATTATATTCACACAAACATTGGGCCCCCAGACTTTACCCTCTCCACTGGGTCCGGGGCCCCTCCTCGCGCAACATTTTATCCCATGTTCACAACCCCTATAAGAGCGTTGGTAAAAATTTTTACTCTCATACATTCCCCTCTTTTCCTCCAAGGACAAAAATTCTTTTTCTTTCCCCAAACTCCCAAGTGCACCCCTCACTCTTTTCCCCCCATCCCAATTTTTATGATTTTACCCCATCCCTTTTATAGCCCATAAGGACCCCTCCACTCCCCAAAAATCTGAATACATTCACCTCCTTTCCCTTCTCTCTCCCCCCAATCTGTATTAATCTTTATCACCTAAACTTTTTGTTCCTCATAACCTTACTCTTTTTCCCGAAAAAACATTTAAATTTTTTTTTCTTTTGCACACCCCACCAAATTTTATCCCCCAAACTCTGCAAATTTTCTTTAGGAAACTCCCCAAAGCCAGTGTACAGCAAAAAAGCAGCTGTGCAACCCCACTTTTTTGGGGTTTATTCTTTTTCTTTTAAAATCCAAGCCCTTTTCCAAGACCCTCGCATTTACTTCTCTTACAACCCCATCATTTAAAATTTTTAAAACCCGGTGGGGCTTTACACATCCTTGTCTAGGGCCCACTTTTTTGGGGGAAAATTTAATTTTCCCCCTTTCCTACATACTCTAAATTGGGCCTCACTATCCTCGTAAAAAATTTTTCATTCTTTTTAGTTAAACCCACCTCCACACCATACACTTGCAAATCTTTCCACATTGCCCCCCTTTTTCACCCTGTCATACCCCCTTTTCCCAATCCTAAATGGGCCCCAAAAGGGCCTCTTTTGCCTTAAAGTAAATACTGTTCACTTATTGTTTTTACTGTAAACACCTGGTCCAACACCCCCCCACCTTTCCTAAAGCCTCCCTTGTTTTATCTGCTATCCCCCTTTTTCTTTTACTCTTTAAATTTTTTCAATAATAACTTTACCATACACCCTTTTTTTTGGGATACTCAGAAAACCTTTTTCCCCCCCAATTTTTGCACTCTCTTTTTTCCCCTTTGCCTTTATCAAAGGAAATATGGGATGCTCCTGGGCCCCAAACCCCAGGGTCCTTTCCCTTTTCCCTAATTTATTAAATAATTGCACCAAAAACTCCAAAAAATATATCCCCACCGCTTTTAAAAATTTTTATCTTTTTCCATCAATCCCGGCTGCCTTACCCCCTTTCATTTTACCTACTGCCTCACGAAATTCCCCCCCACTCCAACTGGGCTCTTTCCCACTCCACAAGATGTTTTTTCCCCCTTGTCCTTTAAACGAATCACAGTTCCCTATTTTTCAAAAATTTTAAAAATTTTCAAAAAAAATTCCCCTTTAAACTTCCCAATACCTCTAACTCCCATTTTAAAAACTTCCTCTTTCCCATTTTTTAAATGACAAAAACCATTTTTTCTCTAGGCTTTCTAACTGTTTTAAACTCACTCCAAAAATTTTTTTTTTTTTCAACAAAATTTTTTTGGGTAACATCTACCCCCCTCTCTCATTTGCTCTCTTTTTTTCATTGCTTCACCACTCTCTTTAAACCCCTTTTTTTTTTCTTTCCCTATACTCTTCCCTCCTTTTCACTTTACTTTGTAAAGTTCTCAAATTTCTAAATTTTTCTCCCTTACTACTCTCTTTACATCATCATTTCCCAATCGCTCCTTTCCCCCCCGCACCCACTTTCCCGTAACCCCAAAACTTCTGTGAAAAACTCTTTAAAACTCATTTTTAAAACCCAACCTACCTCTTGGGCCCCCTTTTCCTATGCCTCATTAGCCCATCTATCCTCCAATAGCTGTTTTTATCTTACCTAACTGCCCTTTTTAGGTTTTTAAAACCCTTTACCCCTCTCTTTCCTGATGTTCTATTCTCCTTGTATCCCCTTACCCCCTTTTTCTTCAGTTTGCTACAACTAGAAAGTGATCTGATATTTTGTGGCCCTCCCAAAAACTTTTACATCCTGAAGTTACTCAACAGTTTTTTATTCCCCAATTTCATAATCCAAAAAACTACTGTAATTTTGCCCCCCTTTTAAAATCTTGTAAATTTTTTTCCCCTTTTCTTAAAATTGGATTTTCCCCATAACTAAAAACCCCTTTCTATACAAAAATTCAATCAAAGGGGGTCCCCTTTCCTTTTAAAACCCGGCACCCCAAACTTACCTACCCCCACCCTCTCTAAAAGTTTCTCCTACTTTTGCATTAGGTCCCCTACCAACCCAAATTTCTCTCTCACTTGATTTAAAGGCTCCTATACATTCACTTAACATCTCCCAAAATCTCTCTCTCTCCCCTGCATTTCTCTCTTTCCGGTGCCCACACGCTTATTATGACCAAATTCTCGCCCCCAACCTTTACTTTAATCACTTTTTCTTGAATTTTTCAATTCATATTTTCTTTTTTTCCTTCCATTTAAAAATTTTATTTTAAAATTACTGCTTTCCCCCCTTTTTTTGCTCTAAACTTCTCAGATACTCCAGATTTTAATTTCCCCTTTAAATTTCCCCCCCTGAAAATCTCCCACCCCCTTTAGCTTTGTTTCGCTTAAAGGGCCCGGGCAAACCAACTTCTTTTTATTTAAAACTCAGAATTTATCTGTTTTTGGCTCCGCACTACATCCACGCCATTTTTTGCATCCCAGTTTTATTTAAAATTTTTTCCCTTTTCTTTTTTTAGTAAATGTTTTAAGGGGAAGGGGTTTAGGGCCCTTGCTCCCGGCATTTTTGGGCGCCCTTTTTTTTTTTTTTTTTAAAATTTACAGCAGGCTTTCGGAGGAAAGATTCTTTTTTGACATGAGGGGATGGAAATTATTGTTGCAAAAAAGGAAAAAACATTAACCCTTTTTAGGGCCCCAGTTATCTTTCCCTTCCCACAGTGTAGTCTTGCCCGTGGTTTATTTCTTTTTTTTTGCCTGGTGTAATCAAAATAGTACTTGTTTTTTCCCCGACAATATTTTTCCTTTAAAAGGGGTGGTAGAGAATAGCCCCAAAGAATTCCAGTTCCTTTTCAGTGTTTCCAGGGAACAAAATGGAAGGGATTCCACTTTGAGTGTCATCAAACTGATTTTTTTGGGGTTTGGGAAAAAAAATTGGGATTTTTCTGCGTAAAAGATGCGGTTTGCTGGTGGGTAGTGGCATCATAAGTGGTTGTGGTTTTTAGGTGTGGTTTTTGGTTGAGCAGGTTGTGGTGGGGGGGGGGGGGGGTTAAAAGGGTGGGTTTTTTTCCTGGAAACCCGCTTTAGTAAACGCTTTTTGTCTTTAGGCTGGGTGGTGCCGGGATGCTGCGTGCCCTTTATACCCCCACCCCCTACTGGGCACCTGTTTGGGCTATTTCCCTACCAAAATTTTAGCCACATCAATTTATAACTTTCACTGTTTTTTCCCGGTGTAGGGCCCCGGAATATACTCCGGGATGAAATCCCCTCGCCCTTGGGAATTTTCATATGGTTTCACTACCTGAGCACATGCTGTGTCATATAAACTGATGCTTCACTGGTGAATATGATTCCTCACTGTCACTACTTGATGATCATCAAGAGCAATAAAATCAAAGTCCTTGTCACTATCATCATTATTACTCAAATCCGAGGCCTGACCACGTGAAAATACTAGCTTTCTCTTTGTGACGAGGTACAATTGAATGTGACTGAGAGGCATCGGCACCAGAGGTCAAAGGTTGGGGGTCGTCAGGATTTTTGGCACTATTTTTGATATCCTGAGCATTGCTGTTGGTCACAACTTGATCAAAACCATAGAATTCCTCTTCAGATCCACTTCCATCAGTGTTAGAACTATCACTTGGGAAGAGGAGAGTCCCAATTCGCCTGGGAGTGAGAGCTTCATTTGCCGTGAGGCATGGTAAACTAACGTACTCAGATGGCGTTCCCACAGTGCCATGCGGGCACCCTGATATTTTATTTACTGTGCACACTGACCATGCAGACCCATTATCTTAGATATAGGCCTACCAGGCTCCTCGCGCTAAATTTGAAGCCGCTAGAATTTTGGCATAGATCTACGGCTTGGACCCTGGCTTCAAAGCTGTAGATCTATGGCATGGACCCTGAAAGAGTTAAGGGTTAAATTGCTTCTAGAGGTAGTTTTTAAATTGTTTCTGGAAACGGTTTTTAAATTGTTTCTGGAAATGGTTTTTAAATTTTTTGAAGGCAGTTTTTAATTTTTTTATTACCTGGAGTTTACCTGGAGAGAGTTCCGGGGGTCAACGCCCCCGTGGCCCGGTCCTGTGACCCGGCCTCCTGGTGGATCAGAGCCTGATCAACCAGGCTGTTGCTGCTGGCTGCACGCAAACCAACGTACGAGCCACAGCCCGGCTGGTCAGGAACCGACTTTAGGTGGTTATCCAGTGCCAGCTTGAAGACTGCCAGGGGTCTGTTGGTAATCCCCTTATGTATGCTGGGAGGCAGTTGAAACAGTCTCGGGCCCCTGACACTTATTGTATGGTCTCTTAACATGCTAGTGACACCCCTGCTTTTCATTGGGGGGATGGTGCATCGTCTGCCAAGTCTTTTGCTTTCGTAGTGAGTGATTTTCGTGTGCAAGTTCGGTACTAGTCCCTCTAGGATTTTCCAGGTGTATATAATCATGTATCTCTCCCGCCTGCATTCCAGGGAATACAGGTTTAGGAACCTCAAGCGCTCCCAGTAATTGAGGTGTTTTATCTCCGTTATGCGCACCGTGAAGGTTCTCTGTACATTTTCTAGGTCAGCAATTTCACCTGCCTTGAAAGGTGCTGTTAGTGTGCAGCAATATTCCAGCCTAGATAGAACAAGTGACCTGAAGAGTGTCATCATGGGCTTGGCCTCCCTAGTTTTGAAGGTTCTCATTATCCATCCTGTCATTTTTCTAGCAGATGCGATTGATACAATGTTATGGTCCTTGAAGGTGAGATCCTCCGACATGATCACTCCCAGGTCTTTGACGTTGGTGTTTCGCTCTATTTTGTGGCCAGAATTTGTTTTGTACTCTGATGAAGATTTAATTTCCTTGTGTTTACCATATCTGAGTAATTGAAATTTCTCATCGTTGAACTTCATATTGTTTTCTGCAGCCCACTGAAAGATTTGGTTGATGTCCGCTGGAGCCTTGCAGTGTCTGCAATGGAAGACACTGTCATGCAGGCAGTTCTTGAACAGTTTTGGAGTGGGATGTTTTACAAGTGTAGTTACACTATAACACTGTTGAGGAACTTTGTATCAATAACACACAGACACACGAGACAAATTTATGACGACGTTTGGGTTTGACATGACCATTAACTTGTCAATAGTTAATGGTTCAAGTCACTCTCAAACACCATTGGGAAGTTCCCCTTCTCCCCCGTGTAAATTGGGGGTTTTCTTTTAATCATGGTATTTTTTCTTTTCTTTAATTCCCTAGGTGTTTTTTTAATAGATTTTACAACATAAACTAACGTGCTCCCTTATTTT
>NC_069413.1:31599756-31689029 GCF_026875155.1 Cherax quadricarinatus
AAAAGGGAAAAAATTTCCATATCCACCACATACCCTTTTAAGTTCCGGACACCATACAACAAATCACCAAGAAAATCTCCAAGACTGTTGCATACATCAAAGAAAAGGGTACTACGTTCCACAATCAGCTTCTCCTGGCACTGACCATTCACTCACATACCCTTATCTTACATATGGCATTGTGCATGGGGATCAACAACATCCAATCACCAAAAACCCCTAATAACCCGGGCAAAAGGCAGCAATAGGAATGATAACAAATTCCCACTCCCACCAGCATACTCCACCAATTTTCAAAAGTCTGAATCTGCTCACCATTAAGAACATCCATACTTATTCATGTGCCTACTACATACACAGAATAATACATGCAAATATATACCCTCCACTCAAACTTCTCCTCACCAACCTAAACAGGACACATGACCACAACACAAGACACAAATCTCTTTTTGATATACCTCGTGTCCATATCACACTGTGTAAAAACTCTATGCACATAAAGGGCCCCAAAATATGAAATTCATTACCAGAAGATATTAAAGTAACACGGTCTGAAAATCAATTTAAGACTTCTCAAAAGCCACTAAATCACCCAAGACTAAATGCTAAATACTCAGTACAGTGGACCCCCGCATACCGCTGGCATCACATAATGTTAAGTCCGCATACCGATACATTTTATCGCTAAAATTTTGCCTCGCATACCGCTAAAAAACCCGCTCAACGCTATTCGTCCGAGACGCGTCTAATGTGCGGCCTGAGCCAGCCTCACATGTTCCGCTGGTGGCATTGTTTACAAGCCAGCCTCCACGGTAACATCCAAGCATACAATCGGAACATTTCGTATTATTACAGCGTTTTTGGTGATTATCTGCAAAATAAGTGACCATTGGGCCCCCAAAAAAGCTTTTAGTGCCAACCCTGGTAAAAAGTGTGAGAAATAAATTATCGAAATACTGTGGTACCATGGGCAACTGCTGCTGCCTGCTGCTGCTGCTGCTGCTGCTGCTGCGCTGCTGTAGCACTGTCAGCTGCTGCTGCGCTGTAGCACTGCGCTGCTGCGCGCTGAAACCCGTCTGCTGCTGCTTAGCACCGTTGCTGCTGCGTAGTACTGTCTGCTGCACTTAACACCGCTGCTGCTCTGTGCACTGTCGCTGCTGGAGCACTGTCACTGCTACGCTTACACTGTCAGCTGCTGCGGGCTGCGGGGGGGGCGCTGTAGCACGTCCTGCGCTGCTGTAGAAACGTCAGCCGTGCTTGAGCACCGTACTGCTGCGTACCCCGCAGCTCGCTGCTGCTGTAGCACCGTCGCTGTGCTGTACCTGCAGCGCGTCGCATATTTTCTGATCCCTGTGTTATATAAAATAGAAAAGACCAAGAGTCTCAAAACCCACCCGGGGGTTTTCAACCCCCCGGGGGTATGGTTTATAGCTAGCATATTATATCATCCCATGTCTTTAATAGGAGATCCCTTGTGGGCCTGTGACTTTGTGTGACTCCTGGATTTTCATGTGTGGCCAACCCTGCCTTCCCCCAAGTCGCGTGACCACGGGCAAGAAGCAAGGCGGGGCTCCACATTCATCATCACAGTCGGCAATAAAATGTTACCATCCAACAAGTGTGTCTATTTTTAAACCCCGATATCTCCATTTAAAACCCCCCCTTTCGAAAAATGGTGGCAGCGGGGGGATTGAATTCTGAAAAATTAAGCTTTTCCTGGAATAAATTTCCCTGTAAGACGGCCTTTTTCGTTCACCAGGGGCCCTACCGGGGTTTTAAATGCCACCCAGCACCCAAGCCATTCTCCCGTCCAAAGCCCTACCATTTCCCCCCTACATTTTAGGTCAGTCTCTTTTTTTGTGTTCTCTTTTTTCATCCTCCCGAGGGTTGACCCAAGTTTGAAAAATAAGCCCTTCCAGTCTGTGTGGGGAAAGCCCATCACCTAGTCTACTTCATCCAATTTCCTTGCCGCCAAGCCGCTTCCACCTTTTGTTTGCTCATCGGTAAATTGTAAAGCCTTTCGGTGGAAGGGTTAAAAAAACCACTACCTAACCCGGGTGTCTTACCCCATTACCGAGCAAGCACATGAGTATCTTCATGCTTGTGATTCAACCCCAAGCATTCTGATGCTCTTTTTCATCCTTGGGGGTTTTTGGGGTAATTCGTGGTTTGTTTTTAACATCGGCTTAAAATTTATCTTCGCGGCGTGGGGGCTTTCCAGGAGGCTTACCCGTAAAACCCATAACCCAGCCACCCACGCCCAAAGTTTCGCACCATTGCGTCTTACCCCTGTTAACCCACAAACCCCAAACACACTAAACCCATTACCAAACTCACCTACTTTTTCTGTGTTGTAAACTACAAAGGTTGTAGCACCATTTTAAACCACACGGGGGGCAAACTAGTGTGTGTTTTGTGCCACCTTTTAAAAACCTCCTTTTGGGTGTCTTTTGCCGATGTAAGCGCAATTCTTCGATCACCTTGCAAGAAGCACAAGACCACATAAAAACCCTCTACTTCCACACCATCAACCTCATTCTTCCCCCAAAGTCGTTACGCGATAATTTTTTTTTCAAAAAATTTTGTAGGTTGAGACATTTCTTTTGGTTTCCATGATTTTCTCTAGTGACATTAAAGGACCTTGTCAACCAGTTTATATTCTGATTATTTATTTTTTTTAATCTCCTTTTTCAGTTTTAATTTTTCGTGCTTATCTTAATCGTTTGTCTTTTTATACATTTTGAAGAAGTATTTAGTGTTTTTTTTTTGTGTTGAAAACAAACAGTATAGAACTTGTGTTTACACTTCACAATCACCAGTGTTCTTAGAAATTCCATGAAGTATTTCATAAATTTTTTCACCTCATTTTCTGCTCACAACTCAGTGTTGTCTTTTTTTTTTTTTTTTTCTTCCCATTTTTTGTGTATTTTTTGTTTTGTTCCCTGTGTGTTGAACATTTTTGTGTCATATCTTTCATTTACCATGCCCAATTTTTCTTTTTTCCCACAGACAATATGCATTATTTTGTGCAAGCAAAAATCATTTTTTACAAAATTTTTCACACTCAATTTTCATTGCAAGAAAATTCTAGTTTTTGGTTTGTTAATGTTTTTGGTTTCTGCATCACGAAGTGTTCAAACTTTTTGTTAGTTTTTTAGCATCTATTATTTTTCATGTTTCATTGAAAAAATTTCATTTTAGTGCAATTTTTAAGTTCTCTTTTAGAGAAAAATTGTTCTTTTGCTTGTTAATGTTTTAAGTTGCTTTTAACAGTTAAAGGTTCTTCCTTGATATATTCTTTTCGTGTTTGTTATAAATTTTATTTTTTGCACATTGACTCATTTTGCAAAAATTTCTTGGCAAATATTTTTTGCCACAAAATTTTTTTCTTGCGAGATTCTAAGCAGTTTTTTTTTTTTTTTTGATTAGCAATTATTTGAAATATTGCTACAGTTTATTTCAGTGCAGTTTCATATCCCTTTTTTCTTGCATAATTTTTTTATTCGTCGTGTCTTTTTTTTTTTTATTTCATGAATTTCCCTGTTTATATTTTTTGCACAATTTTTATTAGTCCTTTTTAATTTTTTTTTTTTGATTTATCATTTTATTGTGTTTTCCTTGTTGCATTGAAAGTAAAGACAACTCCTGTGCCATCATTCAATTTTAAAAGTAAAAGTTGACAAATTAGATTTTGATAAAGTCAATTCCCTTTGATTTTCTTTTGTTCAATTTCATTGCATATTTTTTTTGTTGAGTTTTTTTGCTTACTGTGTGCCCGGGTAAATTTTTAATTACTTATGCAAACGAAAAGCATTTTCTTCCCTTAAAAAGCTTATTGTGTCTTTTTCTATTTTTTTCTCCCTTTAGTCCTTGAGTAATTCCCCTTTGGGAACATGCCCAGTCACTTTTGAATTTTCATTATGATCATGCCAGTAAAATCAATATGAATCAGTCCACAGACCAAATTCCCTTACTGACTGAAAGAAAATTCCACCCCGAGAAAGGGTTTTTTCTCACGCTTTATCTGAGATTTTTAAATGCTGGAAAGAATTCAATTAATTCCTATAGATCGTGAATTACTTTTTAAACGTACCGACGGTCAGGCACATAATACTTCCTCCTGTCTGGACTCCACCCACACATCGTCACGCAGTAGTCTGAACAAAATCCTTGCATGGCATTTTTTCAAGTACTCGTTCCTTCCCGGGGGACGCTTTGAGAAGAATTTTATTTGCAACGGTTATGCCCTCTTTTGCGATCCACAACCTTGCAAAAAGACTTTTCGGGGGCTAGTTCCACTTGAGTGTTGTTGTTTCCTTGTTTTCGAGGGTGATCCCATCCTAGTTGACAAACAGTGCATTGTAAGAATTTTTTCTCGAATAATTTCAGTTTTTTCTTTTGTAAGTGTGTTTCTTTATGCTAATACCTCTTCATTTGTGTGCGACTCAATTAAATACACATTGTTGACCGTATTCATTTCCCCTTTCCCCTTTTCTTGCAGTTTGAGATATAATTCTTCTCCCTTTCTCATATGCGTTATAGGTAATTTTTTAACCTGGGGGGGTCATCCCTCCCCCGTTTTTTTTTCATTCCCCCCTGTAAGAAAGAAATGATACCTTTTTCCAAACAAACCCTACTGGGGAAGGTTTCCGGCCTTGACTTCCAAAAGTTCAATCCCACTTTTGAAAAAATTTACGGCAATCGAATTATCCAAGCTTTATCACACACTTATGATTACTGCAATCCTCCATTTTCTGTCGAGGGGTCAAAGCACAAAGAACGATCCCATGTGGTGGTGTGATTCGATTTCCCGCTCCAGGAAGATCTTATTCTTTCGTGAAAACCACCGCACCCCCTTAAGACTTTTTAAGAGCCCAAAATTACTGTATCGAATAGGGCGAGTTTGATACTCCTAGCAGAAAAAATTAGTAATTCCACAGTCACTAGTGATTTTTAGCTTTTTCTTTTGAAACTCGTTCAGACGTCCTCAGTCAAGGGATGGTTACCATTGCTGAGAATTTGATCCTCCCAGGATGATAACCCTTCTGCTACATAAAACCCTTTCCCTCGCAGAAAAGGGTTTAAGTGTAAACACCTTATAATTTAGAGTCCAGATGATAAATTTTTAACTGGGGTTTTTGTTTTTACTATCATTTTTCAAAATTTTTTGTGTTTCACGTTCCCCGTATTCTGAAATTTGACAGTAATGTTTTTGAGGCGCACCAGATGCCTTTTCGTTAATTTCACCTTGTATATAATTTATCTTCCTCAAATCGTAAGGGGCATGAATACAGATCGATCGATAAAACCATTTTATTGTAAATGATTGGTTCTTATAGTTTTGTAATGCATTACTTAAAAGTATTTCGTTTAACACCTATTATGTAAAACTCATGTTTAACTCCCCTTTTGATACCCCCCATTAGTTCTAAGTTTTATATGAATTTGTTTTTTGTATAGAAACAGCCCAGAACCGCCTGCCTGTAGCCTACAGATAGGGGGGGATGTCAACAATACGTAACATACGGGCTGTCAGCATAGTTGCGATCCCTGTTTATATAGCATAGCATATTTGTATCATCCAGGCTTTTAAAAGAGATCCCTTTGTAGGCCTGTGCTTGTTTTTGGATTCACTTGATCCATTTTAGGCTCATACCCCCCTGCCTCCCCCCAGCGGGGTAGCCTACAGGCGAAAACAGCAGGCTGGGGGTCCCATTCATCATCACAGTCTGACAAATATATGTTTCCATCCAACAAGTGTGTCTACCTTTAACCCCCTGATATCTTCATTTAAAACCCCTTACGATAATGCTGCTGTAAACACGTCAGCTGCTGTCGCTGTAGCACCCTCAGCTGCTCTGCTCGTACCCCCGTCACTGCTGCGCTGTCCAAAGTCAGCTGCTCTGCTGCGCTGCGTAGTAAAACCCTGCTGCTGCTGAGCACCATCTGCTGCCTGTAGCACTGTCCCCCCTGTGCGAGCACTGTCCCTGCGCTGCTGCTGTAGCACCTTGTTGGTGTGGCTTATTGAGAAAACCAAGAAACAATTAACCCCCAAGGGGTTGCCACCCGAAACTCAAAAAGTCAGTGTCATCGAAGACTTTTAAAATTTTCCATTGGGGTCCCTAACTGTCTCCCAGGATGCAACCCACCCATCGCTAACCCCAGGGAACAGGGGAAAAAAGGCTGGAACAGTGCTCATATTGGGTTTAAATTTAAACCACAAAGGGGTTGGTTTGAGAGATTTAAAATCGATGGGATACACAGTAATAAGGCCTTTTGTGGGAAAAAATGCCAAACAGGCCTATAGACCAGGGGAAAAGGCACTCTCAGGGGCCGTGCTACAGTCACTGCGCAATCTTCAATAAAGGGTTCATTTTTCTCATTTAGAATATACGCCAATATAATTTTCAGTACACTCTACATTGTGCATGTAACCTTCTCATTGTGTGTAGGAAATTAATTTCGTGGGGAAAAAAAAAATTTTTTTATACTTTTTTGGGGGTTTTTGCACGGGTTTTAATTTTATTTCCATTATTTCTTTTTGGGAAAAATTCATTCGCAAAAAGATAATTTTCCCTAACAAGAGCCTCAGGGAAAGATTTAAAACTTTATGGGGGGTCCCTGTACACACATACCCACTAATTACTCCCACATCATAATTTCAAAAATTACCTTGAACCTTTTATCCATTTTTGACCCTGAATATAATTGAATCATTGTTTTCACAAAAAGCATTTTTGAAATAAAAATTTTCTTTGTATTAACAAATTTTTGATTCATTTTTTTAATTAATAATCTACTGAAACTATGAAATAATTACTATCCTACTGCACAACTAGATAACTCCTAGTGTTAAGTAGACTGTAAGCCAATAATGTTAATTTTCCCATAACCAGGCAAATAAACTCTCTTTGATTGCAACCCACTATGTAAAACAAAATCTCAATTTTTACTATTTGCAAACATAAAAATAAATAAAAAAAAAATAAATAAAGATGGGTGAATCAAAAATTTGAGGGAAAAAGGTAAGGGGACTTAGGAATGTGGGACAAAAAAGGGGAAGTATTTGATATATTATACCAATGCCTTATATGGGTGTGAAACCTGGTTGCGAGTGTTGCAACAAGGGGAAGGGTGGGGCTGGAGATGCATGTCCGGAGCAAATTGGGGGAAAATAAAGCAGAGAATTCGTAATTTGGAAAAACAGGGGGAGGATGGGAAAACCAAAAATATATCCAAGGCTGAGGGGGGGGTTGTGAGGTGGTTCAACATTTGGAGAGAATGGGAAAAAAACAGAATCCCTTGGGGATATATAAATCTAGGTGGAAGAAGGGGGGTAGAGGTCGGCCTGGAAAGGTTTTTAGGAAGGAAAAAAGGGGGTTTTTTGTGCAAGGGCTTTGACTTCCCTAATATGCATGAGCTGTTAATAGGAGTAATGGGGATAAAAGCTTTTTAGGGCTTTTTCTGCTGTTGGAGTTAGCAAAGTAACATTTATAAAGGGATTCAGGGGAAAATGGTAGCCGGCTTTATCCGGAGTGGGAATACATGTCTGACCTGAAGGGGGGGGTAGTGCAAGCAGCCCCTGGCAAAAAGTAGATGAAAGTTTTTCTCTTTCAGGCCCCCCGCCTTTGGGGGGAGGGCCAGTGTGATAATAAAATAGAAAAAAAATTCTATCACCTTTTAAATCATAAAACTTTTTGAATATGTTTTTTTTGACCTCCTATTAATTATTAGTATTGATGAGTATAATTTTTGGGAGATCCTTTTTTAGACCATTTTAAATGTTTTTTCATAACAATGGACCCTCGACCAACGTATTTAAACCGTTCCAGAGAGCTTATCGTTATCGAAATTAAAAATTTGGCAAATAATTTTCCCCATAAAAATAATGGAAAACCAATTTAATCCATTCCCGAACCCAAAAATATGAAAAAAAAAAAAAATTTTACATAAATATACATTTCCTACACAAAAAAGAAGGTACATGCACAATAAATATTGTACTGTACTAAATGAAGAATAAATGACACTTACCTTATTGAAGATGTAGTGATGAATGATGAGAGGAGAGAAGGGGAGATGGAGGTGTATTAATTTGGGAACAACTTGAGAGTCACGGGACCTCTGTCACATCAAATCTGTCCATTGAGCTCTTCCAGAACAGGCCTGTTTCGTCACAATTGAACACTTGTTGGGGTTGGAATTTTTCAGCTTTGGCCATGGCCATCACACTAAACGTTTCTTACATTTCTCAAACCAACCTTTACTGGCCTTAAATCCCCAAATATGAGCACAAATTTCCAGCATTTTTCCTATTCACCTGGGTTTTAGTTGACTGTGTGGGTCGCATCCTGGGGGCAAATTAAGGGCCTCAATGGAAATAAGTAGACAGTCCTCATGACGCACTGACTTCTTGGGTTATCCTGGTGGGTAACCCTCTGGGGTTAATTGTTTTTCTCAGTTACTGTTCTTTCTAAGCCCACAATAACAACACTCTCTCCACATCTTCGAGTAGTACAGCTGACGGTGGTGCAGCAGCAGTTGACTGTGGTACAGCAGCAGCTGACCTGGTACAGCAGCATAGCAGCTGACCGTGGGACAACAGCAGCAGCAGCTGACCATGGTACAGAGGGCCCCACTTATAAAGGCAGGTTAGGTTCCAGGCTACCGCCGTAAAGCGGAAATCGCCGTAAAGTGGAACACCCTTTTTTTCCACTTATAAATGCATACAAACACTAGATAACAAGTTTACACTAACATATATTAAGTTTGCAATAGAACCAGCATCAAAAAACAATAAAAAAGTACAATACACACATAGTTCACTCATTACTTACCTTAAAAAATTTGTAGTCTTAATGTAGGGTCAGAGTAAGTAAATGAGATAAAACGAATAAATGAGAGAGAGAAAGAATGAGTATACATGAAGGGGCAGGCGCAGAGTTATGTAAACAAACCAGGCGAACGTAAATTTTGTAAAAAAACGAAGTTACCACTGGTTTGGTACAAGTTACATTGGTACGGGTTGTCTCTACATTATACGGTAAATTTAAAAAAGAAAAACACTCCCATCCATGAACACTTTTGAGAAAAATGAACTCTGAGTGAAGGCAATGGAAATAAGCACCTGACTTTTGGGGGTTTATCCAGGTTTTTTACACATTTTTATAGAAATCAAAGTAACGTATTGGTAACCGAAAAAACTTACTTACTACTCAAAGGAATAATTTTCTACAGTTCCCCCCCATAACCATTTTTCTCTTATTTTAATTTAAGAAAAGTTATTTTTTGCCGTCACTTTAAAAGTTTTTGGGGCTTCCACATCTTAATTAATGTTTATTTTATTCTTTGCTGGTGAATTTAAATCATTTTTTTATTTATTTCGTTTTTTATTATATAATTTAAAAAAAAAAAATCATTGATGGTTTAATGAAAATGTGTATATTAAGTAATATACGCATTTAATGAGACCGGGTGAGTATTGTTATTATCATTTCTAAAAAGGCGTCACTTTGCAAGTCTTCTGCTACCACTCTCACATTAGTTTTTTATTCTACTGTGGGGGTTTTTATCTTATTTATATATTATGAAAACGTGTTTTTTTTATAATTTTGAAAAAAAAAATCAGATGGATTAATGGAAAAATGGATTTACCGTAATATACGACATTAAACCCCTTTTTGAGGTCACAGCCCCTCTCCGAAACCGTTCTCGGGGGGCCCAAATTTCAAAAAAAAAAAAAAAAAATATTTTTCTTATGAAAAAAATAGGTTTTTTTTTTCAAACATTATAGGATAAACAAAAAAAATTTACCATCAATACTTACGGAGATAGGATGCATGAAGTTTGCAGAAAATACCGCGAGGGAAAACGCGGCGACTCCCCGCCACCCGGAAACTTTGTTACTTGATTTGAAGTTTGTTGTTTTTTTCACTATTTTATTTTTCACTAACTTATGTGGCTTTTAAACCCAAAGTAAGGTGAAATGTACATATATACACTCTTGAAAAACACAAAACACACAAACAAAAATTATCAATAATTTTTAAACAAACTTGTTTTAAAAAAACAAACAATACAAAACTTGTTTTTAATTTTTCTAAAAATATAACCAATATACAGTCACTGAAATATTCCTATTAGTTCGCGCTTGTGGAACTCTGAAACAGGGTGTAACAAAAATGGTGTTTATTTTTCCCCTCATTCTATCCTTTAAATCTTTCCTCCTTTCTATCTGTCATCTATCCTGTTCACGGACACATAAATACAATATACATAGATAAATTACCTAGATAACCCAAAAATCCAACAAAGGGCTATCCTGCTTGAAAGTGAAAAAATGATACACGTCTTGTGGGTCTCGAACAGAGAGCAGACGGGTAGACAGATAGACAGGGGGCTTGACAGACAAAAAATAACAGCAAAATGTTAGTGTACCATTTTCCCGTGTACAGTGTTTTCCCCCTCCTCCTCCTCTTTTCCTCTTTCCCCCTCTTCCCCCTACTCTTTCCCCTTCCCCTACCTTCCTCTTCCTCCTCCTCCTCTTTCCCCCCCTTCTTCTTCCTCTTCCCCTACTCCCTTTCCCCCTCCCCTTCTTCCCTTCCCCTCCCCCCTATCTTCCTCTTCCTCCTCTTCCTCTCCCCTACTCTTCCTCTTCCTCCTCCTCCTCTTTTCCCCCTCCCCTCTTCTCCTCTTCCCCCCACCCTTTTCCCCCCTTGTCCATAGTGTAAATTCAAGGAGTCCGCAGCTGCAAAGTGACATATTGGCTCATTACTCTTTCCCCCCCCGGCCTTCAAAACAAAGGGGGCGGATGCTGCTTCCCCTCCCCATTTAAACAATTTTCTTTCCTCCCCCCTATCTGTCCCCGTCTATCCTGTCTCACAGGTACACATAAATACAAATACATGGTATAAATTACCTAGGGTAACCCAAGAAACCCAGACAAAATGCATATCGCTTGAAGATGGATAAAAATGATGACGCATCTTGTGCTCTCTGAACAGAGGCTAGATGGATAGACAGGGACTTGAAGACAGGGAAATAGACAGACAAAATTTAGTAACCACAAAAACAAAGGGAGGGCGTGTTCCCCCCATCTTTTGGCATCAGCTCTACCCTCATTTTTCCCCCTCAAACGTCAGCACTTACAGATGTATCTCCCCTTACTGTTTTCGTCATGGTGAACTTTTTTATTACATAATTTTTATTACCTTTATTATTAGTATTATTATTAATTATTATTTATTATTTTTATTATTAATTATGTATTTTTTATTTTTATGTAAATTATTATGATTATTGTTATCATTACGTTTCTTCTTTTTCCTCCCCCCCTCCTCCCCCTTTCCTCCCTTCTTTCCCCCCCCCCTCCCTTCTTTTTCTTTTTCCCCCTCCCCCTCCTCCTCCTCCCCTCCTCTTGCCTCCTCCTCCTCTTGCCTCCCCCCTCTGCCTCCCCCCCCTCTTGCCCCTCCTCCTCGGGCCCCCTCCCCTCCCCTCCTCCTCCTTTTGGAACAAGTTTGAAAGGGGTTGTAGTCATAATCACTATCATTACACACCAATGCTCACATCTGATCGGGTTTTGGGGAAAAAGGGGTTTCCTCTTTGTTCTGGTACAACGAACGACGGGCCCAGCCCCAAGGTGGGAAAGGGTGTGGGTTTCTGGGGTTTTCCTCACATTACCCTATTTTCATTATTTTTTGGTAAAAAACCCCACCAAACCTGAAACTCAATTCACTGCACTTCCATCTGTATTAAACGTCCCCCTGGGGAAAAAAAGTGTCCCAATTCGCCGAGGGGTGAGGAACTTCTTACCACAGGGGAGGGGAAATTGTGTCTATGAGGCAATTCCCACAAAGCACCACGGGTTTCCCCGATTTTTTTCCTACGCCACAAAACCCCCCACACAGACCCATTCCCACACTAGGGTTTTTCACCTTTTCCTGTGAGATTTTGGGGCCGCTAAATTTTTAGCGTACTAGTACGACAAAAACCCCTACGCAAACGTCTATACACGAAAACCCTCAAAGGTTAATGAATTTTCGGTGATATTATTATTATCATTTCAATATGGCTCACTTGTCAAGCCCGTCGCTACCACATCCACATTTATTTTATTTATTCTACTGTGGGGTGTTTTTATCTTATTATATTTATGCCGGTTTATTATATAATTTGAAAAAAAATTCATGGATTTTAATGAAAAGTGTAATTTTAACGAAATAACACTTTTAAAATACTCGATTTATTTTTATCATTACTAAAAGACGCTGGAGACAAAATTTTTTTTTTTTACCAAATTTTAATGTGTACCTGCATGCCAGCACAGTAGTAAGTTTATTAGGTACGTATACATAAGTATATTATCAAAGTATTTTTAAAAATATGAAAAACTTTTAAAAATTTTTAAAATTTTGGATTTCCAGAAAAAAAGGAGAACTTAGTGCTTAGAGCTCATGGAGAATGAAAACAAACGGGGTGGGGCAGGGTGACCGTATTAAAAGTCAGGTGGGGGGGGCCCGAAAAGCGATTTTGGCATAATTTAAATTCCAAAATTAGGGGAACCCGTAAAGTGAAACGCCGAAAGGGGGGCCTTTTCCTTAACAGCACAGCTGACGAGGTACAGCGCACTACTGTGGTACACACAGCGACTGTGGTACGCACACGACAGGAACGATAGTATTTTAAGATTTCCACCCATTTTACTACAGGGTTAGCACTAAACTTTCTTTGGGCCCGGGGCTTATTGGGGCATTTCTTTCTTTCTTTCAACAACCACTGTACCCACCGAGGGGGGGGGCCCAAAAGAAAAACGAAAGTTTTCCTTTTACTTTTGTAATATACAGATACAGAGAAGAGGTTACTACCCCTTTGCCCCGGCATTTTAGTCGCCTCTTACAACACCATGGCTTTCGGGGGAAGAAATTTTGTTCCACTTCCCCATGGGGGGAAAAAAGGAAATAAACAAAATAAGAAATAGAAAGAAAATAGAAGAAAACCCAGAGGGTGTGTATAAATGCTTGTACATGATTGTATGTGACCAAGTGTAAAAGAAAGCAAGACGACCTAAATCTTGCATGTTCATGAACAGAAAAAAGGACACCGCAATCCTACCATCATTAAAACTTACAGGCTTTCGTTTACAATCACTTGGCGGACGGTAGACCTCCCTGGGGGGGTTGCTGTCTACCAAACCCACTACCCAGGTTATTTAGCAGTTACAAAAACTAAAAAAAATGGAATAATACAAAATGCATCAAAAGTTGTGTGGAAACCCTCTGCATGGCTTGTAAACAATGGCACACTACTGTGGCAGGGCACCAAGGTGTCGCGGGCGGGCAGGTTTGGGACAAAACATGTTGGTCAATTTTTTAAACATGGCGGGCCAAAATTTTTATCTCAAACGCTTCTTAGTCCCATTTTTCATTTAAAGATGCCTTCGGGTCGGGGTTCCCCTGAGAAGTTTTTTATCAAGGGTTTAAGGGTGCGTTTGAACCAAAAGCTGTTTAGTTTTCCCTTTTCTGTGACACTGTACTTTTTTTTTATTGGGGAAAACATGTTATAGATTTTTGGGGTTTTTTTTAAAAACAAATATTAACACATTCATCAAAAACAGTTGACACAGCCATTTTTGACAGTCATGTTATTTAATGTTGAAATAAAGTTATTTAAACCCAGACTTAGTAGTTGAAGGTGATCCAAATTTGTCCTGGGACAATCTACTAAAATGGTTTTTAGAAAGGGGGAGAGTGGACTGGGGTTTTCTGGATTAACTTGCTTAAATGGGGATATAGTTTTTGTCCAGATATGGTCCCAATAAAAGGGCATTTGCTCGAGATTCTGTAGGTTTTTTATAGTTACAAGCAACAGCTGCTCAAGTGTTTGTAATTCATCACTTATGGTTGTGGCCCTAGATGAGGTTTTTGTTTAAGTACCCTTATCGGGGGGTGTTAAAACATCTCTGTTCAGTTATCATTTTTTTTAGGGTTTTTCACAAATGAGTAAATACGGAGTAGGGACTCTGTAGATTGCCCAACTTTAAAATTTTTTTTAAGGTTTTTGGACTAAATTAGCAAATGGGATATGCACCATATTCATCGCGGGCAAGTAGAAAAACCCCCAATCTCAAACCTGCCTATAACCCGGAGCCTCCTACCTACCTGATAATTTTTTGGCTTCTCTATCTACCTAATAACTCCAAAGACTTTCTACCTACCTGATAACTCCATAGCCTATCTACCTACCTGATTACTCCAAAGCCTCTTTACCTATATGATAACTCCCGAGCCTCTCTGACTACCTGATAAATCCAAGGCATATACAAGAAACAAAGTCATACAAGGAAATTGTGTATAATACTGCTTCAACAAGACAGCAACTGTGAAAGCTAGAAGTAGGGTAGGCAGTTTTAACAGAGGACTAGTTAATAGGTTGACTGTGATCTCTAACATGACAGAAAAGAACATTACTGGTGTTGGCAAACCTAAAGCTTCTTTTGTGTTCTTTGAGCCTCTCAGAGAGTGATCAATTTCTCCAAACTATTGGTGAGGACACGAGGAACACGAAATATAGATACTAGGGGCATCTATAGCGGGAGGAAAGGCATGAACTAGATTACTGCCATATACGGAAGTCTCATGGCTGTAGATGTAATGCTCAATGCATGAGATGAGTATTCTTGTTCCTCATGGATCTGAGGTAGGTCAGAGGATTGTGGTCACTGAAGAGAGTGACCAAATGTGATGTGCTGGACATGAACACACTCTCTACAGGAGTAGAGAGTTTTGGACAGAAGAAAGTCTGTTTAGCACATGAGAAGGCAAACATTATGAAATGGGAAGTGTAGCCAAGACGAGAGAACGAATTACGAAGAGTGGAAATTTCCAAGTCAAGGAACTGAGGGTCACAAATGCGGAGGACACTGAGAAAGTGAGAAATAAGAACACTTCTTGACAGAGAGAGCATGGTAAGTAATGAATTTACATGCCACTGTGCCTAGGCTTGTGATAAACGGAAAAAGCAAAACCTGTATCCTAGCAGTGGACATATACATCAAGAAAAGAAAGCAAAGAGTGAAGATTCCCATTCAGCTTTAAACTTAATGGAAGGAGCAAGATTGTTAAGATCATCAAGAAATAGTTGGAAAAGACTAGAGTCATGAGGCCAAAAAGCGAAGATGTCATCTATATAGCGAAGCCAGAGGGAAAGTCATACCATTAGTACAAGGAAGAACAGTTTCCAAGTATTTCATATAAAGGTTAGCAAGAACAGGAGATAGACAGTCCATAGTGACACCAAAGCTTTGAGAATAAAATTTACCTTGAAAGGAAAAGGAGTTAAGAGTCCACACAAAGACGAATAAGATCAAGAAAGACACTAATAAGTACAGGGAGATGAAGTAACCCTTCACTGACCTTCACTCTGAGATAATTAAGATCACCATCAGGAAGGACAGTAGTGAAGAGGGACTCAACATCTTAAAAGGTTAGGAGAGAGCGAACACATTTGATGAAGTCTTGAGAGTGATGAACTTGAGCAGGAGAAAAAGTACCAAGAAAAGGAGTGAGAGTTTTGGCCAGCAAAGAGGCAAGAGAATAAAAGACAGAACCTCTGCAGGTTAAGTGTGTATTGTTCCAGTCATGCTATTGTGCTTTCTTGTTCTTTATATATTTATTTATTTACTTCTACAGGAAAAAAATAAACAACATACATCATTATCACGTCGTTGCCATTCTTCATCTAATCTTGAATTGACTTGACCATTCGCCTTGACAACGGATGCTTCTTTATCTACAACATCGACGACCTTATTTGCTTTTTTCTTGTTTTTCGTTTTGCTGATTCCAAACGCCATAGCTTGTAACTGAAGAGAGAAAGTGCACGTTAGTTTATGTTGGTAAAATCTATTAAAAAAACACCTAGGGGAATTAAAGAAAAGAAAAAATACCATGATTAAAAGAGAACCCAATTTACACGGGGGAGACGGGAACTTGCAATGGTGTTTGAGAGTGACTTGAACCATTAACTATTGACAAGTTAATGGTCTATGTCAAACCCAAACGTCGTCATAAATTTGTCTCGTGTGTCTGTGTGTTATTGATACAAAGTTCCTCAACAGTGTTATAGTGTAACTACACTTGTAAAACATCCCACTCCAAAACTGTTCAAGAACTGCCTGCATGACAGTGTCTTCCATTGCAGACACTGCAAGGCTCCAGCGGACATCAACCAAATCTTTCAGTGGGCTGCAGAAAACAATATGAAGTTCAACGATGAGAAATTTCAATTACTCAGATATGGTAAACACAAGGAAATTAAATCTTCATCAGAGTACAAAACAAATTCTGGCCACAAAATAGAGCGAAACACCAACGTCAAAGACCTGGGAGTGATCATGTCGGAGGATCTCACCTTCAAGGACATAACATTGTATCAATCGCATCTGCTAGAAAATGACAGGATGGATAATGAGAACCTTCAAAACTAGGGAGGCCAAGCCCATGATGACACTCTTCAGGTCACTTGTTCTATCTAGGCTGGAATATTGCTGCACACTAACAGCACCTTTCAAGGCAGGTGAAATTGCTGACCTAGAAAATGTACAGAGAACCTTCACGGTGCGCATAACGGAGATAAAACACCTCAATTACTGGGAGCGCTTGAGGTTCCTAAACCTGTATTCCCTGGAATGCAGGCGGAGAGATACATGATTATATACACCTGGAAAATCCTAGAGGGACTAGTACCGAACTTGCACACGAAAATCACTCACTAACGAAAGCAAAAGACTTGGCAGACGATGCACCATCCCCCCATGAAAAGCAGGGTGTGTCACTAGCATGTTAAGAGACCATACAATAAGTGTCAGGGGCCCGAGACTGTTCAACTGCCTCCCAGCATACATAAGGGGGATTACCAACAGACCCCTGGCAGTCTTCAAGCTGGCACTGGATAACCACCTAAAGTCGGTTCCTGACCAGCCGGGCTGTGGCTCGTACGTTGGTTTGCGTGCAGCCAGCAGCAACAGCCTGGTTATCAGGCTCTGAATCCCCAGGAGGCCGGTCACAGACCGGGCCACGGGGGCGTTGACCCCCGGAACTCTCTCCAGGTAAACTCCAGGTAATAAAAAAATTAAAAACTGCCTTCAAAAAATTTAAAAACCATTTCCAGAAACAATTTAAAAACCGTTTCCAGAAACAATTTAAAAACTACCTCTAGAAGCAATTTAACCCTTAACTCTTTCAGGTCCATGCCATAGATCTACAGCTTTGAAGCCAGGGTCCAAGCCGTAGATCTATGCCAAAATTCTAGCGGCTTCAAATTTAGCGCGAGGAGCCTGGTAGGCCTATATCTAAGATAATGGGTCTGCATGGTCAGTGTGCACAGTAAATAAAATATCAGGGTGCCCGCATGGCACTGTGGGAACGCCATCTGAGTACGTTAGTTTACCATGCCTCACGGCAATGAAGCTCTCACTCCCAGGCGAATTGGGACTCTCCTCTTCCCAAGTGATAGTTCTAACACTGATGGAAGTGGATCTGAAGAGGAATTCTATGGTTTTTTTATCAAGTTGTGACCAACAGCAATGCTCAGGATATCAAAAATAGTGCCAAAAATCCTGACGACCCCCAACCTTTGACCTCTGGTGCCGATGCCTCTCAGTCACATTCAATTGTACCTCGTCACAAAGAGAAAGCTAGTATTTTCACGTGGTCAGGCCTCGGATTTGAGTAATAATGATGATAGTGACAAGGACTTTGATTTTATTGCTCTTGATGATCATTCAAGTAGTGACAGTGAGGAATCATATTCACCAGTGAAGCATCAGTTTATATGACACAGCATGTGCTCAGGTAGTGTACCATATGCAATTCCAAGGCGACGGAGTACATCCCGGAGTAATATTCCGGGCCTTACACCTGGAATAGACAGTGAAAGTTATGATGATGTGGCTACAATTGGTATGGATAGCCCACAGGTGTCAGTGGGTGGGGGGGTATCAGGGGCACGCAGAGGGGCACCAGCCCACCCCTGAGACACAAGCTGCTGACCAGCGGGTCCAGGACAAAAACATCTTTACCACCCCCACCCCACAACCTGCCAACCAAAACCACACCTAAAACCCACAACCACTTATGATGCCACTACCCACCAGCAAACCGAAACTGGTACGGGCAGAAAAATCCCAATTTTGTTCCCAATCCCCACAGTTTGTGAACTCAAAGGGGAATCCTTTCCCCATCTTGTTCCCGGAAACACTGCAAAAAACGGAATTTTTTTGAGCTATCTCTACCAGCCCTTGATGGAAAAATTGTCAGGAAAAAACAAGACTTTTTTGATTAACCAGGGAAATACAATGATACCCCACAGTAAAGACTACACGGTGAAGAGATAACTGTGGCTAAAAAGGGTACATGTATTTGTTTTTTGCAACAATAATTCCTACCCTCATGTCTATAAGAATCTTTCCTCCTAAGCCATCGTGTCATTGGGGCCAAAATGCCGGGAGCAATGGTAGTAACCCCCCCTGTAACATTTACTAAAAAAGAGAAGAAAAAAACTTTATAAAACTGGGATGCTAATGTGCGTGGATGTAGTCGGAGACAAAACAGATTTTGTGATTTTATGAATGAAAAGAAGTTGGATGTCCTCCCAAGCAAAAAAGCTAAGGGGTGGGAGATTCATGGGGGAAAATAAATGGTTAAATCTGGAGTATCTGAAAGTTGACAAAGAAAGGGGTAGCAGTAATTTAAATGATCATTATGGAAGGAGAAAAGAAATATAAAAGTGAAATTAAAGAATTTTTGGGGATTAAAGTAAAGGTGGATGCAGAATGGGTCATAATAAGCGTGAAGCACCTGGAAAGAAGAAATGCAGGGGAAGAGAGAGTTTTTTTTGGGAGATTTTTAAGTAAATGTTAGGAGCCTTTGAATCAAGGAAGAGTAAGTGGTAGGGCCCCTGAATGCAAATAGGAAAAACTTTTAGAGAGGTGTGGTAGGTAAGTTTGGGGTGCCAGTGTAAATGAAACGGACCCTTTGTTGAACTTTGTATAAAAAGGGGGTTTAGTTAAGGTAATCATTTTTTAAAGAAAAAGGGGATAAAAATTATCAAGATATAGAGGGGAAATACAGTATTTTGTTGGATTTTATTGGAAAAAAAAAAGACTGTTGAAAACCTTCGGGATTACATTTTTATAGGGGGCCACAGATATATCAATCATTTTCTATTTTGTAGCTACACTGAGAGTAAAAGGAGATGGATCAAGGGAGAAAGAAGCATCGGGAAAAGAAGAGGTGAAGGTTTATAAACAAAAGAGGGCATTAGGGTAAGAAAAACACTATTGGGATAGATGGCAAGAAACATAGGCAAAGGGTCAAAGGGGGAAATGGGTAGGTTTAAAAATGTGGGTTTTAGGGGTTTTCAGCAAAAGTTTGGGGGTTACGGAAATGGGTGGGGGAGGAAGGGGACGATTGGGGGAATGATGATTAAAGAGTAAAAGGGGAGAAAAAGTTGCATAGAGAACTTTACAAAAAGAAGTGTTTGCAAGGGGGGAAAGTAATGGAGAAAAAGAGAGAGGTTAAGAAGTGGTGAAGCAATGTAAAAAAAGCAAATGAGAGAGGGGGTGAATGTTTATCAACAAATTTTGTTGAAAATAAAAAAATTTTTGGGAGTGAGATTAACAAGTTAAAAAAGCCTAGGAACAAATGGTTTTGTCATTAAAAATAGGAGAGGAGATTTTTAAAATGGAGAGTTGAGGTTTTGGAAGATTAAGGAATATTTTGAAAAATTGTTAAATTTTTAGAAGTGGGGAACTGATTTCGTGAAAAGGAAAAAGGGAGGAATAACATTTGTAAGTAGGAAAAAGCCGTTGGAGTGTGGGGAATTCGGAGGCAGTAGGAAAAGAAAGGGGGAAAGGGCACCCGGGGATTGATGGGATAAAGATAAAATGTTAAAAGCGGGTGGGGATATAGTTTTGGAGGGTTGGTGCAATTATTAATAAATATAAAAAGGGGAAAGGAAATGGGGATTGGCAAGACTCATTTCCTTTGTTAAAGGAAAAGGGGGATAAAAGAGAGTGCAAAAATTATAGGGGATAAGTCTCTGATATACCTGTAAAGTGTATGGTGAGTTTATTGAAAAAAAAAGAGTAAGACGGAGAATGGGATACAATAAAAAGGGAGGCTTTAGGAAAGGTAGGGGGTGTGGACCAGGTTTTTTAAGTGAAACAAAAGTGAACATATTTACATAAGGCAAAGAGGCTTTGTGGCATTTATGGATTTGAAAAGGGGGTAGACAGGGGGAAAAGGGGGGCAATGTGGCAATGTTCAAGTTAGGTGTAGGAGGTAGTTATAAAAGCATGAAGATTTTTTACGAGATATGGGGGCCAATTTAAAGTATGAGGAAAGAGTAAATTATTTCCCAGAAAAAGTAGGCCTTAGACAAGGATGTGTGATGTCACCGGGTTTTTAAAAATAATTTATAGAGGGGTTTTGTAAGAGAAGAAAAATGCAGGGGTCGGGCAAAAGGCTGGAGTTAAAAATAAAGAACACACACAAAGTGGGAGTTGTCACGCGCTTTTTTGCTGATGACCTGTGCTTTTGGAAAGATTCGAAAGAATTTTCAGAGATTGGGGGATAAATTTTGGGTAGGGGTGCAAAAAAAAAATTTTAAATGTAATACAGGAAAGAGTAAGGTATGAGATAACAAAAAGATTATGATGAAAATTGAATATCAATTGGGGGAGAGTAGGAGGGGGAAAGTTTTTCAGAATTTGGGAGGGGATGTGCCAGTTTAGGTCTATAAAATGGGAATCAAAAATTGAGGGGGGAAAAGGTGGTGTGCACTTGGGAGTCTTGGAGACAAAAATTGCCCTTTGGGGAAAAGGGAATGTATAGAGTATTTTTTTACCAACGCTTTTAAGGGGTGTGAACATGTGATAAATGTTGAGCAGAGAAGCTGGGGCAGTGGGATGTCATGTCTGAGGGCAATGGTTTTGAATAAATGCAGAGAATCGTATTTGGGAAGTTAGGGGAGGTGCAGGTTTACCAAAACTGTTGCCCAAAAAGGGGCTGGGGAAAGGGTTTTTTTGAGGGGTTTCGGACATGAAGAGAATGGGCAAACGAATGACTTCAAGAGTAATCATCGTGGGGAAAGGGAAGGCGGGGAGGGTCGGCCTAGAAAGGTTTGGGAGGGAGGGGTAAAGGATTTTTTGGGTTGGGGGGGCTTGGCTTCCAGCAGCATGCTGAGCTGTTTGATGGGAGAATGGAGCAAATGGTTTTTAATACTTGACGTCTGTTGGAGTGTGAGCAAAGTAACATTTTAGAAGGGGTTTGGGGAAAACCGGCGGGCCAAAAATTGAGCCGGGAAAGGGAAGTCTTGCCGCACTCTGAAGGGGGTTTTTAATTTGCAGTTTAAAAACGTAGTGTAAAGCACCCTTTTGGCAAGACAGGAGGTGAATGATGTGAAAGTTTTCTTTTTTGGGGCCACCCGCTTGGTAAGGGCCAGGGGAATAAAAAAAAACATAACTTTTGGGGCCTGAGACAAAATTATTTGCAATTTCAAATATACACTCTGAATGTAACACAATTAAGCAAAAAACTCGAAACATTAAATGTTAAAAAACTTGTTTACAAAAACAAATAAAAAATGTTTATTACATTGTTCTATAATATAAAAACCTATTCAATCACGGACCTTTCTAGAACGGCTGCACTTGTGGAATTCTTGAAACAGGGGTTTAAAAAAGCACAATGGTGTTTTTACCACACAAAAAACGGTGTCTCGCGTTTTTGGGGGCTTTTTTGGGGTAGTCCCGAAAAAACACCTCTTCTGAGCATTTTTCTTGAGAGCATAGCGGCAGTGGTATGGGGTATGATCACCAGGCCTCCGAGAGGGCATTGTTATAAATTTTTTGGGGGCTGGTCATTTTCAGGGTTGTTCCTTGGACTTGAAATTATTTGTCTGAGACGACAAACAAAATTCACTTATTTGGGGTTGTTGTTGGTCTTTAACTTATACATATTATAACATTCAGCATGGAAATGTCAAAAAGATGGGAAAACTTTATGACCCCTTATAAATCTTGCAAACACTCAGCAAAAACCCCCCCTGCATGTCACATTTTTCCACTAAGCAAAATTGAGGTTGTAATCCATCACACTGCATTTTTACAAAGGTCATTGGGCTCCTATTCGCTTGCCAGTGCTACCATTTTGTGTCGATGAACAATTCAGCAGTTGACACCGTTTGTCAGCCCCCCGAAAGCCATGATGTCATTGGGAAAACACCGCAAATTCCTCTACGGCTGCCAGCATCGAACTTTGGCAATCTTACATTTCCACGCACTGTGCCACACACATCGTCTTTTTACTCGCAAGAAATCACTGAGTATAGGGCTTGTGACCGTTTTCAGTATAAAAATATGCCCCCCTTTCCAAAATATGGGTCCATCATTGTTCAACCACATCACCAGAAAACCCACAACTTCTGGTATCTTTCCCAAATTTTTAAAACCCCCATGACACAATTTTTATCCAAAAAACCCAAACCCGTTTTTGCCATCACAAGAACAATAACTTTTTACAAACGTTTCCCCTTTCTTGGTATATACGTTTTAATGAAGTCTTCCTATGAACAAAATCAAAATTTTCAAAAACAAGCTTCCTGAAGGATAAAAATACATACACCACTTTTTTTTTTTAGGTACAAAACCTCGTCTGATCTTATAAACCGTCGCTTCTGTCGGCCTTGTTTTTCCGAAAAGTGAAAATACTAACATAACACAAATCTATTCACTGGTATAATGTCACTGAAAGGAGGGGGTGAAAACAGGCGGTCTGTCGTCCAGTATTTTGACACTGTGCTTATACCTGTGGGATAAGCATTATTGGGCAAAAAACAGAACACTCTGCCCCATTTGTCCTTCCCCTGGTGTAGGGTGATCTTGGTGAAAGAATGGTTTTTTCCATGGTGTACTCAAAGTATGATTCTTTCCCTGACAAAATTCCATCAGGGGTTTAAAGGGGAACAAATGAAAACATTTCCCGTTTTAGTGGGATTTTCCCAAGTGTACATGATGGCCGTTTCCACTTTTTTCCCCATCAAAGTCATGGGGGCGGGAAAAAACTCTCACCTGCGTCAAACCCGATTGGGCAGCTGTGGGTTTTGTATTTTTAACGGGGGGTTTTGGGTTTTGCAGGTTTGGCTTGGGGTTTTTGGGGATGTGGGGGGCATAGGGTGGGTTTTAGTTTTGCAAATCAGCAGCGTGGGTAGTACGTGGCCCCCTGCTGGGGTCACATGACTCGTGCCACCATCACATCACCACCACCCCCGCTGGCCCCCCCCTCACATCATTGTTCCCCATCAACAAATCCACTTCACTATCAGGGGGGGGTGTAGGGGCCCTGGATTGCTCCGAGATGTACTCCTTTTCTTTGGAAAAAATTGGCACACTACCCGCCGTATGCGATTCGAAAAACTGCCGCTTTTACTGGGAAAATTCACCCTCACTGTCCACAACTAGAACTGCTTTTAGTAACCTTGAAATCCTATCACTACACTTACACTGCCACATTTTACTTGTACACGGGCAAATATTTCCCTTTTGCCTGGGACGGTGAACATGAACAGCCACCCAGCACCCGAGGGGGGAAGGTTGTGGATCCTGGGTTTCATCACAATTACGTTATCCTGGGACTTTTTCAGTCACACCCGCTTTAAAAACCCGGGGAATTTTATTTCACTGACACTTTTTATCGCTGTTAGAGCTATCCTGGGGAAAAAAAAACCTCCAAACGCCGAGGGGTGAGGAAAATTCTTACCCCAAACTGGTAAAATGACTACCAAATGACTTCCCCCAATGCAACCCCTGATTTCCCCGATTTTTTACACAGGTGCACACCCACCACTGAGACCCCTTCTCTCCCCATGTAGGCCTACCAGCCCTCCCCACTTGATTTGAAGCCACTAAAATTCAGTGTTAAAAATACTTTAAAAAGGTATTCCATGACGTATAAAACGACCCGACAGTCAAGGGTTAAATAATTTTTTATGAAAAGGAAGGGTAGTGGGCTGTGGGTTTTTCTGTGATTATACCTGCTTATAGTGGGACATTGTGTTGGTCCAATAGGTCAAGTAACGAGGGATTGTAAATCCAAAGTAAATCCAATTAATCCTTCCACCCAAAAAATTCACAAAAAAATAATTTTTTTTAAAAAAAAATTCTACAGTTTACATACAAAAACACGAGAAAAAATAAGAGCATTAATTTTTAATGGGTAAAAAAAAAATTTAAATCATTTAAAACCTTTTTGAAGGCTCTTGTTGTGTACGAAAGGCACTAATACAACTCTAGGGATTTACCTAGCACAATTCATCAATAAGCATAAAAAATATTTAAAATACAGAAAAATGTATAAAACCCTAAATGAATAAAAGTGTCATTGCCTCCCCCCTAACCAACAGTGTTTCTTGTTGTTTTTTTGTTGGTGTATAAGGGCCACGAAAAATAAGCCTTACATATGGTGGGGGATGGGGGCACAGAGACGGCAGTGTTGTCATCGCCCCATATAGCTCCAAAAACACTGGAATGAGTCAGTTTCGTGTGTCCTTTTTCTGTCGATTAATTTCTTTAAATACTTGCTCACTGTTAATGCACACTTTTCACTGGCGCGTTTTTAGCCCTTTTTCGACTCCTGGCTTTAGTATGGTACATATCATAGTATCACGAAAAGGCACATTCCCCCTCCTCTTTCCCCCCCACTTGTACTTTGCTACAATTTCTTTCTCAAATTCATCATGTTTCTCACTGTCTTTACCAAAGGGCTGCCACTGTGAAGTTTCTTTAGCCCATGGGGCTTATTTCCAGTCACAATCAATAAACAACACTAAAAACAAAGAATTTATTTTTGAAAATGTTTGGATGAGCATGCAAGGTAATGTTTCACTGGATAAACAAAACTAGACGCTCAGACGCCTGTGCGGGCAGGCGACAGATCGGTACTCCCAACCCAAACACAGGGGACAGGGCCCAAAAATCGGACAAAATTTGCCAAAAAAACGGTCGAAACTCGAATGGTCGATACCCCGGGGAGCCGAAACTCGGGGTTTCCACTTAAAAATGAATAATTTCCAGGGGTAGCCCAATATCATGGAAAAATTCAGTAATACGGGATTACCTAGTATAAGCTTTAATAATTTTGAAAAACCTTTAATCCTTTTATATACTAGGGGTACACCTGGTATAGGGCCCGGTATACCTAATATCCTGGGAATACCTGGTTACTTGGGTATACATGGGATAACCATGGACTGTGTGCATTTTTGGCAACGAGTTACGTCTCACTCCCAAGTACCCTCAACAATTTAGTCTCACTCCCCATGTACATCAACAAAGTTACAGTCCCCACTCCCCCCTTTTTATCCCCATCAACAAGTTTTCATCTCACCCTTTTCCCTGTACCATCAACAAATTTACAGTCCCTCCCATTATCATCAAAAAATGTTACAGTCTCATCCCATGTACCATAACAATTTTCAGTTTTACTCCCATTACCATCAAAAATGTTAGTCTCACTCCCAGTACCATCAAAAATGTTAAGTCCAAACCCCATTTACCCGAGTTTACCGGAAAGAGTTCCGGGTCAACGCCCCCGTGGCCCAGTCGTGACCAGCCTCATGGGGGATCGAGCCTATCAACCAGGCGTTACTCTGACTGCACCAATCCAAGTACGAACCACACCCGGCTGGTCAGGGGATCGCTTAGGTGCTTGTCCAGTGCCTGCTTGAAGACAGCCAGGGGTCTATTGGTAATCCCCTTTATGTATGCTGGGAGGCAGTTGAACAGTCTTGGGCCCCTGACACTTATTGTGTTGTCTCTTAACGGGCTAGTGACACCCCGCTTTCATTGGGGAGAATTTGCATCGTCTGCTGAGTCTTTGGCTTTCGTAGCGAGTGATTTTCGTGTGCAAATTCAGTACTAGTCCCTCTAGGATTTTCTAGGTGTATATAATCATGTATCTCTCCTGCCTGCATTCTAGGGAGTACAGGTTCAGAACTTCAAGTGCTCCCAGTAATTGGGGAATTTTATCTCCTTTAAATGCGCGCCGTGAAGATTCTCTGTATATTTTCTAGGTCAGCAATTTCACCTCCTTGAAAGGTGCTGTTAGTGGCAGCAATATTGAGCCTAGATGAACAAGCGACCTGAAGAGTGTCATCATGGGTTTGGGCCCTCCTAGTTTTAAAGGTTCTCATTATCCAATCTGTCTTTTTTCTAGCAGATCTTTGATACAATGTTATGGTCCTTGAAGGTGAGATCCTCCGACATGATCACTCCCAGGTCTTTGACTTTAGTTTTTCGCTCCATTTAGGGGAAGGAATTTGTTTTAATACTCTATGAGGTTTTAATTTCCTCATGTTTACCATATCACAGTAATTGAAATTTCTCATTGTTGAGCTTCATATTGTTTTCTGCAGCCCACTGAAAGATTTGGTTGATGTCCAGCTGGAGCCTTGCAGTGTCTGCAATGGAAGACACGTCATGCAGATTCGGTGTCATCTACAAAGGAAGACACAGTGCATGGCTGACATCCTTGTCTATGTCAGAAATGAGGATGAGAAACAAGATGGGAGCGAGTACTGTGCCTTGCGGAACAGAGCTTTTCACTGTAGCCGCCTTAGACTTTACTCTGTTTGACTACTACTCTTATGTTCTGTTTTGTGGGGAAAAATTATAGATCCATCTACCAACTTTCCTGTTATTCCTTCAGCACGCAATTTTGTGCGCTATTACGCCATGGTCACACTTGTCGAAGGCTTTTTGCAAAGTCTGTGTATATTACATCTGCATTCTTTTTGTCTTCTAGTACAGTGGACCCCCGCTTAACGATCACCCAGAATGCGACCAATTATGTTAAATGTATTTATGTAAGTGCGTTTGTAATGGTATGTTTGGGGTTCTGAAATGGACTAAAACTACTTTACAACATTCCTTATGGAACAAATTCGTCAGTACTGGCACCTAACATACTTTGAGTGAAAAAAAAATCGTTAACCGGGGGTCCACTGTACATGCACTTCCCAAAAAATTTAAACCCCCATACAATAAGAATTTCCTATAAACATACATACGTGCCTCACTAAATCCCTCTTTAAGCATTGAAAAAAAATGAAAATCCTAAGCCTCACACTTATACAAATAAATATTAATAAATATTACTAAATATTAATACAGCCTCTTCCCCAGGGTGAGCAAAATTATATAAAGTAAGAGACTAAACCATACTCTCCCATTACAAATTTTTAACGAGGCATTACAAATTTATGGAAGTCATTAGCGTTCCACTCTCATCAACTGGGTGACACATTATATAATGCTAAAATAAAGTCAGTAAAAACTCGCTAAAAACCCCAACACTAAACACAAACAACATAATTTAAATAACCTCTCATTGCGATACTCTTATCGCACTTAAATTGCCCAATAAAGGCTATAAACCACACTCTACAGAAGCCCAAAAGCTCTTCAAGGTCTTACACCTAAATCTTGACACCATTCACCTTTAAAACATGAAAAGGCATGACACCCGACACACAAAACCCCAAATTTTTCATTCGTTACTACGTAATTACTTGATAACACCTTTGCTTTCTGTCCCACTTGCATGCTACAGGGAGTGAATAGACAAATGGTTTTTAAATACTTGACGTGCTGTTGGAGTGTGAGTACCAACGTGTAACATTTATAAGGGATTCATGGAAACCGGCAGGCCGACTTTGAGTCAGGAATGGAAAGTACAGTGCCTGCACTCTGAAGGAAGGGTGTTAATGTTGGCGTTTAAAAACTTGTAGTGTAAAAGCACCCTTCTGGCAAGACAGTGATGAGTGAATGAAGGTTGAAGAAAGGTATGATTCCTTTTTCGGGCCACCCTGGCCTTGGTGGGAATCGCCGTGTGATAATCAATAAATATATATATATATATTTTAACATAAATATATAATATTTATATATATATATAATTTATATATATAATATATATTTTACATATATATATATATATATATATAGTATATTTATATAATATATATATATTTATAGTGAAATATATATATATTTAATAATATATATATATATATAAATACGATTAAATATACAGTGGAACCCCGGTTAACATATTTTTATCACTCCAGAAGTATGTTCTCATAGTGCCGAGTACTGACCGAAATGTTTGTTCCCATAAAAGAAATATTGTGAAGTAGATTAAGGTCCCATTCCAGACCCCCCAAACATAAACACGAACAAACTTCACTCACATAAATATACACTTACATATTGGTCGCGATTCTGAGGTAATCGTTATGCGGGGGTCCACTGTATTTATATTTATATATATATATCAAATCATATAGTATATATATATATATATATATATATATTATATATAATTTATATATAATATTATTTTAAATATATATATATAATATAAATATATAATATCTATATATACTTATCTATATATATATATATATAATAATATAATATATATATATATTATAAAGGTAGTAGGTTGGTATACAGCAACCACCCAGGGAGGTACTACCGACCTGCCGAAGTGAGTGTAAAACCGAAAGCCTGTAATTGTTTTACAAGATGAGTAGGATTGCAGTTGTCCTTTTTTCTGTCTCATGAACATGCAAGAATTTCCGGGTACGTCTTGCTACTTCTACATTACACTTAGGTCACACTACACATACCTGTACAGAGCACATATATAACACACCCCTCTGGGTTGTTCTTCTATTTTCTTTTCTAGTTACTTATTCTGTTATTTCTCTTATCTCATCATGGGGAAGTCTGAACGGAATTCTGTCCTCCGTAAGCCATGCGTGTTAGTAAGAGGCGACTAAAATGGAATGCCGGGAGCAAGGGCTAGTAACACTCTTCTTCCTGTATATATTACTAAATTTAAAAAGGAGAAACTTTCGTATTTTCCTTTTGGGCCACACCAGCCTCGGTGGGATACGCCGGTGTCAGTTTAAAGGAAGAATATATATAATATATATATATATAAATAAATTTTATATATATATATAAAAATAATAAATATATATATAAATATATAATTATATATATATATATATATTTTATATATAGATATAGTAATAAATATAAAAATATAATATATATATATATATAAATATATATAACAAATACATAATTTATATATATATATTAAATTTATACAAATAGAATAGTATATAAAATTATATAAAATATATAATATAAATATATATATAAAATATACATATATAATTTAAGGGGACTATCTGAAAAAATAAATAAAATTAAGAGTATAAATATATATAATAAGGAAGAAGGGAACCAGAGTGCACAACTTTTACCAGCCATAGCGTCACCCACCAGCAACGCCGCAGCGTTAATCCCACACGTGCGGCGCCAAGTAAGTCTACCCCTCTTCCCACCTCCCCAGGATGAAGGGAGTAACGAGGTGCTAGAGTGGGTGTTAAGATGGTGGGCTCCATCACCTGATTCAAGAGCCAGCACTCACGCTAGATCACACTCTGAAAGAGCCTGGCACACTTCTTCTCCACCACGACCGGACACACATTTGGCCACCATTTTTTCTCTGCTGTTGTTCTCCTCTCCTCCCGTCCTTTATCTTGTCCTTCTCCTGCTTCTTACTTGCCGCCACACATCGTTCTCCAGGTCACCACAATCATGTCTAAAAATAAGAAGCGGAAGCCAAATGGAGATATAGTATGAGATGTGTGTCCTCACATCTCTCTCACTCGATGCTACTGTAACATTATACTCACACTCCCTTCACACTCTCTATTATACATTATTACAACATATTCTAAAAACATACTATAGCACAATTAAATTATTGTATACTCTATATAAAAATGTTTCGGCATTAAAAAGTTCTCTTATGCCTAAAATTACTTAAAAAATATGTTTTCTTATATACACTGCAAAAACTTTATAAATTACGTTATTTCGCTACAATTTATGGAGCGTCTGTTAACTCAATAGTAAAATTTAGCTCTACCAGCTATCTATTAGAACCCCTCCCCCATACTATCCACTTACCAATCCCACCTCAACTACGCCGACCGACAACTCTGAACCTAAACGAACCACACCAAGCAAAATTACCTAGAGGTTGTTGGGGTGTGGGGGGGGGGGGGGGGGGGGGGGGGGGGGGGGGGGGGGGGGGGGGGTGTGTTTTAGTTTTTGGGGGGGGGGGGGGGGGGGTTGGGGGGTTGTGATTATAATAAATATAACCCGGCTCCAATCGCCTTACCAAAAAAACCACAACCTGCTAAAAAAACACCCAGAAATGACGCACACTTGGCTCCCATACCCAACCCGAGCGGCCCTAAACTGCATATTAATCATATATAAAAATAGATATAAATATATCACTAGTTAAAATACATTCATTCCTAAATAATTAAAAAAAAATATTTTGCGGTGTACAAACTAAAAATACATATGTCGCTATTTTTATAAACTTGTTAACTCAATAATAAATTATTAACGCCAAATTAACATGGTATCATTACCCTTAACAAATACTTTTACCACAATAATTAAAAAATTAAAAAAAAACTAGACTTTTATATCCACTTGAGAAAAAAATAAAAAGATACATATTTCTCATCAAATTTTAAGACTATTTACACAAAATAAATTTGAGCGAGCGTATCAATAATAACACATAAACTACCATTACGCGAGCATTTTAATTCCCCGAAATAACTGGAAAAAATTTTTATAAAATACATTACAAAAAAAACTTTCATTACCACTTATCTATAAGATATATACAATAAAAAAATAAATTAAAAACACTAATAACATATGCTATCAACCATAAAAATCATTTAATTCTCCATAATAACTAGTAAAATATATTTAATTTGGTCAGTCAAAAACATTTATTATGCGACTGTTAATATGCGGTCTTTATTACGACCAGTAAGACTGTACTTAATCAAATAATTATTAAATATCAATTGTAAGTAATTTGAATAAATAAAAATAGAGTTTCATAATAGGCCTATTGACCACGTTAGGCCTCAACCACTCCGGCAAAACCTATTTTAGGCCTAAAATAATGAAGGAACATCCTGTGCTTCAGGTATAAAACACATTATTATTATTATTAAATATTATATTGCATATTATTATTAATTAGTATTATTTATTATTATTACTTGCATAATGCATTATTATTATAATATATTATTATTTTAATAATGCATTATTATTATAATTATTAATAAACCCTGAACACACCAGGAGAGGTTTCGGGGTCACGCCCCCACGGCCTCGGTCTGAGAAGACCAGGGCCTACGAGGTGGATCATAATCTGAATCAGCCAGGCTGTACTGCTGGCCGCACGCAAACCAACGTACCGAACCACAGTGCCAGCTGATCAGGTTCTGACTTAGGTGCCTTCCAGTCTCCCACTTGAAGACAGCCAGGGATCTTGAAGACAGACCAGGATCTTGAAGACAGCCAAGGACTTGAAGACAGCCAGTGGATGCTTGAGAAGACAGCCAATTAACTTGAAACCACCAGGGAAGGGATCCCTCCCCGCACCTCCAGCCTTGAAGACAGTCACGGTCCTTGAAAGACAGCCCAGAGATCCAGAAGAGAGCCAAGGAATCTTGAAGGACAGCCAGGGATCTTGAAGACAGCCAAGGATCGGTTGAAACGCACCAGGGATCTTGAAACAGTCAATGGTCTGAAGAAGCCAGAGACATCCAGAAGGAGAGTCACCGGATCTTGAAGACAGCCAGGATCTTGAGACAGCCACAGATCATGAAACCAGCCAGGGATCTTGAATACAGTCACGGGTTTGAGACAGCCAGAGAATGCCTGAAGAGAGCAAGGATCTTGAAGACAGCCAGGGGTTTTGAAGCAGCCAGGATACCTGAAGACAACAAGAGATCTTTGAAGACAGCCAAGGGTCTTGAAGACATCAGGGGATCTTGAAGACAGGGGAGCCATGGAACTTGAAGACACGCGAGGATTCTTGAAGACAGTCAAGGCTTACCTCAAAGCTCTGTAATAACTTCAGAACAGTATTAACAAGCAGGCTCCTCCTCAGGGAATAATTTAATGAAATAGAAAACAAAAAATAATTCACGAAATATAAACACATTATATTTATTAAAGCAAACAAAAACAATAAAACATGACAGGAATATCCTATATTGAAAGAAAAATGAAAAATGAAATGCATAAAAACACAATTGAACTCAACTCTAATATATTGTATAAATTTTTGGGGGGGGTGTCGGTGTTATGGTGGCCACTTCGTGTTGTTGAAATACATAGCCGTTGCTGATGTGGAGGGGGGGTGTGGAGGGGGGTAGGGGGGTCGCAGGTGTTTGTGACCCACCACCGGCTATTTCTTTCTTCACAGAGTAAGCGTGAGTAATCAATCCCAATGAATGAAAGCAGGTTTCTTTACCACCGCTGCAATGATGTGGGAGTAACGTCCTGCAAATTTCATACTACGAGAGCACAGTTAATTAAATCCCAATATGGGATCGTCTCAGGTCTTAGTCCGTCTCAGGTCAGTTTTTTCCTCGTCATTGACAGTGACCCTCTCAGTCATCCAAGCTGAAAAGATCGACAGGTTACCCACTGCTTAAAAAATCCTCTCCATGATAATACAATACATAAAAGACGAGGTTATTTATTACAATAGTCAACCAGAGGGCAAGGCTGAAATGACTAAGTTTAATTATTGGTCCTAAGTGAAGCTTCAAAACAATAAATCCACTAGAATACAAGGCAGAGCAGTACTACAGAAGTGTTGGGAGCTTGAGTCGAGTGATTTACCGTTTGACACAAGCCGACTCACAAATCGACACCTTTACGGGGGGGAGAGGGAGGGGAAGGTAGTGGGGAGCTAGAATGACCCTAAGTTAACAAGGCTATCCGCAATCAAACTATCACTAAGGGGTGGGGGAGAAAAGGCGGAATATCGGAGCTTGACTTTTACCTACCTTAACAAGTTAGCCGGCAATGAAACCTATGTTACTATAAGAATTCCCTTCGCTACTAACCTTATCTATTGAACTATTCCCTCATCACTCCCCCATACCAAGACTTATAGTCCCAAGGAGTATAAAGAATAATAGGCGAGGAAAAAGAGCTAACATGTTGGAGTTGCGTAAGGCAAGAAATCATCTTCTGACTGTCACGACTTAACCAGTCGAGTAGAAAATAATTGATGAACCATTTATATACACATAAGGAACTTTAAAAGCCTGAGTGCCAATGTCCATCCTCATGAAGGTGACTGTTGGTTTCCCTTAAAGTTTCTAGGTATATCAAAGGTTTGTGGGTCTGTTTGGTCTCAAATGAATACTTTTCCCAGCAATAAAATTTAAATTTGGAGATACCCACACAGGGCTTAAACATTCCTTTTCTATGGTGAGAGTATCTCGTTTCTTCTGGCCGGGAAGGAGTTTCCGGCTAGGAAGCATACAGGGAAGGGGAGTTACCATCATGGTATTGTAAGTAACGACCGACAAAGCCAGTAATTGGAGGCCATCCAGTTCCTCAAACTAAATGTTTTTATAAATCTGGAATCTTAAGTATAAGGGTCTTTCGAAAAGAAGCTTTTAATCTCATTAAACTTTTCCCCTGAGCTACGTCAGAAAGTGTCTAGAAGGTTCCCTTCACAGATCTTTTTAAGGACGTCGGATAAGAAGCCTTAAGATCATTAAGGTTTTGATAAAACCGTGCATAAAAATAGTAAAGAATCCAAGAAGTTATGCCATGAGCCTTCTTGTTTCAGGTGAATTTAAAAAATTCTCATAAAGCTTTGATCTTACTGGTGGAGAGGCTGCAGAGAGTTATTAGAAAGTATCATTCCCAAGATATCTAATCTAGTTATACCAAGTGAAAGCATTTCTTCAGCTTGGCAGTGAGGGCCATGTAGCCGTAACCTACGACAAAACTGATGTTATTGTTTGATTTTAAAATTGCCTCGCCCCACTTGTGAAGATGTCATTACGTAAATGTAATCAAAATAAACAGAAACATTTGGCATATTACCAAGAACTTTCTCATCAGTCTCACGAAGTAGCACAGGCAGTTACCAAACCGAAGGGCATAAGTAACAATATGCATTAGTCCTTGAGTGTGTAGGAAAAGCGGGTGTACTGCTTAGAAGAAGGAACTAACATTACTTGATGATATCCTGCAAAAATAACAATCTCCTCCTGAAAAGAAGGAAGCGTCATAACAATTGTATAGATCGCTATTTATTAAAGGGCATAGGCTCAGCACCCACCGAGTTATAGCATTAAGGGCCTCTGAAGTCACTAGCAAGTCCTATAAATTATCCTCCTACTAACCATGACTTACTGGTGAACAATATGAACAAACTGAGAGGTTCATGACATCTTTAGTTCTAAAATTTGTCTATACCTCTCGGTCTAAATTGCATCCCTAAGGTGAACCTTGAACTGGGTAAAATTTTCGTTGATAGGATTGTCCATCACTAAGTCAATCTTATGGACTAACCGAGGAGGTTAACACCTGGAAATCAGTAAAGACGTCTGAAAAGTTACTCCACGGATTGAAGTAGTTCATGTCTTCTTATTGTCATCCAAAAATCATTATATTAATGTAGTGTTCGCCCGAGTGGTCAAGAGTCACCAAAGATCATGTATCTCTTCATGCGCAGAGTCTAAAGTTAGAGGTGTCATATTACGCACAGCCTTACATTCTTCAGTTGGTCGTATCAAGTTCGTGAGGACAAACTAAGTCAAAGTTCATTAAGGTAGTTTAACCGAATTTCTAGTGTTTTCTTCGGTAATATTTCTTAAGGATTTGATATGATAAAAGCTTAGGTTTCCTCCCCTTGACTTCTAAGGTAGTCAACTTTACCCACGAAATTTTTAATACTTAATATGGACCTTTCCATTCTACTCATAATATTATTTTGACTTGATAGGTCAAAAGTACAAGAGCTTCATCCCCTACTTTAAAACTTCTCCTCTGAGCATTTGGAATCAAAATAGTTTTGTATTGTCCATTGATAACTTAATTTTTTCGAAACTAAGTACCAGAGTCTCCTCAGTTTGAGATCTAAGGTCAAGGAGAAAACTGATAAGAAGACAACCTCAGCATTTACCTTCTCATTTAGTTCATAAGTCATGAATGATGGACAGTGAGACCATCTGCCTGTCTACCATAGAGAAGTTTCAAAAGGTAAAACCACCAAATAGTCACTGGGAACTTCCCTCATAGGCAAACAAAGCACAGTGGGGGTAGTAACGATGCCACTCCTTAGCTTAAGGGAGCAAAGTTTCCTTAAAATGCGACTTGAGAATCGAAGCTGGCGCTCAATCCTCCCATTACAGATGGGATGATAGGTGTGGTGAGAGAGCATCACTCCAGAAGTTGTTATAATGTTCATTAAGTCAGATGTAATAGTCTGTCCCAACGGTCGAGACAAAATTATTCTCTAGGGATCTGCCCACCTGGAGAAGATGGACAAAAGGGCCTTCCGCCACCTCTGTAGTAGTTATGGTGCTTTAAGGGAACGGCCTTCAGGGAAACACGAAGCATAATCAACTAATGATAATATTATATCCATGTCTCCCCAGAATGAAAGTGAGATAAAGTACCAACGATGTCAAGAGAGGCTACTCTTTCCAACGGTACTGCAAAGATAGGCAATTTGACCATAGGGACTCGCCTGGTACCGGTGCGGAGGGATGAACATTGGCAAACTTACACGAGGTGCCCGGTGCCTGGTGGCAAGTCCCCGCATGCACACACGAGGGCCCGGGATTCGATTACCCGGCGGTGGAAACATTCGACACGTTTTCCTTCCACCTGTTTCCTTATCACCTAGCAGCAAATAGTACGTGGGTGTTAGTCGACTGGTGTGTGTCGCATCCTGGGGACAAGATTAAGGACCCCAATGGAAATAAGTTAGACAGTCCCTCGATGACGCACGACTGCATGGGTTATCCTGGCGGTGGCTAGACCGCTCCGGGGGTAAAAATCCGGAACGAAATCTTATCTCTTATCTTACTTATATCTACAATAGGTAGTGACATCTGAGACATTTTTGGCCAAAAATAGGTTTTCCCTAAATTTTATTTACAAGGTTTTACGATGCGAGAAATGTTCCCGGCCACTGGCAGGTCATGAGCCATTTTAAGACAGTCTGCCTGCATTGCCTTGGAACAACTAAGATGGTAATAGTTCCTGACTCATCCTGAATTTAATTTGAATACTGACTTGTACAAGATACCTTTTATATATTCAAATTTAGCGTAAATAAAAGTTTTTCCTTTTGGATAACTTGATTTTGTTTAGGCGGCATTATGGCATTCTGAAGAGAAGGGCAATTACGTGTAAAATTGACACGCGAGAGTCCTTATGATATATCTAGGAAGGGCTGTGTCTAGTCAGAAAAAAATCAAAGATGGACAGAAGGAGAAGCCTGGGCATTTAGAGTCTGACCCTAGTCAAGACATTATGGTATCGTGATGATTTCTTCACTTTACCATCTAACAAGTAAACCAGAGATCCAACTACCTCGCTTTCGAGAGTAGCATCACTGGTTTTTAAATCCCACATGAATCCACGAGACATTGACTCATCTAGCTTTCGAAGGGCTCCTCTGACTTACAGTAAAGAGGATCGTGAAAACACTTTATGTCCATCTTTGGCGATGGAAAGGTCGACCTCAAAAGGAGAATGGCACCTTTATATTACCTATTAGTACGGATCAACAGAAGTGATGGGAGCTAGATACGGCTTCAACCAACCTGTGAACCCTTTAGACCTAATGGTAACAGACGGAATGGTATGAAAAGTGCTCTGTACGGCCAAGTTAGTCTGAGAAGTAAAGCAGAGGAAATGAGTTTCATCTTTAAATTAGGGAACAGCTATCAAAATTACTATACATGTGGCATCCAGTGCCTCGTACAAAATGGTAGATACATTAAGTCGCAATAACTGTTCCTGAAGCGAAGGGTGCTTGTCATTACAGGCCTTTAAAACATACTTCCAACTTTTTGAGACCTTCTTAGAAGGACTTCTGGACGTTTATTCCGCCTTAACACCACACAAATGACAACAGTGAAAAAAAGAAGTCAATTTACTTTCTACAAAGGCCTTTGATTTTCTTAAGGACTGATGAACCCTTGCCCTTAGGGTTCGATCCCTTAGGACTTTAATAGGAGAATTGTGACCTCAGCATATAGGTCAGCAGCCTCAGCAACTCCTCAGCTTTAAATCAGGTTATGATTCTTAAGGAATGTTCGTTATCTGGTGAGGAAGAGCTGTCAGGAACAGTCAGCAACCATGAAGTCTCGAAGAGATTCATAACAGTTGATTCAATTCCTGAACTCTCTATCCAAAATTCGAACAAACGAAAGAGTGTACCTGTAACTGTGAAAGATCTTGCCAGGTGCTGCAAGTGGCATACTTAAATCTTTCCTGTAAGAATTAGATGTTTTTTGATATGCTTTAAGGATAGCCTTCTTCAGATAGGAGTATACAATTACGATATGATATCCATGTGGACAAATTGCGAAAATATTCCAAAGCTGTACCAGAAAAAACAATCCTAACCTGGTAGCCCCAGGTGTCAGTCAAGCCATCTCATAGAGGTAGCAGTATTTTCCAAACCTGAAAATGTATGAAGTTATGTCCTTCCCCCTCTGTGGAAGGGGAGGTAAAAAAGAGTATGGAATATGTGCACTCGCTGCACGTGATCCATTACTCCTTCCATGCTAATCTTGCTGTGTGAGAAAGATTAACTTCTTATTCTCTAATTCAAGACGAGTTTTGTTCTAGCAACGCAATCTCTTTTCCTCTTTTCCCTTATCTCATATTCTCTGTCCTTTGCTCTTTCCACAAGTTCCTTAATTTAACCTGTTCTCCCACATAACTAGCTTTGTTTCCTCACGTAATCTGCTCTCATCCCTCCACGAACAAGTCTAACTCGCTCCTTCTAGTCTTCTCTCTCTCTTTCCTAACTGTCTTTTCTTTGTATTTCCTCTCAATTCTCTCTCTCTCTCCTTAATACTTTTTCACATTTCGATCTCTCTCTCTCCTTTTCCTTCTTCTCTTTCCCTTTCTGACTTCTTCTCTCAATTTCACACACTATTCAAGTCTTACCTGGATTCTTAGCACTAATGAAAGATTCTAAATTTTTGTCCTGTTTATCCAAACTTACCTTCCAGCATTCATCCAAAACTTTATTCATCCATATTCGCAAGAATAACTTAAACTTCAGGGGAAATGAAATGGTCATTAAAGAAAAGCGAGAGGGTTCAATTCCTGCTCCGCTCAAACTGTAAATAAACCAGAGGCACGATCCCTGCTTCAATTAGAACAATATGGATTAGATGAAAATGAAATGGGTTCTATGCCGGCTACCGAGCAAACAAAATTAGAATGGTGTCACTTGTGACCATCAATCTTCTCACGGACAACAAATCAAGAGTGCCCCTATGACAGTTCCCTTTGATATACTAAAGAACTCAATGAAACAAATGTCACTGAAAACTCGGGTCCCTAAGTCCTAATCCTCCAAAGTGTTTTCAAGCTCACAAGAAAGGTTGGATGATTAACTATTATACCCTGCCTGACTTGCACTTACATAAATTGTATACAATAACAATCACCAACTCTTTTAATACCTGTACCGCATCCTACCATAAGAAATGATTACTCATGGCTGGTGGTACACCCATCTGTGGTATGCGGACGTTGGAAGTTTCCAATGGTAATTCGAGATGGAGTTGAATGAGCTTGATTAGAAGAGTTGATCCTGGCAAGGTCGCCACTTGTGAAGGCTACTCAGCTCAGTAATAACTTCAATACAGTATTAAGCCAAAGCTGGCACCTCCTCAGAAATTAATGAATAGAAAACAATAATAATTCCACGAAATGTTACACCTAAACCCGAATCTAACTTATAATTTTTAATACAACTCCTAACATGAATCCTTCATATGAGACTGTCTTTGTAATACTCACTGTGCTTTATAGTAATCTGTTTACTTTAATGTTTTTTATCACGACATCATCATTGCTTTAGTTATATCTTAAGTTAATTTTAAGCCAAGCCCTTAATGCTATGCATAGTATACAGTGTGCTTTGGCATACTGCACTTATCTGTAATTTTTTTTGTACCTCTGTATGTTGCACAAATTAAAATAAATAAATAAAAATAAATAAAGATACACACTTATTATTATATTAAATCAAACATAAAACTAAAAAACATGACAGTATGATCCAATTTGAAAATGAAAAATGAAAAATGAAATGTATCAAATAACATTTTAAAACTCACGCTAAAATATATATATGGGGTGTCTGGTGTTGGTGACACTTCGTGTTGTTGAAATCTAGCCGACTTGCGGATGTTGTAGGGGGGGGGTTCGCGTGTTGTTGACCACCACCGGCTAGTCTTCACAGGTTTTTCGCCATGAGTATTCTACCTAGATTCCCGATGACAGGAAAGGCAGTTCTTTACCTCTGCAATGATGTGGGGATACAATCCTGCAATTTCATACACTTGCACAGGTAACTTAAATCCACTATGGGACGTCCTCCACGTTTGTCCATCTCCGTCATTTTTCCTCGTTGATATGACAGGTGAGGCCCTCTCGTCCATCCAAGCGAAAATGATAGACAGGTTACCCACTGCTTAAATAATCACTCTCCAAATAATACAATACTTAAAGGAAGACTTGGTGATTATTACAACAGTCAACTTAGAGCAAGGACTGAAAAGACTAAGTTTATTACTTGGCCAAAAGTGAAGCTTCAACCCATAAATCCACTAAATACAACCAGGCATGTATACTTACCGAAGTGTATTTGGGAGCTGTGAGTCGAGTGATTTACTGTTTGACCAGACCCCACACGTCCATCTTTCGGGGGGGGGGGGAAGAGGGAGGTGAAAGGATAGTGGGAGCTAAGACTGAACCCCACGTTAAACAAGCAGTCCGTCAATCAAACTATCACTTTAGGGGCGTCGGAGGAGAAAAGGTGGGAATAGCGGGAGCGATGACTTTACCCTACCTTAACAAGTAGCCGGCAGTGAAACTATTTTATCTATTTTACTATAATTTTCCCTCGCACTCCTATTATAGAGCATTTCCCTCACATGAGACAGCCCAAGATCATGAGAAGGCGCCAAGGATCATAATACAGCCATGGATCATGAAGACCGCACAAGGACTCCAGAAGACCAGACAAGAGATCTTAAGACAGCCAATGGTCTTGAAGACAGTCCGGATCTGGAAGACAGCCAAGGAGCTTTAAAAGACATCCAGGGATCTTGAAGACAGTCAAGGGTCTTGAAGACAGCCAGAGATCTTGAAGGACAGCCAGAAGATCTTGAAGACAGCCAAGGATCTTGAAGACAGCCAGATCTTGAAGACAGCCATGGATCCTGAAGACAGCAAAAGACTTGAAGACAGTCCAAGGGTCTTGAAGACAGTCAAGGATCTTAGACAGCCAGTGACCGATGAAGACAAGCCAGGGATCTTGAAGACAGCCAGGGAACTTGAAGACAGCAGGGATCTGAAAACAGCCATAGATCTTGATGACATCCAAGGGTCTTGATGACAGCCAAGGATCCTGAAGACAGCAAGAGAACTAGGAAGACAGCCAGGGATCATGAAGATCAGCCAGGGGATCTTGATAAACAGCCAGAGATCTTGCGAAGACAGCCAGGGAACCTGAAAGACAGCCCAAGGATCCTGAAGACAGCAGAGAACTTGAAAGACAGTCCAGGGATCTGAAGACAACCCAGGGACTTGAAAACAAGCCAGAGATCTTGAAGAGAAGCCAGGGAACTTGAAGACATCCAGGGATCATGCTATAACGGGCTTGTTTGGTACTGGGTAGGCGAGGTAGTAAATGATATACGTCTTCGAGACATCTTACAGTTATATTGATACTAGTGTGGTAAACCACAGGCCTTGTGTGTTTGTGCGCCATGCGTCGCGGGCAAAGGGCCATTCCACACGAGATAGAAGCTTGGAGGCCATGTGACTTGATGCCATGTCGCAGTGAGAGTGAGCCGAGGCAATCTGGCATCTGAAGTGGCAAGTCGCAATAGGTGCAGCACTTGAGTGGCGCGAAATATGAACAAAGCTGGCAGACACAACTGGCATGTCTGTGCAGAACAGTACCAGGCAGTCTACATACGCTTTGGCCACCACCGCCGTCGTCCCGACGCGAGCAATACTGTAAGTAAAAGAAACTCGGATCTCTCTCTCCTCGTACATAGGTGCAGGCAGCAGACACGAAAATAAAAACATATATAAATACATAATGAAGCATGGAAAAAAAACTTTCAACAGGAGGAAGAAAGAAAACATGTGTGGGTGTGCTAAACCACGTGGACAAAGGCAGTGAGGCATCGAAGTGTATCTCTGTCACGCCTTCCTAGGGGGTGCGTCTGGACAGAATACTGCAAACACGGAGACATCGCTGCGGCTGGCTGGTGACGTAACAGGGTACCGGTCTCCTCTGAACAGGTGAATCAGACATCGTAGGAGTCGCGTTGCAGTTTACCACTCAACTGGGCCTGACATGCATGTGCCCTCGGTGAGGCGATCGAACAAAACTCGGCACCTGGTCAGGACTTCTGGCAAGCGACTCAGGAGGACACATCTCTACCTGTACTAATGACGCTAGGGCTGTCACTGCCGGGCGAGCGTGGATGCGCGTTTGTTGATCGAGTACAAGGCAGAGTATGACGAGGGCGCCAACATCTAGGTAGTCGTAACATCATCCAACCAGACTGCAAGTGAGAGAGCAAGCAGTCAAAGTTGACCTCATCTTTTGTTGCAGGGCAGCTCACTGAAGCTTGGACACGAGGGCTGACACAGCGCCTGCCGACATGCGCCAGGGCTGCAGCTTGACGATTATCATCTCACTACAGTTGAGTTAAGCAAGGTTACCTTAAGCAATCCCCAGAACTTGTTTCTCTACATATAACTGCACTCTGACTGTGTACTGGAAAAGTGAAGTGAAACAAATCTCAATGGAATCGTAGCAGGTACGATTCTGCAGAACATCACGAGCGACGAGCAAAAAAGCTTCAGACAAGGGGGCACATATGCGCAGGGCTGAGAAATCAGGCTGTCAAACCCTGGTCATGAATGGCGGGTGACTTAGCACAGTGGTGCAACACTCATGGGTCTGACCACAAGACCTCCCTGGACATCACGGGAAACTTACAAACACAGGCCGCTGTACATACTGTACACCATGAGCATAACGTAGCAAATGTAGGCTTTTCTGCGCATAAAACTGACTAGACATACAAAAATGATGAGAACACTGACTGAGAGGAATTAATTAACACACGACATATATCTTCTCTCAATCTTCCATGACAATACGAAATAATTACTAGAACACGTCGATGTGACATCATGTGATCAGGCGTGATGTCGCAAGTGACTCAGCAGCTAGTGACGTCCAACAGACATCTGAGGTGACTAGTCTAGGACAAGACATCGTGAGGTGACGTCAGCAGACATCGTGGACGTCATGAAGTCGGGCAGCATCGTGGGTGGCGTCGAAGTATGCGGGGCAGCAGACACCCATGAGGCCATGAGACACTGGTATACTCACGGCTTTGTAGGTTCCTTACGTGACACGCGCCACAACCCAGTGATGTCGTGATCAACGTAGCTTCGATTGGCCCTCGGGGCACATCGATACACGCACTGGCCATGAATTCATACGAAAGAACAGCATAAAACGACAGCAGAGGGAGTGGGCAGCATGGTGAGTGTTGAATGGTAGACGGGTGAGCGTGGTAGGGGGCGGAGCATGGGCAAGGTAGAACAGCCACTACCTCTCCTCTCCTCGCCACCACCCACAAATACGAAGAGGCTAACCGGACCGCAGAAATCACCACAAAACTCACCTCTGTGTGCTGAAACTACTGTGCTGAGCTGAAAACAACAAAACAAAGCGCCCCAAAAAACAATTAACAAGTGACGCTGACACGTGACTTGATGAAACAGCGTGGGACACAGTAGCAAGGAGACACTGGTGCTGCCACGTACAAATTCTCGAAAGAAATTCCGGGCAAATTTCGGCTGGATCCAGCTGAGTACTGATGTCTGGATGCTCAAAAGTTCAGACACGACATCAGGATAACTCGTTGAGAGACAGTGCTTTCTTGTGTAGGGTGAGAAGTGAAGATGACTTCATAAACTCTTCCCCCCTCTCTCCAGGCAAACACAAACCTGCTGCGAGCACCGCTGTCACCATTTATAACGGCTTTGTTTGTATCTAGGATAGCTGGGAAGTAAATGATATACATCTTCGAGGCTTTCTTTACTTTTATTTGATACCTATGTTTGGGGTTACACAGGCTTGTGTGTTTGTGCCATGGCCCCGGGCAGGGCCATGGCCCACGATAGAGAGCTGATGGAGCCTTGTGTCTTGATGCCAGCCACTGTGTGACGTGAAGACGCGAGGCAAGTCAATGGCCATACTGAAAGTCTGGCAAGGCCAATAGGTGGCAGCACTTGAGTGGCGCGAAATATGAACTAAGCGGCAGAACATCATGGCTGTCTGTGCAGACAGTACAGGCTGTCTACGATACAGACAGCCAGGGATCTTGAAGACCCAAAAGCCAAGCATCATGTAGCAGCCATATATATCTTGAAGAAGACAGCCCAAGTGGTATTGAAGACAGCCAGGATTTTGAAGACAGCCAGAGATCTTGAAGACAGCCAGAGATCTTTGAAGACAGCCCAGGGATCTTGAAGACAGCCAGGGAACTGAAAACAGCCTGTAATCTTGAAGGACAGCCAGGGATCTTCTGAAGACAGCCCAGGTCTTGAGGGACTCAAGGGTCTTGTAATGACAGCCATGGATCCTTAAGTCAGCCAAGGGACTTGAGACAGACAGCCAGTATCTTGAAGACAGCCAGGTCTTGAAGACAACCAATGAACTTGAAGACAAGTCAAGATCCTTGTTTGAATAGGGAGTGAATAGACAAATGGTTTTTAAATACTTGACGTGCTGTTGGAGTGTGAGTACCAACGTGTAACATTTATAAGGGATTCATGGAAACCGGCAGGCCGACTTTGAGTCAGGAATGGAAAGTACAGTGCCTGCACTCTGAAGGAAGGGTGTTAATGTTGGCGTTTAAAAACTTGTAGTGTAAAAGCACCCTTCTGGCAAGACAGTGATGAGTGAATGAAGGTTGAAGAAAGGTATGATTCCTTTTTCGGGCCACCCTGGCCTTGGTGGGAATCGCCGTGTGATAATCAATAAATATATATATATATATTTTAACATAAATATATAATATTTATATATATATATAATTTATATATATAATATATATTTTACATATATATATATATATATATATAGTATATTTATATAATATATATATATTTATAGTGAAATATATATATATTTAATAATATATATATATATATAAATACGATTAAATATACAGTGGAACCCCGGTTAACATATTTTTATCACTCCAGAAGTATGTTCTCATAGTGCCGAGTACTGACCGAAATGTTTGTTCCCATAAAAGAAATATTGTGAAGTAGATTAAGGTCCCATTCCAGACCCCCCAAACATAAACACGAACAAACTTCACTCACATAAATATACACTTACATATTGGTCGCGATTCTGAGGTAATCGTTATGCGGGGGTCCACTGTATTTATATTTATATATATATATCAAATCATATAGTATATATATATATATATATATATATATTATATATAATTTATATATAATATTATTTTAAATATATATATATAATATAAATATATAATATCTATATATACTTATCTATATATATATATATATAATAATATAATATATATATATATTATAAAGGTAGTAGGTTGGTATACAGCAACCACCCAGGGAGGTACTACCGACCTGCCGAAGTGAGTGTAAAACCGAAAGCCTGTAATTGTTTTACAAGATGAGTAGGATTGCAGTTGTCCTTTTTTCTGTCTCATGAACATGCAAGAATTTCCGGGTACGTCTTGCTACTTCTACATTACACTTAGGTCACACTACACATACCTGTACAGAGCACATATATAACACACCCCTCTGGGTTGTTCTTCTATTTTCTTTTCTAGTTACTTATTCTGTTATTTCTCTTATCTCATCATGGGGAAGTCTGAACGGAATTCTGTCCTCCGTAAGCCATGCGTGTTAGTAAGAGGCGACTAAAATGGAATGCCGGGAGCAAGGGCTAGTAACACTCTTCTTCCTGTATATATTACTAAATTTAAAAAGGAGAAACTTTCGTATTTTCCTTTTGGGCCACACCAGCCTCGGTGGGATACGCCGGTGTCAGTTTAAAGGAAGAATATATATAATATATATATATATAAATAAATTTTATATATATATATAAAAATAATAAATATATATATAAATATATAATTATATATATATATATATATTTTATATATAGATATAGTAATAAATATAAAAATATAATATATATATATATATAAATATATATAACAAATACATAATTTATATATATATATTAAATTTATACAAATAGAATAGTATATAAAATTATATAAAATATATAATATAAATATATATATAAAATATACATATATAATTTAAGGGGACTATCTGAAAAAATAAATAAAATTAAGAGTATAAATATATATAATAAGGAAGAAGGGAACCAGAGTGCACAACTTTTACCAGCCATAGCGTCACCCACCAGCAACGCCGCAGCGTTAATCCCACACGTGCGGCGCCAAGTAAGTCTACCCCTCTTCCCACCTCCCCAGGATGAAGGGAGTAACGAGGTGCTAGAGTGGGTGTTAAGATGGTGGGCTCCATCACCTGATTCAAGAGCCAGCACTCACGCTAGATCACACTCTGAAAGAGCCTGGCACACTTCTTCTCCACCACGACCGGACACACATTTGGCCACCATTTTTTCTCTGCTGTTGTTCTCCTCTCCTCCCGTCCTTTATCTTGTCCTTCTCCTGCTTCTTACTTGCCGCCACACATCGTTCTCCAGGTCACCACAATCATGTCTAAAAATAAGAAGCGGAAGCCAAATGGAGATATAGTATGAGATGTGTGTCCTCACATCTCTCTCACTCGATGCTACTGTAACATTATACTCACACTCCCTTCACACTCTCTATTATACATTATTACAACATATTCTAAAAACATACTATAGCACAATTAAATTATTGTATACTCTATATAAAAATGTTTCGGCATTAAAAAGTTCTCTTATGCCTAAAATTACTTAAAAAATATGTTTTCTTATATACACTGCAAAAACTTTATAAATTACGTTATTTCGCTACAATTTATGGAGCGTCTGTTAACTCAATAGTAAAATTTAGCTCTACCAGCTATCTATTAGAACCCCTCCCCCATACTATCCACTTACCAATCCCACCTCAACTACGCCGACCGACAACTCTGAACCTAAACGAACCACACCAAGCAAAATTACCTAGAGGTTGTTGGGGTGTGGGGGGGGGGGGGGGGGGGGGGGGGGGGGGGGGGGGGGGGGGGGGGTGTGTTTTAGTTTTTGGGGGGGGGGGGGGGGGGGTTGGGGGGTTGTGATTATAATAAATATAACCCGGCTCCAATCGCCTTACCAAAAAAACCACAACCTGCTAAAAAAACACCCAGAAATGACGCACACTTGGCTCCCATACCCAACCCGAGCGGCCCTAAACTGCATATTAATCATATATAAAAATAGATATAAATATATCACTAGTTAAAATACATTCATTCCTAAATAATTAAAAAAAAATATTTTGCGGTGTACAAACTAAAAATACATATGTCGCTATTTTTATAAACTTGTTAACTCAATAATAAATTATTAACGCCAAATTAACATGGTATCATTACCCTTAACAAATACTTTTACCACAATAATTAAAAAATTAAAAAAAAACTAGACTTTTATATCCACTTGAGAAAAAAATAAAAAGATACATATTTCTCATCAAATTTTAAGACTATTTACACAAAATAAATTTGAGCGAGCGTATCAATAATAACACATAAACTACCATTACGCGAGCATTTTAATTCCCCGAAATAACTGGAAAAAATTTTTATAAAATACATTACAAAAAAAACTTTCATTACCACTTATCTATAAGATATATACAATAAAAAAATAAATTAAAAACACTAATAACATATGCTATCAACCATAAAAATCATTTAATTCTCCATAATAACTAGTAAAATATATTTAATTTGGTCAGTCAAAAACATTTATTATGCGACTGTTAATATGCGGTCTTTATTACGACCAGTAAGACTGTACTTAATCAAATAATTATTAAATATCAATTGTAAGTAATTTGAATAAATAAAAATAGAGTTTCATAATAGGCCTATTGACCACGTTAGGCCTCAACCACTCCGGCAAAACCTATTTTAGGCCTAAAATAATGAAGGAACATCCTGTGCTTCAGGTATAAAACACATTATTATTATTATTAAATATTATATTGCATATTATTATTAATTAGTATTATTTATTATTATTACTTGCATAATGCATTATTATTATAATATATTATTATTTTAATAATGCATTATTATTATAATTATTAATAAACCCTGAACACACCAGGAGAGGTTTCGGGGTCACGCCCCCACGGCCTCGGTCTGAGAAGACCAGGGCCTACGAGGTGGATCATAATCTGAATCAGCCAGGCTGTACTGCTGGCCGCACGCAAACCAACGTACCGAACCACAGTGCCAGCTGATCAGGTTCTGACTTAGGTGCCTTCCAGTCTCCCACTTGAAGACAGCCAGGGATCTTGAAGACAGACCAGGATCTTGAAGACAGCCAAGGACTTGAAGACAGCCAGTGGATGCTTGAGAAGACAGCCAATTAACTTGAAACCACCAGGGAAGGGATCCCTCCCCGCACCTCCAGCCTTGAAGACAGTCACGGTCCTTGAAAGACAGCCCAGAGATCCAGAAGAGAGCCAAGGAATCTTGAAGGACAGCCAGGGATCTTGAAGACAGCCAAGGATCGGTTGAAACGCACCAGGGATCTTGAAACAGTCAATGGTCTGAAGAAGCCAGAGACATCCAGAAGGAGAGTCACCGGATCTTGAAGACAGCCAGGATCTTGAGACAGCCACAGATCATGAAACCAGCCAGGGATCTTGAATACAGTCACGGGTTTGAGACAGCCAGAGAATGCCTGAAGAGAGCAAGGATCTTGAAGACAGCCAGGGGTTTTGAAGCAGCCAGGATACCTGAAGACAACAAGAGATCTTTGAAGACAGCCAAGGGTCTTGAAGACATCAGGGGATCTTGAAGACAGGGGAGCCATGGAACTTGAAGACACGCGAGGATTCTTGAAGACAGTCAAGGCTTACCTCAAAGCTCTGTAATAACTTCAGAACAGTATTAACAAGCAGGCTCCTCCTCAGGGAATAATTTAATGAAATAGAAAACAAAAAATAATTCACGAAATATAAACACATTATATTTATTAAAGCAAACAAAAACAATAAAACATGACAGGAATATCCTATATTGAAAGAAAAATGAAAAATGAAATGCATAAAAACACAATTGAACTCAACTCTAATATATTGTATAAATTTTTGGGGGGGGTGTCGGTGTTATGGTGGCCACTTCGTGTTGTTGAAATACATAGCCGTTGCTGATGTGGAGGGGGGGTGTGGAGGGGGGTAGGGGGGTCGCAGGTGTTTGTGACCCACCACCGGCTATTTCTTTCTTCACAGAGTAAGCGTGAGTAATCAATCCCAATGAATGAAAGCAGGTTTCTTTACCACCGCTGCAATGATGTGGGAGTAACGTCCTGCAAATTTCATACTACGAGAGCACAGTTAATTAAATCCCAATATGGGATCGTCTCAGGTCTTAGTCCGTCTCAGGTCAGTTTTTTCCTCGTCATTGACAGTGACCCTCTCAGTCATCCAAGCTGAAAAGATCGACAGGTTACCCACTGCTTAAAAAATCCTCTCCATGATAATACAATACATAAAAGACGAGGTTATTTATTACAATAGTCAACCAGAGGGCAAGGCTGAAATGACTAAGTTTAATTATTGGTCCTAAGTGAAGCTTCAAAACAATAAATCCACTAGAATACAAGGCAGAGCAGTACTACAGAAGTGTTGGGAGCTTGAGTCGAGTGATTTACCGTTTGACACAAGCCGACTCACAAATCGACACCTTTACGGGGGGGAGAGGGAGGGGAAGGTAGTGGGGAGCTAGAATGACCCTAAGTTAACAAGGCTATCCGCAATCAAACTATCACTAAGGGGTGGGGGAGAAAAGGCGGAATATCGGAGCTTGACTTTTACCTACCTTAACAAGTTAGCCGGCAATGAAACCTATGTTACTATAAGAATTCCCTTCGCTACTAACCTTATCTATTGAACTATTCCCTCATCACTCCCCCATACCAAGACTTATAGTCCCAAGGAGTATAAAGAATAATAGGCGAGGAAAAAGAGCTAACATGTTGGAGTTGCGTAAGGCAAGAAATCATCTTCTGACTGTCACGACTTAACCAGTCGAGTAGAAAATAATTGATGAACCATTTATATACACATAAGGAACTTTAAAAGCCTGAGTGCCAATGTCCATCCTCATGAAGGTGACTGTTGGTTTCCCTTAAAGTTTCTAGGTATATCAAAGGTTTGTGGGTCTGTTTGGTCTCAAATGAATACTTTTCCCAGCAATAAAATTTAAATTTGGAGATACCCACACAGGGCTTAAACATTCCTTTTCTATGGTGAGAGTATCTCGTTTCTTCTGGCCGGGAAGGAGTTTCCGGCTAGGAAGCATACAGGGAAGGGGAGTTACCATCATGGTATTGTAAGTAACGACCGACAAAGCCAGTAATTGGAGGCCATCCAGTTCCTCAAACTAAATGTTTTTATAAATCTGGAATCTTAAGTATAAGGGTCTTTCGAAAAGAAGCTTTTAATCTCATTAAACTTTTCCCCTGAGCTACGTCAGAAAGTGTCTAGAAGGTTCCCTTCACAGATCTTTTTAAGGACGTCGGATAAGAAGCCTTAAGATCATTAAGGTTTTGATAAAACCGTGCATAAAAATAGTAAAGAATCCAAGAAGTTATGCCATGAGCCTTCTTGTTTCAGGTGAATTTAAAAAATTCTCATAAAGCTTTGATCTTACTGGTGGAGAGGCTGCAGAGAGTTATTAGAAAGTATCATTCCCAAGATATCTAATCTAGTTATACCAAGTGAAAGCATTTCTTCAGCTTGGCAGTGAGGGCCATGTAGCCGTAACCTACGACAAAACTGATGTTATTGTTTGATTTTAAAATTGCCTCGCCCCACTTGTGAAGATGTCATTACGTAAATGTAATCAAAATAAACAGAAACATTTGGCATATTACCAAGAACTTTCTCATCAGTCTCACGAAGTAGCACAGGCAGTTACCAAACCGAAGGGCATAAGTAACAATATGCATTAGTCCTTGAGTGTGTAGGAAAAGCGGGTGTACTGCTTAGAAGAAGGAACTAACATTACTTGATGATATCCTGCAAAAATAACAATCTCCTCCTGAAAAGAAGGAAGCGTCATAACAATTGTATAGATCGCTATTTATTAAAGGGCATAGGCTCAGCACCCACCGAGTTATAGCATTAAGGGCCTCTGAAGTCACTAGCAAGTCCTATAAATTATCCTCCTACTAACCATGACTTACTGGTGAACAATATGAACAAACTGAGAGGTTCATGACATCTTTAGTTCTAAAATTTGTCTATACCTCTCGGTCTAAATTGCATCCCTAAGGTGAACCTTGAACTGGGTAAAATTTTCGTTGATAGGATTGTCCATCACTAAGTCAATCTTATGGACTAACCGAGGAGGTTAACACCTGGAAATCAGTAAAGACGTCTGAAAAGTTACTCCACGGATTGAAGTAGTTCATGTCTTCTTATTGTCATCCAAAAATCATTATATTAATGTAGTGTTCGCCCGAGTGGTCAAGAGTCACCAAAGATCATGTATCTCTTCATGCGCAGAGTCTAAAGTTAGAGGTGTCATATTACGCACAGCCTTACATTCTTCAGTTGGTCGTATCAAGTTCGTGAGGACAAACTAAGTCAAAGTTCATTAAGGTAGTTTAACCGAATTTCTAGTGTTTTCTTCGGTAATATTTCTTAAGGATTTGATATGATAAAAGCTTAGGTTTCCTCCCCTTGACTTCTAAGGTAGTCAACTTTACCCACGAAATTTTTAATACTTAATATGGACCTTTCCATTCTACTCATAATATTATTTTGACTTGATAGGTCAAAAGTACAAGAGCTTCATCCCCTACTTTAAAACTTCTCCTCTGAGCATTTGGAATCAAAATAGTTTTGTATTGTCCATTGATAACTTAATTTTTTCGAAACTAAGTACCAGAGTCTCCTCAGTTTGAGATCTAAGGTCAAGGAGAAAACTGATAAGAAGACAACCTCAGCATTTACCTTCTCATTTAGTTCATAAGTCATGAATGATGGACAGTGAGACCATCTGCCTGTCTACCATAGAGAAGTTTCAAAAGGTAAAACCACCAAATAGTCACTGGGAACTTCCCTCATAGGCAAACAAAGCACAGTGGGGGTAGTAACGATGCCACTCCTTAGCTTAAGGGAGCAAAGTTTCCTTAAAATGCGACTTGAGAATCGAAGCTGGCGCTCAATCCTCCCATTACAGATGGGATGATAGGTGTGGTGAGAGAGCATCACTCCAGAAGTTGTTATAATGTTCATTAAGTCAGATGTAATAGTCTGTCCCAACGGTCGAGACAAAATTATTCTCTAGGGATCTGCCCACCTGGAGAAGATGGACAAAAGGGCCTTCCGCCACCTCTGTAGTAGTTATGGTGCTTTAAGGGAACGGCCTTCAGGGAAACACGAAGCATAATCAACTAATGATAATATTATATCCATGTCTCCCCAGAATGAAAGTGAGATAAAGTACCAACGATGTCAAGAGAGGCTACTCTTTCCAACGGTACTGCAAAGATAGGCAATTTGACCATAGGGACTCGCCTGGTACCGGTGCGGAGGGATGAACATTGGCAAACTTACACGAGGTGCCCGGTGCCTGGTGGCAAGTCCCCGCATGCACACACGAGGGCCCGGGATTCGATTACCCGGCGGTGGAAACATTCGACACGTTTTCCTTCCACCTGTTTCCTTATCACCTAGCAGCAAATAGTACGTGGGTGTTAGTCGACTGGTGTGTGTCGCATCCTGGGGACAAGATTAAGGACCCCAATGGAAATAAGTTAGACAGTCCCTCGATGACGCACGACTGCATGGGTTATCCTGGCGGTGGCTAGACCGCTCCGGGGGTAAAAATCCGGAACGAAATCTTATCTCTTATCTTACTTATATCTACAATAGGTAGTGACATCTGAGACATTTTTGGCCAAAAATAGGTTTTCCCTAAATTTTATTTACAAGGTTTTACGATGCGAGAAATGTTCCCGGCCACTGGCAGGTCATGAGCCATTTTAAGACAGTCTGCCTGCATTGCCTTGGAACAACTAAGATGGTAATAGTTCCTGACTCATCCTGAATTTAATTTGAATACTGACTTGTACAAGATACCTTTTATATATTCAAATTTAGCGTAAATAAAAGTTTTTCCTTTTGGATAACTTGATTTTGTTTAGGCGGCATTATGGCATTCTGAAGAGAAGGGCAATTACGTGTAAAATTGACACGCGAGAGTCCTTATGATATATCTAGGAAGGGCTGTGTCTAGTCAGAAAAAAATCAAAGATGGACAGAAGGAGAAGCCTGGGCATTTAGAGTCTGACCCTAGTCAAGACATTATGGTATCGTGATGATTTCTTCACTTTACCATCTAACAAGTAAACCAGAGATCCAACTACCTCGCTTTCGAGAGTAGCATCACTGGTTTTTAAATCCCACATGAATCCACGAGACATTGACTCATCTAGCTTTCGAAGGGCTCCTCTGACTTACAGTAAAGAGGATCGTGAAAACACTTTATGTCCATCTTTGGCGATGGAAAGGTCGACCTCAAAAGGAGAATGGCACCTTTATATTACCTATTAGTACGGATCAACAGAAGTGATGGGAGCTAGATACGGCTTCAACCAACCTGTGAACCCTTTAGACCTAATGGTAACAGACGGAATGGTATGAAAAGTGCTCTGTACGGCCAAGTTAGTCTGAGAAGTAAAGCAGAGGAAATGAGTTTCATCTTTAAATTAGGGAACAGCTATCAAAATTACTATACATGTGGCATCCAGTGCCTCGTACAAAATGGTAGATACATTAAGTCGCAATAACTGTTCCTGAAGCGAAGGGTGCTTGTCATTACAGGCCTTTAAAACATACTTCCAACTTTTTGAGACCTTCTTAGAAGGACTTCTGGACGTTTATTCCGCCTTAACACCACACAAATGACAACAGTGAAAAAAAGAAGTCAATTTACTTTCTACAAAGGCCTTTGATTTTCTTAAGGACTGATGAACCCTTGCCCTTAGGGTTCGATCCCTTAGGACTTTAATAGGAGAATTGTGACCTCAGCATATAGGTCAGCAGCCTCAGCAACTCCTCAGCTTTAAATCAGGTTATGATTCTTAAGGAATGTTCGTTATCTGGTGAGGAAGAGCTGTCAGGAACAGTCAGCAACCATGAAGTCTCGAAGAGATTCATAACAGTTGATTCAATTCCTGAACTCTCTATCCAAAATTCGAACAAACGAAAGAGTGTACCTGTAACTGTGAAAGATCTTGCCAGGTGCTGCAAGTGGCATACTTAAATCTTTCCTGTAAGAATTAGATGTTTTTTGATATGCTTTAAGGATAGCCTTCTTCAGATAGGAGTATACAATTACGATATGATATCCATGTGGACAAATTGCGAAAATATTCCAAAGCTGTACCAGAAAAAACAATCCTAACCTGGTAGCCCCAGGTGTCAGTCAAGCCATCTCATAGAGGTAGCAGTATTTTCCAAACCTGAAAATGTATGAAGTTATGTCCTTCCCCCTCTGTGGAAGGGGAGGTAAAAAAGAGTATGGAATATGTGCACTCGCTGCACGTGATCCATTACTCCTTCCATGCTAATCTTGCTGTGTGAGAAAGATTAACTTCTTATTCTCTAATTCAAGACGAGTTTTGTTCTAGCAACGCAATCTCTTTTCCTCTTTTCCCTTATCTCATATTCTCTGTCCTTTGCTCTTTCCACAAGTTCCTTAATTTAACCTGTTCTCCCACATAACTAGCTTTGTTTCCTCACGTAATCTGCTCTCATCCCTCCACGAACAAGTCTAACTCGCTCCTTCTAGTCTTCTCTCTCTCTTTCCTAACTGTCTTTTCTTTGTATTTCCTCTCAATTCTCTCTCTCTCTCCTTAATACTTTTTCACATTTCGATCTCTCTCTCTCCTTTTCCTTCTTCTCTTTCCCTTTCTGACTTCTTCTCTCAATTTCACACACTATTCAAGTCTTACCTGGATTCTTAGCACTAATGAAAGATTCTAAATTTTTGTCCTGTTTATCCAAACTTACCTTCCAGCATTCATCCAAAACTTTATTCATCCATATTCGCAAGAATAACTTAAACTTCAGGGGAAATGAAATGGTCATTAAAGAAAAGCGAGAGGGTTCAATTCCTGCTCCGCTCAAACTGTAAATAAACCAGAGGCACGATCCCTGCTTCAATTAGAACAATATGGATTAGATGAAAATGAAATGGGTTCTATGCCGGCTACCGAGCAAACAAAATTAGAATGGTGTCACTTGTGACCATCAATCTTCTCACGGACAACAAATCAAGAGTGCCCCTATGACAGTTCCCTTTGATATACTAAAGAACTCAATGAAACAAATGTCACTGAAAACTCGGGTCCCTAAGTCCTAATCCTCCAAAGTGTTTTCAAGCTCACAAGAAAGGTTGGATGATTAACTATTATACCCTGCCTGACTTGCACTTACATAAATTGTATACAATAACAATCACCAACTCTTTTAATACCTGTACCGCATCCTACCATAAGAAATGATTACTCATGGCTGGTGGTACACCCATCTGTGGTATGCGGACGTTGGAAGTTTCCAATGGTAATTCGAGATGGAGTTGAATGAGCTTGATTAGAAGAGTTGATCCTGGCAAGGTCGCCACTTGTGAAGGCTACTCAGCTCAGTAATAACTTCAATACAGTATTAAGCCAAAGCTGGCACCTCCTCAGAAATTAATGAATAGAAAACAATAATAATTCCACGAAATGTTACACCTAAACCCGAATCTAACTTATAATTTTTAATACAACTCCTAACATGAATCCTTCATATGAGACTGTCTTTGTAATACTCACTGTGCTTTATAGTAATCTGTTTACTTTAATGTTTTTTATCACGACATCATCATTGCTTTAGTTATATCTTAAGTTAATTTTAAGCCAAGCCCTTAATGCTATGCATAGTATACAGTGTGCTTTGGCATACTGCACTTATCTGTAATTTTTTTTGTACCTCTGTATGTTGCACAAATTAAAATAAATAAATAAAAATAAATAAAGATACACACTTATTATTATATTAAATCAAACATAAAACTAAAAAACATGACAGTATGATCCAATTTGAAAATGAAAAATGAAAAATGAAATGTATCAAATAACATTTTAAAACTCACGCTAAAATATATATATGGGGTGTCTGGTGTTGGTGACACTTCGTGTTGTTGAAATCTAGCCGACTTGCGGATGTTGTAGGGGGGGGGTTCGCGTGTTGTTGACCACCACCGGCTAGTCTTCACAGGTTTTTCGCCATGAGTATTCTACCTAGATTCCCGATGACAGGAAAGGCAGTTCTTTACCTCTGCAATGATGTGGGGATACAATCCTGCAATTTCATACACTTGCACAGGTAACTTAAATCCACTATGGGACGTCCTCCACGTTTGTCCATCTCCGTCATTTTTCCTCGTTGATATGACAGGTGAGGCCCTCTCGTCCATCCAAGCGAAAATGATAGACAGGTTACCCACTGCTTAAATAATCACTCTCCAAATAATACAATACTTAAAGGAAGACTTGGTGATTATTACAACAGTCAACTTAGAGCAAGGACTGAAAAGACTAAGTTTATTACTTGGCCAAAAGTGAAGCTTCAACCCATAAATCCACTAAATACAACCAGGCATGTATACTTACCGAAGTGTATTTGGGAGCTGTGAGTCGAGTGATTTACTGTTTGACCAGACCCCACACGTCCATCTTTCGGGGGGGGGGGGAAGAGGGAGGTGAAAGGATAGTGGGAGCTAAGACTGAACCCCACGTTAAACAAGCAGTCCGTCAATCAAACTATCACTTTAGGGGCGTCGGAGGAGAAAAGGTGGGAATAGCGGGAGCGATGACTTTACCCTACCTTAACAAGTAGCCGGCAGTGAAACTATTTTATCTATTTTACTATAATTTTCCCTCGCACTCCTATTATAGAGCATTTCCCTCACATGAGACAGCCCAAGATCATGAGAAGGCGCCAAGGATCATAATACAGCCATGGATCATGAAGACCGCACAAGGACTCCAGAAGACCAGACAAGAGATCTTAAGACAGCCAATGGTCTTGAAGACAGTCCGGATCTGGAAGACAGCCAAGGAGCTTTAAAAGACATCCAGGGATCTTGAAGACAGTCAAGGGTCTTGAAGACAGCCAGAGATCTTGAAGGACAGCCAGAAGATCTTGAAGACAGCCAAGGATCTTGAAGACAGCCAGATCTTGAAGACAGCCATGGATCCTGAAGACAGCAAAAGACTTGAAGACAGTCCAAGGGTCTTGAAGACAGTCAAGGATCTTAGACAGCCAGTGACCGATGAAGACAAGCCAGGGATCTTGAAGACAGCCAGGGAACTTGAAGACAGCAGGGATCTGAAAACAGCCATAGATCTTGATGACATCCAAGGGTCTTGATGACAGCCAAGGATCCTGAAGACAGCAAGAGAACTAGGAAGACAGCCAGGGATCATGAAGATCAGCCAGGGGATCTTGATAAACAGCCAGAGATCTTGCGAAGACAGCCAGGGAACCTGAAAGACAGCCCAAGGATCCTGAAGACAGCAGAGAACTTGAAAGACAGTCCAGGGATCTGAAGACAACCCAGGGACTTGAAAACAAGCCAGAGATCTTGAAGAGAAGCCAGGGAACTTGAAGACATCCAGGGATCATGCTATAACGGGCTTGTTTGGTACTGGGTAGGCGAGGTAGTAAATGATATACGTCTTCGAGACATCTTACAGTTATATTGATACTAGTGTGGTAAACCACAGGCCTTGTGTGTTTGTGCGCCATGCGTCGCGGGCAAAGGGCCATTCCACACGAGATAGAAGCTTGGAGGCCATGTGACTTGATGCCATGTCGCAGTGAGAGTGAGCCGAGGCAATCTGGCATCTGAAGTGGCAAGTCGCAATAGGTGCAGCACTTGAGTGGCGCGAAATATGAACAAAGCTGGCAGACACAACTGGCATGTCTGTGCAGAACAGTACCAGGCAGTCTACATACGCTTTGGCCACCACCGCCGTCGTCCCGACGCGAGCAATACTGTAAGTAAAAGAAACTCGGATCTCTCTCTCCTCGTACATAGGTGCAGGCAGCAGACACGAAAATAAAAACATATATAAATACATAATGAAGCATGGAAAAAAAACTTTCAACAGGAGGAAGAAAGAAAACATGTGTGGGTGTGCTAAACCACGTGGACAAAGGCAGTGAGGCATCGAAGTGTATCTCTGTCACGCCTTCCTAGGGGGTGCGTCTGGACAGAATACTGCAAACACGGAGACATCGCTGCGGCTGGCTGGTGACGTAACAGGGTACCGGTCTCCTCTGAACAGGTGAATCAGACATCGTAGGAGTCGCGTTGCAGTTTACCACTCAACTGGGCCTGACATGCATGTGCCCTCGGTGAGGCGATCGAACAAAACTCGGCACCTGGTCAGGACTTCTGGCAAGCGACTCAGGAGGACACATCTCTACCTGTACTAATGACGCTAGGGCTGTCACTGCCGGGCGAGCGTGGATGCGCGTTTGTTGATCGAGTACAAGGCAGAGTATGACGAGGGCGCCAACATCTAGGTAGTCGTAACATCATCCAACCAGACTGCAAGTGAGAGAGCAAGCAGTCAAAGTTGACCTCATCTTTTGTTGCAGGGCAGCTCACTGAAGCTTGGACACGAGGGCTGACACAGCGCCTGCCGACATGCGCCAGGGCTGCAGCTTGACGATTATCATCTCACTACAGTTGAGTTAAGCAAGGTTACCTTAAGCAATCCCCAGAACTTGTTTCTCTACATATAACTGCACTCTGACTGTGTACTGGAAAAGTGAAGTGAAACAAATCTCAATGGAATCGTAGCAGGTACGATTCTGCAGAACATCACGAGCGACGAGCAAAAAAGCTTCAGACAAGGGGGCACATATGCGCAGGGCTGAGAAATCAGGCTGTCAAACCCTGGTCATGAATGGCGGGTGACTTAGCACAGTGGTGCAACACTCATGGGTCTGACCACAAGACCTCCCTGGACATCACGGGAAACTTACAAACACAGGCCGCTGTACATACTGTACACCATGAGCATAACGTAGCAAATGTAGGCTTTTCTGCGCATAAAACTGACTAGACATACAAAAATGATGAGAACACTGACTGAGAGGAATTAATTAACACACGACATATATCTTCTCTCAATCTTCCATGACAATACGAAATAATTACTAGAACACGTCGATGTGACATCATGTGATCAGGCGTGATGTCGCAAGTGACTCAGCAGCTAGTGACGTCCAACAGACATCTGAGGTGACTAGTCTAGGACAAGACATCGTGAGGTGACGTCAGCAGACATCGTGGACGTCATGAAGTCGGGCAGCATCGTGGGTGGCGTCGAAGTATGCGGGGCAGCAGACACCCATGAGGCCATGAGACACTGGTATACTCACGGCTTTGTAGGTTCCTTACGTGACACGCGCCACAACCCAGTGATGTCGTGATCAACGTAGCTTCGATTGGCCCTCGGGGCACATCGATACACGCACTGGCCATGAATTCATACGAAAGAACAGCATAAAACGACAGCAGAGGGAGTGGGCAGCATGGTGAGTGTTGAATGGTAGACGGGTGAGCGTGGTAGGGGGCGGAGCATGGGCAAGGTAGAACAGCCACTACCTCTCCTCTCCTCGCCACCACCCACAAATACGAAGAGGCTAACCGGACCGCAGAAATCACCACAAAACTCACCTCTGTGTGCTGAAACTACTGTGCTGAGCTGAAAACAACAAAACAAAGCGCCCCAAAAAACAATTAACAAGTGACGCTGACACGTGACTTGATGAAACAGCGTGGGACACAGTAGCAAGGAGACACTGGTGCTGCCACGTACAAATTCTCGAAAGAAATTCCGGGCAAATTTCGGCTGGATCCAGCTGAGTACTGATGTCTGGATGCTCAAAAGTTCAGACACGACATCAGGATAACTCGTTGAGAGACAGTGCTTTCTTGTGTAGGGTGAGAAGTGAAGATGACTTCATAAACTCTTCCCCCCTCTCTCCAGGCAAACACAAACCTGCTGCGAGCACCGCTGTCACCATTTATAACGGCTTTGTTTGTATCTAGGATAGCTGGGAAGTAAATGATATACATCTTCGAGGCTTTCTTTACTTTTATTTGATACCTATGTTTGGGGTTACACAGGCTTGTGTGTTTGTGCCATGGCCCCGGGCAGGGCCATGGCCCACGATAGAGAGCTGATGGAGCCTTGTGTCTTGATGCCAGCCACTGTGTGACGTGAAGACGCGAGGCAAGTCAATGGCCATACTGAAAGTCTGGCAAGGCCAATAGGTGGCAGCACTTGAGTGGCGCGAAATATGAACTAAGCGGCAGAACATCATGGCTGTCTGTGCAGACAGTACAGGCTGTCTACGATACAGACAGCCAGGGATCTTGAAGACCCAAAAGCCAAGCATCATGTAGCAGCCATATATATCTTGAAGAAGACAGCCCAAGTGGTATTGAAGACAGCCAGGATTTTGAAGACAGCCAGAGATCTTGAAGACAGCCAGAGATCTTTGAAGACAGCCCAGGGATCTTGAAGACAGCCAGGGAACTGAAAACAGCCAGGAATCTTGAAGACAGCCAGGGATCTGAAGACAGCCAAGGGTCTTGAGGACAGTCAAGGGTCTTGATGACAGCCATGGATCCTGAAGTCAGCCAAGGGTCTTGAAGACAGCCAGGGATCTTGAAGACAGCCAAGGGTCTTGAAGACAACCAAGGAACTTGAAGACAGTCAAGAGTCTTGAAGACAGCATCTTGAAGACAGCCAGGGATCTTGAGGACAGCCAAGGGTCTTGAAGACAGCCAAGGATCTTGAAGACAGCCAAGGGTCTTGAAGACAGCCAAGCGTCTTGAAGACAGCCAAGGGTCTTGACAGCCAGGGATCTTGAAGACAGCCAGGGGTCTTGAAGACAGTCAAGGGTCTTGAAGACAGTCAAGGAGCTGAAGACAGTCAAGGGTCTTGAAGAGAGCAAAGGACCTTGAAGACACCCAAGGGGCTTTAAGACCTCCAAGGTCTTGAAGGGCAGCCAAGGGTCTTGAAGACAGCCAGAGATCTTGAAGACAGCCAAGGGTTTTGAAGACAAGCAGGAATTTTGAAGACAGCCAGAGATCTTGAAAACACCAGGGATCTTTAAGACAGCCAGGGAACTTGAAAGCAGCCAGGGATCTTGAACAAGCCAGGGATCTTCAAGACAGCCAGGGATCTTGAAGACAGCCAAGGATCTTGAAGACAGCCAGAGATCTTGAAGACAGCCAAGAGTCTTGAAGACAGCCATGGATCTTGAAGACAGACAGGGATCTTGAAAACAGCCAGAGATATTGAAGACAGCCAGGGATCTTGAAGACAGCAAAGGATCTTGAAGACAGCCAGGAATCTTCAAGACATCGCGGGAAGAACTAAAAGCTATAAATGAAATCGAAAAGAAACCCAAAGTATTTCTTCTCCTATGCCAAATCAAAATCGAGAACAACGCCCAGTATTGGGCCCCTACTTAAACAAGATGGGTCCTACACAGATGACAGCAAGGAAATGAGTGAGCTACTCAAGTCCCAATATGACTCAGTTTTTAGCAAGCCGCTAACCCAGACTGAGAGTCGAAGATCAAAATGAATTTTTTATGAGAGAGCCACAAAATTTGATTAACACAAGCCTATCCGATGTTATCCTGACGCCAAATGACTTTGAACAGGCGATAAATGACATGCCCCATGCACTCTGCCCCAGGCCAGACTCATGGAACTCCTGTGTTCATCAAGAACTGCAAGAAGCCCCTATCAGGAGCCCTTTTCCATCCTATGGAGAGGGAGCATGGACACGGGGGTCGTCCCTCAGTTACTAAAACCAACAGACAAAGCCCCACTCCACAAAGGGGCAGTAAGCAACAGCAAAGAACTACAGACCAATAGCACTAACATCCCATATCATAAAAATCTTTGAAAGGGTCCTAAGAAGCAAGATCACCACCCATCTGAAACCCATCAGTTACACAACCCAGGGCAACATGGGTTTAGAACAGGTCGCTCCTTCTGTCTCAGCTACTGGATCACTACGACAAGGTCCTAAATGCACTAGAAGACAAAAAGAATGCAGATGTAATATATACAGACTTGCAAAAGCCTTCGACAAGTGTGACCATGGCGTAATAGCGCACAAAAGCGCGCTAAAGGAATAACAGGAAAAGTCGGTCGATGGATCTATAATTTCCTCACTAACAGAACACAGAGAGTAGTCGTCAACAGAGTAAGTCCGAGGCAGCTACGGTGAAAAGCTCTGTTCCACAAGGCACAGTACTAGCTCCCATCTTGTTCCTCATCCTCATATCCGACATAGACAAGGATGTCAGCCACAGCAACCGTGTCTTCCTTTGCAGGTGACACCCGAATCTGCATGACAGTGTCTCCCATTGCAGACACTGCAAGCTCCAGGCGGACATCAACCAAATCTTTCAGTGGGCTGCAGAAAACAATATGAAGTTCAACGATGAGAAATTTCAATTACTCAGATATGGTAAACATGAGGAAATTAAATCTTCATCAGAGTACAAAACAAATTCTGGCCACGAAATAGAGCGAAACACCAACGTCAAAGACCTGGGAGTGATTATGTCGGAGGATCTCACCTTCAAGGACCATAACATTGTATCAATCGCATCTGCTAGAAAAATGACATAATGGATAATGAGAACCTTCAAAACTAGGGAGGCCAAGCCCATGATGACACTCTTCAGGTCACTTGTTCTATCTAGGCTGGAATATTGCTGCACTCTAAAAGCCCCTTTAAGGCGGTGAAATTCCCACCTAAAAAAAGTCAGAGAACTTTAAAACGGGCGCATAAGGAGATAAAAACCTCAATTACTGGAGCGGTTTTGGGGTTTCTAAACCTGTTTCCTGGAACGCGGAGGGAGAGATACGTATTATATACCCCCGGGAAAAACCCTAGAGGGACTAGTACCGAATTTGCAAAAACGAAAAATCCTCACTACGGGGGGGGGGGGGGGGGGGGGGAGATGCACCATCCCCCCCAATGAAAAGCAGGGGGTCACTAGCAGTTAGAGACCATCAATAATGTCGGGGGGCCCGAGACTGTTCAATGCCTCCCCCACACAAAAGGGGGTTCCAAAAACCCCCTGGCAGTCTTAAAGGGGACTGGAAACACCTGTCATTTCCTGATAGGCCGGGGCTGTGGCTCGTACGTTGGTTTGCGTGCAGCCAGCAGAAAACACCCCGGGTTGACAGGGGCTGAACCCCCAGGAGGCCTGGTCACAGCCCGGGCCCGCGGGGGCGTTGACCCCCGAAACTCTCCCAGTAAACTCCGGGTCCATCCAGGGATCTTTAAAGACGCCGGGGATCTTGAAGACAGCCGGAAAAATTTAAAGACACCCAGGGGAAAAAGGAAAAAAAAAAAAGGGAAAAAAAAAAAAAAAAAAAAAAAAAAAAAAAAAAAAACTTGAAGACACCAGGGATCTTAAAAGACAGAAAGGAGCTTAAGACACCCGGAGTCATGAGAAGCAAGAGATCTGAAGACGCCGGGATCTTGAAGACAGACGGGATTTTGAAAACACCCAGAGTATTGAAGACACAGGATCTTAAAGACACCGGGTCCTGAAGACAGCAAGAGACTTGAAGACAGCCAAATCTGAAGACAGCCAAATTTTGAAAACCCCCAGAATCTTGAAGACACCGGGAACTTGAAGACACCAAGGATCCTGAAAACAGCAAGAGATTTTGAAACACCCGGGAAATTTGAAAACACCCAGAGATCTTGAAGACAGCCAGGGAGTTTAAAAGACGCCAGGATCAAAGACAGCCAAGGATTTTGAAAAAAGCCACAGCCTGAAGACAGCCAGGGTTTAAGCAGCCGGTTTTGAAGCAGCCAGAGATTTAAAAAACACCCAAAGGATCTTGAAGACAGCCAGGGACTTAAGACAGCCAGGAAAACTTAAAAACAGCCGGGATCTTGAAGCAGTCGGGGATCTCAAGCAGCCGGGATTTTGAAGACACCAAGGATCTTGAAGACACCAGGGATCTTGAAGACACCCAAAGAGTCTTGAAACAGTAAAAGGTCTTGAAGACATCCAGGGATCTTGGACACCCAGGGAACTTAAAAGACACCCAAAGGGTCTTGAAGACACCCGGGATTTTGAAGACAGCCAGGGACCTTAAGACAGCAAGGGATTTTAAGACAGTCAGGGTCTTGAAGAAGCCAGGGAATTGAAATAGCCTGGACCTGAAACAGCAAGGGTTTTTTGAAAACAGCCAGAGAATTAAGACAGCGAGGGATTTTTTGAAGGCAGCCAAAAATATAAAGACGCAAGAGGCTTGAAGACAGCCGGGGACTTGAAGACACCCAGGGATTTTGAACCCCCAAGAAGCTTGAAGACAGCCAGGGAATTTGAAGACCCCAAGGATTTTGAAGACAAAAGAGATCTTGAAGACCCCAAGGATCTTGAAGACCCCCGGGGATTTTAAAAAGAGCCGAGACTTAAGACACCTTTGAACTTGAAGACAGCCGGGATCTTGCAGACCCCGGAATATTGAAAACAGCCATAGAACTTGAAACACCCAAGGTTTTAAAGACACCCAGGGTTTTAAGACATCCAGAGTCTTGAAGACAGCCAGGGATCTTGAAGACAGCCAGGAACTTGAAGACAGCCAAGAGTCTTAAGAGAGTCAAGATCTTGAAGACAGCCGGGGAACTTGAAGAAAGCCGGGGATCTTGAAGACAGCCAAAGGTTCTTAAAAACAGCCGGGACTTAAAAGGAGTAGAGATCTTAAGAACCCACGAACTTGAAGACACCCGGGGGATTTTGCAGACCCCCCCGGGGGATCTTGAAGACACCCAAAGGGTCTTGAAGACAGCCATAGAACTTGAAGACCCCAAAGGGTTTTGAAGCAGCCGGGGTTTTTGAGACATCCGAACTTGAAAAAAGCCAGGGACTTGAAGACAGCCGGGGAAACTTGAAGACAGCCAAGAGTTTTGAAAGAGTAAAAGAGTCTTGAAGACAGCCGGGAATCTTAAAGACACCGGGGATTTTGAAGACACCCAAAGGGTTTCTTGAAAACACCCATGGATCTTGAAAACAAAAAAGAATCTTAAAGCGCCAGGAATTTTCAAGACATCCGGGGTTTTTTGACAGCAAGGGATTTGAGGCACCGGGGGATCTTGAAGACACCCAAAGGGATTTGAAACACCCAGGGATCTTAAAGACAGCTAGAATCTTGAAACAGCCAAGGACTTGAAACCCCGGGGACTTGAAACACCCAAAGGCTTGAAGACAGCCAGAGATCGTAAAGACAGCCAAGGATCTTAAAACAGCGGGGAATTTTCAAGAACGAGGGATCTAAAACACCCAAAGGATTTTGAAAACACCCTGGACTGAAGACAGAAATAATCTTAAAGACAGCCAGGAATCTTCAAGCACCCGGGGATCTTAAAAACCAAGGATTTTGAAGACACCCAGGTTTTGAAGCAGCCAAGGTCTTGAAGACACCCGGGGAGCTTGAAGCAGCCGGGGATCTGAAGACACCCAAGGGAGCTTGAAGACAGCCGGGGACTTGAAGAAAAGCCAAGGGTCTTAAAGACACCAATGATCTTAAAGACGGCAGGATCTTAAAACACCCAGGATTTAAAAGACAGCCAGGGATTTTGAAAACCCGGATTTAAAGACCCCAATGACTTGAAGCGCCAAGATTTTTAAGAACCCAAGGTCATGGACACCCAAAGGATCTTGAAGACAGCTGGGGGTTTTAAAGAAGCCAAAAGTCTTGAAACAGTAAAGATTTTTGAAGGGCAGAAAGGATCTTGAAGAAGCCGGGATCTTGAAGACACCAGGAATCTTGAAGACAGCCAAAAATCTTGAAGACACCAGAGAATTGAAGGCACCAAGGGTTTTGAAAACAGCCAGGGACTTAAAACACCAGGGATCTTGAAACAGCCAGGTCTTGGGGACGGAAAGGGATCTTGAAGACACCGGGATCAAAAGACACCCCAAGGGTCTCGAAGCTAAAGGGGGTTTTGAAGACTTTTTGGGTCTTGAAGACAGCCAAGGGTCTTGAAGACAGCCAAACTTGAAGCACCGGACTTGAAGAATCAAGGGTCTTGAAGACACCCAAAGGATCTTGAAGCAGCCGGAAAACTTGAAGACGCCAAGATTTTTAAAGACAGTAAAGGGGTCTTGAAGACACCCAAGGATCTTGAAGCACCCAAAGGGCCCCTTGAGAAGCCAAGGGTTTAAAGACAGTCAAGGGTCTTGAAGAAAACCAGGGATCTTGAAGACTCCAAGGGTCTTAAAGATACCCAAGGGGTCTTGAAGACAGCCAGGGATCTTGAAGACAGCCAGGGATCTTGAAGACAGCCAGGGATCTTGAAGACAGCCAGGGATCTTGAAGACAGCCAGGGAACTTGAAGACAGCCAGGGATCTTGAAGACAGCCAGGGATCTTGAAGACAGCCAGGGATCTTGAAGACAGCCAGGGATCTAGAAGAGCAGCCAGTATCTTGAAGCCAGCCAGGGATCTTGAAGGACAGCCTGGATCTTGAAGACTGCCAGGGATCTTGAAGACAGCCAGGGACCTGAAGACAGCAGATCTGAAGATCAGCCATTGATCCTTGAAAGACACCAGGGAATCTTGAAAGACAGCAGGGATCTGGAAGACAGAGCCTGGGATCTTGAAGACAGCCGGGATCTTGAAGACAGCCTGGGATTCTTGAAGACGCCATTGATCTTGAAGACAGCCAGGGATCTTGAAGACAGCCGAGGGACTTGAAGCCAGCCAGGAACTTGAAGACAAGCCGGATCTTGAAGACCGCCCAGTGATACTTGACGACAGCCAGTGTAACTTGAAGACGCAGGGATCTTGAGACAGCCAGGGATCATGAAGACAGCCAGGGTATCTATGGAAGACAGCCAGGGATTCTTGAAGACAGCCAGGATCTTGAAGTCAGCCAGGGATCTGGAAGACAGCCTGAATCTTCAGACCCGCCAGGGATCTTGACAGACAGCCAGGGAACTTGAAGACAGCGCAGGATATCTTGAAGACAGCCAGGATCCCTTGAAGACAGCCAGGGAATCTGAATACTGCCAGTGATCTTGAGACAGCCAGGATCTTGCAGACAAGCCAGGGATCTGTAAGACAACCCTGGGATCCTTGACGACAGCCATGGATCTTAAAAGACAGCCAGGGATCTTGAAGACAGCCGGGATCTTGAAGACAGCCAGGGATCTTGAAGACAGCCAGGGAATCATGAAGACAGCCAGGTGATTTGAAGACCAGCCAGGATCTTGAAGACAGCCTGGGATCTTGAAGACGCCAGGGATCTTAAGATCAGGCCAGGATCTTGAAGTGACAGGCCAGTGATCTTGAGACAGAGCCAGGGATCTTGAAGACAGCCAGGGATCATGAAAGACAGCCAGGATCTTAAGACAGCAGGGATCTTGAAGACAGCCTGGGATCTTGAAGACAGGGCCAGGGATCTAGAAGACAGCCCGGGATCTTGAAACCGCCCAGGGAACCTTGAAGACAGCCATGGATCTTGAGACAGCCAGGGATCTTGAAGACAGCCAGGTCATGGACGACAGCCAGGATCTTGAAGACAGCGAGGGATCTTGAGAAGACAGCTAGGATTCTTGAAGACAGCCAGGGAACTTGAAGACAGCCCAGGATCTTTGTGAAGCAGCCAGGGATCTTGAAGTACAGCCAGGGATTCATGAAGACAGCCAGGGATCATGAAGACCGCCAGGGATCTTGAGACCAGCCAGGATCTTGAAGACATCCAGGGAGCTTGAAGAAAGTTTATAGGGATCTTGAAGACAGCCAGGGTATCTTGACGACAGCCAGGGAATCTTGAAGACAGCAGGGATCTTGAAGACAGCCAGGGATCTTGAAGAACGCCAGGGATCTTGAAGATCCGCCAGGGGAACCTTGAAGACAGCCTGGATCTGAAACTGCCAGGATCCATTGAAGACAGCCGAGGGAACTTGAATACAGCCAGATCTTGAAGACAGCCATGATCTTGAAGACAGCCAGGGATCATGAAAGACAGCCAGGGATCTTGAAGACAGCCTGGGATCTTGAAGACAGCCAGGGATCTTGAAGACTGCCTGGGATCTTGAAGACAGCCAGGGATCTTGAAGACAGCCAGGGATCATTGAAAGACAGGCCATGGATCTGAAACAGCCAGGGAATCTTGAGACAGCCTGGGATCTTGAAGACAGCCAGGGATCTTGAAGACAGCCAGGATCTGCAGACAGCCAGGGAACTTGAAGACAGCCAGGGATCATGAAGACAGCCAGGGATCTTGAAGACAGCCAGGGATCTTGAAGACAGCCAGGGATCTTGAAGACAGCCAGGGATCTTGAAAAGACAGCCTGGGATCTTGAAGAAGCCAGGGATCTTGAAGACAGCCAGGGAACTGAAGTCAAGGCCAGGATCATGAAGACAGCCAGGGATATGAAACAGCCAGGGGATCTTGACGACACCAGGGAATCTTGAAGCCAGCCAGGATCTTGAAGACACCAGGGAATCTTGTGAAGACACCAGGATCTTGAGAGCAGCCTGGGATCGTTGAAGACAGCCAGGGATCTAGAGACAGAGCCAGGGATCTTGAAGACGGCCAGGGATCTTGAAGACAGCCAGTGATCTTGAAGACAGCCAGGGGATCTTGAAGACAGCCAGGGATCTTGAAGACGAGCACTGGGATTTGAAGACAGTCCCAGGATCTTTGATGAAGCCAGGGATCTTGAAACAGCCAGGGATCTGAAGACGCCAGGATCTTGAAGACAGCCAGGGAATCCTGAAGACAGCCAGGGGATCTTGGAAGACCGCCAGTGAACTTGAAGAACAGCCATGGATCTTAAGACAGCCAGGGATGCTTTGAAGTCAAGCCAGAATCTTGAAGACAGCCAGGGATCTTGACGACAGCCAGGGAACTTGCAGACGGCCAGGGATATCTTGAAGACAGCCAGGGATCTTGAAGACAGCCAGGGATCTTGAAGACAGCCCAGGGATCTTGAAGACAGCCTGGGATCATAGAAGACAGCCAGGGATCTTGAAGACAGCCAGGGATCTTGAAACCGCCAGGATTTGAAGACAGCCAGGGATCTTGAAGACAGCCAGGGATCTTGAACGACAGCCAGTGAACTTATGAAGACAGCCAGGGATCTTGAAGACAGCAGGGATCTTGAAGATCATCCAGGATCTTGAGCCAGCCAGGGATCTTGAATCAGCCAGGATCTTGAAATACGGCCAGGAATCTTGAAGACAGCCAGGGATCTTGAAGACAGCCTGGGATCTTGACGAACAGCCAGGATCTTGAAGACAGTCCAGGGATCTTGAAGACAGGCCAGGGATCTATGAAGACAGCCAGGGATCCATTGAAGACAGCACAGTATCTTGAAGACAGCCAGGGATCTTAGAAAGACAGCCAGGGATCTTGAGACAGCCATGATCTTGAAGACAGGCCAGGGATCTTGAAGACAGCCAGGGAGCGTGCAGTCAGCCAGGGATCTTGAAGACAGCCAGGGATCTTGAAGACAGGCCAGGGATCTTGAAAGAAAACCAGGGATCTTTGCAGACAGCCAGGTGATCTATGAAGACAGCCAGGGATCTTGAAGACAGCCAGGGATCTTGAAGACAGCCAGGGATCCTTGAAGACAGCCAGGGATCTTGAAGACAGCCAGGGATCTTGAAAGACCGCCAGGGATCTTGAAGACAACCTGGAACATATATATGCTGTAAGACTTTCATGGAATTATTCATCATATCTTGAAATAACTTTGATTAATATATTAAATATATATTATTATTTATATATGATTTTCTTAAGTGTCCTATGGCCCAACGGCGTTCCCCATGGCCCAGGGCGTCCCATTGCCCAGGGCGGTCCCATGCCAGGTGTTTCCATGGCTCAGACGTTGCATGGACCAGTGCGTCCAATGGCCCCAGGGTGTTCCATGGCCGAGTCGTCCCTGGCTTCACGGCGGCACCATGGCCCAATGCGTCCCATGGCCCAGGGCGTGTCATGGCCCAGGGCGTCCCATGGCCCAGTGTGACCATAGCCCAGGGCCGCCCAAAGGCCCAGGTGATCCCATGGCCCAGGGTATCCCATGGCCCGGGCAGCCCATTGCCCCAGGGTGCCCATGGCCCCGGGCGTCTATGGCCCAGGGTGATCCAAGGCCCAGGGCGTCCCCAGGCTAGGGTTTGGTCCGCCGAGGCCCAGTGGAGTCCCCATGTCCCTGGTTGTCCCATTGCCCAGGGTGTCCCATTGAAGATCATGAAGACAGCCAGGAACTTGAAGACAGCCAGGGATCTTGAAGACAGATATGGATCTTTGAAGTACAGCCAGGGATCTTGAAGACAGCCAGGGATCTTGAATACAGCCCAGATCTTGATGACAGACTCGGATCTGAAGAAGCCAGGGGATCTTGACTGACTACCGGGATCTTGAAGACAGCCATGATCTTGAAGACAGCCAGGGATCTTGAAGACAGCCAGGGATCATTGAAGGACAGCCCATGGATCTTGAAGACAGCCAGGAATCTTCAGACGGCCAGGGAACTTGAGAGACAGCCAGGGATCTTGCAGCACAAGCCTGGGAATCTTGAAGACAGCCATGGATCTTGAAGACAAGAGCACAGGGATTTGAAGACAGCCTGGGAACCTTGAAAAACAGCCAGTATATCTTGAGACAGCAGGGAAATCTTGAAAGACAGCCATGGATCTTGAAGACAGCCAGGGAACATGAAGACAGCCAGGGGACTGAAGACAGCCAGGGATCTTGAGACAGCCAAGGATCTTGAAGACAGCCAGATCTGAAGACAGCCAGGATCTTGAAGACACAGCCTGGTGATCTTGAAGACAGCCAGGATCTTGAAGACTGCCTGGGATCTTGAAGATAGCCAGGGATCTTGAAGACAGCCTGGGATCTTGAAGACAGATAGAGATCTTGAAGACAGCCTGGGATCTTGAAGACAGCCAGGGATCTTGAAGACAGCCAGGGAACTTGAAGACAGAAAGGGATCTTGAAGACAGCCTGGGATCTTGAAGACAGCCAGGGATCTTGAAGACTGCCTGGGATCTTGAAGACAGCCAGGGATCTTGAAGACAGCCTGGGATCTTGAAGACAGCCTGGGATCTTGAAGACAAGCCTGGGATCTGAAGACAGCCAGTTCTTGCAGACAAAGCCAGGAACTTGAAGACACCAGGGATCTTGAGACAGCCAGGATCTTGAAGACAGTAGGGATCCTTGAAGACAGCCAGGGATCAGAAGACAGCCAGGATCTTAAGACACCCCCACAGGATCTTGAAGACAGCAGGGAACCTTGAAGACAGCGAGGGATCTTGAAGACAGCCATGGATCTTGAAGACAGCCAGGGAACTTGAAGACAGCCAGGGATCTTGAAGACACCTGGGATCTGAAACAGCCAGGAAACTTGAAAGATGTCCTGGGATCTTGAAGACAGCAGCCAGGGATCTTGAAGACAGCCTGGGATCTTGAAGACAGCCAGGATCTTAGAAGACAGCCTGGGAACTTGAAACAGCCATGGATCTGAAAACAGCCATGGAACTTGAAAGACAGGCCAGGGATCTAGACGACAGCCATGGATCTTGAAGACAGCCAGGGATCAAGAAGACAGCCAGGATCTTGAAGACAGGCAGGTATCCGTTAAGACAGCCTGTGATCTTGAAGACAGCCAGGATCTTGAAGACTGCCCTGGGATCTTGAAGACAGCCAGGGATCTGAAGACAGCCTGGGAACTTGAAGAACAGCCAGGGATCTTGAAGACAGCCAGGAATGGAAGACTGAAGACAGCCAGGGATCTGTGAAGACCGCCAGGATCTTCAAGACAGCCAGGGATCATGAAGACAGTCCATGGATCTTGAAGACAGCCAGGGACTTGAGAGCAGCCAGGGATCTTGAAGACAGCCAGGGATCTTGAAGACCGCCTGGGATCCTTGACACGCCAAGGATCTTGAAGACAGCCTTGGGATCCTTGAAAACACCAGGAGCTTTGAAGACAAAGCCTGGGATCTTGAAGACAGCCAGGGATCTTGAAGACAGCCAGGGAACTTGAAGACAGCCAGGGATCTTGAAGACAGATAGGGATCTTGAAGACAGCCAGGGATCTTGAAGACAGCCAGGGATCTTGAAGACAGCCAGGGATCTTGAAGACAGCCTCGGATCTTGAAGACAGCCAGGGATCTTGACGACTACCAGGGATCTTGAAGACAGCCAGGGATCTTGAAGACAGCCAGGGATCTTGAAGACAGCCAGGGATCTTGAAGACAGCCATGGATCTTGAAGACAGCCATGGATCTTCAAGACGGCCAGGGATCTTGAAGACAGCCAGGGATCTTGAAGACAGCCTGGGATCTTGAAGACAGCCATGGATCTTGAAGACAGCCAGGGATCTTGAAGACAGCCTGGGACCTTGAAAACAGCCATGGATCTTGAAGACAGCCAGGGATCTTGAAGACAGCCATGGATCTTGAAGACAGCCATGGAACTTGAAGACAGCCGAGGATCTTGAAAGTCAGCCAGGAGAACTTGAAGACAGCCCAGGGATCTTGAAGACAGCCCAGGGATCTTGAAGACAGCCAGTGATCTTGAAGACGAGCCTGGGCTCTTGAAGAACAGCCAGGTATATTGAAACGTGCTGGGATCTTGAAGAAAGCAGGGATCTTGAAGACAGCCTGGGATCTTGAAGACAGATAGAGATCTTGAAGACAGCCTGGGAACTTGAAGACAGCCAGGGATCTTGAAGACAGCCAGGGAACTTGAAGACAGCCAGGGATCTTGAAGACAGCCAGGGAACTTGAAGACAGCCAGGGATCTTGAAGACAGCCAGGGATCTTGAAGACAGCCAGGGATACTTGAAGACAGCCGGGATCTTGGGAAGACAGCCAGGGGACTCGAAGAGAGCCATTGAACTTGAAGACAGCAAGGATCTTGAAGACAGCCAGGGAACTTTGAAGACCAGCCAGGGAACTCTGAAAACAGAGCCAGGGATCTTGAAGACAGCCTGGGAATAAATCCCCTTGAAGCAGCCAGGAATCTTAAAGACAGCCCAGGGATCATGAAGACAGCCTGGGGACCTTGAAGGACAGCCAGGAACAGAAGACAGCTTGGATCTGAAGACCGCCAGGGATCATGAAGACAGCCAGGGAACTTTGAAGTCAGCCATGTATCTTGAAGAGACAGCCAGGTCTTGAAGACAGCCAGGAACTCGAAGACAGCCAGGGATCTTGACGACAGCCAGGGATCATGAAGACAGCCAGGGATCTGTAGACAGCCAGGGAACTTTGAAGACAAGCCAGGGATCTAGAAGACAGCAGGTATCCTTGAAGACACCGGAGGGCACTTGAAGACGCCAGGGATCTTGAAGACCAGCCTGGGATCTGAAGACACCAGGATCTTGAAGACTGCCTGGGATCTTTGAAACAGCCAGGGATCTTGAGAACAGCCTGGATCTTGAAGACAGCCAGGGATCTTGAAGACTAGCCTGGGATCTTGAAGACGGCCAGGGAACTTGAAGACAGCCAGGGAACTTGAAGACCCCATGGAACTTGAAGACAGCCAGGATCATGAAGACAGCCAGGGATCTTGAAGACAGCCAGGAACTTGAAGACAGCCAGGATCTGTGAAGACGAGCCTGGGATCATGAAGACAGCCAGGGATCCTTGAAGACCTGCCTGGGATCTTGAGACACCAAGGATCTTGAAGACCGACTGGATCTTGAAGACAGCCATGGACTTGAAGACAAGCCAGGGAAACTTGAAAGACAGCCAGGGATCTTGAAACAGCCAGTGATACATGAAGACACCCAGGGAACTTGAAGACAGCCAGGGAACGCTGAAGACAGCCCAGGGATCTTGAAGACGCCATGGAACTTGAAGACAAACCAGGGATCTATGAAGACAGCCATGGATCTTAAGACTGAGCCTGGGAACATGAAGACAGCCAGGATCTTGAAGACAGCCTGGGATCGTTGAAGAGCAGCCAGGGAATTTGAAGAACGCCTGGGATCTTGAAGACAGCCAGGGTTTCTTGAAGACAGCCAGGAAACTTGAAAGACAGCCAGTGATCTTGAAGACAGACGGGATCTTGAAGACAGCCTGGGATCTTGAAGACAGCCATGGATCTTAAGACAGCCAGGGATCTTAAGACACCAGGGATCTATGAAAGACCAACCAGGGATCTTGAAACAGCCAGGGATCTTGAAGACAGCCAGGGATCTTGAAAACAGCCCAAGGATCTAGCAGACAGCCATGGATCATGAAACAGCCAGGGATCTTGACGACAGCCAGGGATCTTGAAGACAGCCAGGGATTTTTTGAAGACAGCCATGGATCATGAAGACAGCCTGGGATCCTTGAAGACAGCCATGGATCTTGAAAGACAGCCTTGGATCTTGAAGACAGCCTGGATCTTGGAAGACAGCCATAGTGATCTTGAAGACAGCCATGGATCTTGAAGACAGCCATGGTATCTTGAGACAGCCTGGGATCTTAGAGAGACAGCCAGGATCTTGGAAGACAGCCAGAACTTGAAGGACAGCCTGGGATCTTTGAAAGACAGCCTGGGATCTTAAGACAGCCAGGATCTTTGAAGACAGCCAATGATCTTGAAGACAGCCATGGAATCTTGAAGACAGCCTGGGATCTTGAAGACAGCCAGGGATCTTGACAGGCGTGGGCCAACCATGGATCCTTGAAGACACCTGGGATCTTGAAGACAGCCTTGGATCTTGAAGACAGCCAGGTGGATTCTTGAAGACAGCCAGGGGATCTAGAAGACACCAGGTAATCTTGAAGAACAGCCAGGGATCTTGAAGACATCCAGGGATCTTGAAGACAGCCTGGGATCTTGTAAGACAGCCAGGGAACTTGAAAGACAGCCAGGGCACTTGAAGACAGCCAAGGTGATCTTGAAGACAGTGTAGGGATCGTTGAAGACAGCCAGGATCTTGAAGACAGCCAGGGATCATGAAGACAGCCAGGGTCTTGAAGACAGTCCAGGGGGAACTTAAGAACGGCGAGAGATCTGAAGAGACAGCATGGATCTCTTGAAGACAGCCAGGGAACTTGAAGACAGCCAGGATCTTGAAGACAGCCAGGGATTCTTGAAGACAGCCAGGGATCTAGAATGACTGCCTGGGATCATGAAGAACAGCCAGGGATCTTGAAGACAGCCTGGGATCTTGAAGACAGCCAGGGATCTTGAAGACAGCCTGGGAACTTGAAGACAAGCCCAGGGATCTTGAAAACCGCCCAGGGAACTGAAGACATACCAGGATTCATTAAGACAGCCAGGGATCTTGAAGACAGCCAGGATCCTTTGAAGACCGCCAGGGATCTTGAAGACAGGCAGGGATCTTGAAGACAGCCTGGGATCTTGAAGACAGCCAGGGATCTTGAAGACTGCCTGGGAACTTGAAGACAGCCAGGGATCTTGAAGACAGCCTGGGATCTTGAAGACAGCCAGGGATCTTGAAGACAGCCAGGGAACTTGAACAGCCAGGGATCTTGAAGACAGCCAGGGATCTTGAAGACAGCCAGGGATCATGAAGACAGCCAGGGATCTTGAAGACAGCCAGGGATCTTGAAGACAGCCAGGGATCTTGAAGACAGCCAGTGGATCTTGGAAAAAAAAAAAAAAAGACGCCTGGAATCTTGAAGACAGCCATGGATCTTGAAGACAGCCTGGGTCTTAGAAAACAGCCAGGGAGCTTGAAGACACCTGGATCATGAAGACAAAGCCAGGGATACTGAAAGACAGCCAGGGAACTTGGAAGACAGCCAGGGATCTTGTATAAGACAGATAGGGATCTTGAAGAACAGCCATGGATCATGAAGACAGCCAGGGATCTTGAAGACAGCCAGGGATCTTGAAGACAGCCTCGGATCTTGAAGACAGCCAGGGATCTTGACGACTACCAGGGATCTTGAAGACAGCCAGGGATCTTGAAGACAGCCAGGGATCTTGAAGACAGCCAGGGATCTTGAAGACAGCCATGGATCTTGAAGACAGCCAAGGATCTTAAGACGGCCCAGGGATCTTGAAGACCAGCCAGGATCTGAAGACAGCCTGGATCTTGAAGATCAGCCATTGGATCTTAGAAGTGACGCCAGGATCTTAAAGACAGCAGACCTTGAAAACAGCCATGGATCTTGAAGACAGCCAGGGATCTTGAAGACAGCCATGGATCTTGAAGACAGCCAGGGAACTTGAAGGACAGCCAGGGGATCTTGAAGATCATCCAGGGATCCTGAAGACCGCCAGGGATCTTGAAGACAGCCAGGGATCTTGAAGACAAGCCAGGGATCCTGAAAGACAGCCTGTGACTTGAAGACAGCCAGGGATATTGAAGACTGCCTGGGATCTTGAAGATAGCCAGGGATCTTGAAGACAGCCTGGGATCTTGAAGACAGATAGAGATCTTGAAGACAGCCTGGGATCATGAAGACAGCCAGGTATCTTGTATAGACAGCCAGGGAACTTGAAGACAGCCAGGATCTTTGTAGACAGCCAGGATCTTGAAGACAGCCAGGGATCTTGAAAGACAGCCGGTATCTTGGAGAAGACCAGCCAGGGATCTTGAAGAACAGCCTGGGATCTTGAAGACAGCCAGGGATCTCGAAGAGAGCCATTGAACTTGAAGACAGCAAGGGATCTTGAAGACAGCCAGGGAACTTGAAGACAGCCAGGGAACTTGAAGACAGCCAGGGAATCTTGAAGACAGCCTGGGATCTTGAAGACAGCCAGGGATCCTTGAAGACAGCCAGGATCTGAAGACAGCTGGGACCTATGAAAGACAGCCAGGGAACTTGAAGACAGCCTGGGATCTTGAAGACCGCCAGGATCTTGAGAACAGGCCAGGGACCTTGAATTCAGCCAGGATCTTGAAATACAGCCCGGTGTCTTGAAGACAAGCCAGGGAAACTTGAAGAAACAGCCAGGGAATCTTTGAAGACAGCCAGGATCTGAAGACAGCAGGGATCTTGTAGACATGCCAGGGAACTTGAAGACAGCCAGGGAATCTTGAGCCAAGCCAGGGATCTTGAAGACAGCCCATGGGAACTGTTAAGACAGCCCCCCAAAGGGATCTTGAAGACAGCCTGGGATCCTTGAAGACAGCCAGGGATCTTGAAATGACTGCCTGGGATCTTGAAGACCGCCAGATTTTGAAGACAGCCTGGGATCTTGAAAGACAGCCAGGGATCATGAAGACAGCCTGGGATCTTGAGACGGCCAGGGATCTTGAAGACAAGCCGCGGAAACGAAGACAGCCATGGATCTTGAAAGGACCCCAAGGCCAGGGATCTTGAAGACAGCCAGGGATCTTGAAGACAGCCAGGGAAATTGATGACAGCCAGGATCTTGAAGAACAGCCTGGGATCGTTTAAAGACAGCCAGGGATCTTGAAGACTGCCTGGGATCTTGAAGACAGCCAGGGATCTTGAAGACAGACTGGGATCTTGAAGACAGCCATGGATTTGAAGACTAGCCAGTGAACTTTAAGACAGCCAGGGAGTCTTGAAGACAGCCAGTGACCTTGAAGACACCAGGATCTTGAAGACAGCCAGGGATCTTGAAGACAGCCAGGGATCTTGAAGACAGCCAGGGATCTTGAAGACAGCCAGGGATCTTGAAGACAGCCAGGGATCTTGAAGACTGCCTGGGATCTTGAAGACAGCCAGGGATCTTGAAGACAGCCTGGGATCTTGTAGCCAGCCAGTGGATTTTGAAGACATCCTGGATCTTGAAGACAAGCAAGGGTTCTTGAAGACAGCCTAGGGAACTTGAAGACAGCAGGGAACTTGAAAGAACAGACAGGGTATCTGAAGACAGCCTGGATCTGAAAGACAGCCAAGGATCCTTGAAGAGCGACCAGGGATCTTGGAAGACACGCAGCCAGGATCTTAAGACAACCAGGGATCTTGAAGACAGCCAGGGATCTTGAAGACAGCCAGTGATCTTTTGAAAACGCCATGATCTTGAAGACAGCCATGGATCTTGAAGACGCCAGGGATCTTGAAGACAGCCAGGATCATGAAGGACAGCCAGGATTTTGAAGCCAGCCATGGATCCTTAGACAGCCAGGGATCTTGAATACAGCCATGGATCTTGAAGACCATCCAGGATCTTGAAGACAGCCTGGGATCTTGAAGACAGCCAGGGATCTTGAAGACAGCCATGGATCTTGAAGACAGCCATGGATCTTGAAGACAGCCTGGGATCTTGAAGACAGCCAGGGATCTTGAAGACAGCCATGGATCTTGAAGACAGCCTGGGATCTTGAAGACAGCCTGGGATCTTGAAGACAGCAGGGATCTGAAGACAAATCCAATGATCTTAGAAGACGCCATGGATCGTGAAGACACCTGGGATTTGAGACAGCCAGGGATCTTGAAGACAGCCATGGATCTTGAAGACAGCCAGGGATCTTGAAGACAGCCTGGGATCTTGAAGACAGCCAGGGATCTTGAAGACAGCCAGGGATCTTGAAGACAGCCAGGGATCTTGAAGACAGCCAGGATCTTGAAGACAGCCCAGGGATCTATAGAAGACAGCCTGGGAATCTTGAAGACGCCAGGTATCCTTGAAGACAGCCAGGGATCTGAAACAATGCCAGGGGATCTTGAAGACAGCCAGGGAACTTGAAAAGACAGCCTGGATCTTGAAGACAGCCTGGGATCTTGAAGTACAACCAGAGAATCTTGAGAGACACCTGGGATCTTGAAGAACAGCCAGGGATCTTGAAGACAGCCCGGGATCTTGAAGACAGCCGGGAACATTGAAGAGCAGCCTGGATCTTGAAAGACAGCCAGGATCTTGAAGACACCAGGTATCTTGAGACAGCCAGGGAACTTGAAGCCAGCCAGGATCTTTCAGACAGCCAGGGAACTTGAAGACAAGCCCGGGATCGTGAAGACTGCCCTGGGAACCTAGAAGACGAGCCAATATCTTGAAGACAGCCAGGGAACTTGAAGACAGCCAGGGATCCTTGAAGACAGCCAGGTGATCTGAGACAGCCAGATCTTTAAGACAGCCAGGGATCTGAAGACAGCCAGGGGATCTTGCAGACCGCCAGGGATCTTGAAGACAAAGTGCCAGGGAACTTGAGAGAAGCCCGGATCTTGAAGATCACCTGGGAATCTTGAAGACAGCCAGGATCATTGAAGACAGCCGGGATCTTGAAGACAGCCAGAGGATTCTTGAAGACAGCCAGGGATCTTGAAGACGAGCCAGGGATCTTGAAGACAGCCAGTGATCATGAAGACAGCCAGGATCTTTTGAGACAGCCAAGGGATCTTGAAGACAGCCTGGGACTTGAAAGACGCCTGGGATCTTGAAGACAGAATTGGATTTCGAAGACAGCCCAGGGATCTTAAGACAGCCAGGGATCTTGAAGACAGGCCAGGATCTTGAAGACAGCCCGGGATCTTGAAGACCGCAGGGATTCCTATGAAACAGCCAGGATCTTTGAAGACAACCTGGGATCTAGAAGACAGCCAGGGATCTTGAAGACACCCTGGTGATCTGAAGACAGCCAGGTATCATGAAGACAGCCAGGGATCTTGAAGACAGCCAAGGGATCTTGAAGACAAGCCAGGATCTGAAAAAGCCTTGTATCTTATGAAGACAGCAGGATCTTGAAGACAGCCAGGGATCTTGAAGACAGCCAGGAACTTGCAGACACCCAGGAATCTTGAATACAGCCTGGGACTTGAACACCAGACCTGAATCTTGAAGACAGCCAGGGATATTGAAGACAGCCAGGGATCTTGAAGACAGCCAGGGATCATGAAGACAGGCGGTGAATCTTAGATGACAGCCAGGGATTCTTGAAGCCAGCCATGGAACTTGAAACAGCCTGGCCTAGAAGACAGCCAGGGATCTTTAAGACAGCCTGGGATCTTGAAGACAGCCAGGGATCTTGAAGACAGCCCGGGATCTTGAAGACCGCCAGAGGATTTGAAGACAGCCCAGGATCTTGAAGGCATCCAAAGGATCTTGAAGACATCCAGGGATCTTTGAAGACAGGCCAGGGACTGTGAAGACAGCCTGGGATCTTGAAGACAGCCAGGGAAGCTTGAAGACAGCCTGGGACTTGAAGACAGCAGGATATTGAAGACAGCCTGGATCTTGAAGACAGCCGGGATCCTTGAAGACAGCCAGGATCTTGAAGACAGCCAGGGATCCTTGAAGACAGCCAGAGATCCTTGAAGAACAGCCCTGGGGATCTTAAGACAGCCTGGGAACTATGAAGAACAGCCAGGGACTTGAAGACAGCCAGGATCTTGCAGAACAGCCAGAATCTTGAAGACAGCCAGTGATCTTGAAGACAGCCAGGGATGCTTGAAAGACAGCCCTGGGACATGAAGACAGCCAGGGATCTTGAAGACAGCCAGGTCTAGAAGACAGCCAGGGCTACTTGAAGAACAGCTAGGGAATATTTGAAGACAGCCAGGGATCTTGAAGGACAGCCAGGATCATGAAGACAGACAGGGATCTTGAAGACAGCCTTTGGAATTTGAAGTACAGCCTGGGATCTTGAAGACAGCCATGGGTATCTTGAAGACAGCCAGGGATCTTGAGACAGCCTGGGATCTTGAAGACCTGCCAGGGATCTTGAATGACAGTTAGGGCTCTTGAAGACAGCCAGGGACTTGAAGACAGCCAGGGATCTTTGAAGACAGCTAGGATTTGAAGACACGCCAGGATCTTGAAGAAAAGCCAGGGATCTTGAAGACAGCCCTGGGATCTTGAAGACAGCCAGGATCTTGAAGACAGCCAGGGATCTTGAAGACAGCCAGGGATCTTGAAGACAGCCAGGGATCTTGAAGACAGCCAGGGATCTTGAAGACAGCCTGGGATCTTGAAGACACCCAGGATCCTTGAATACAGCCCAGGATCTTGAGACAGCCAGGAACTTGAAGACAGCCCGGGATCTGAAGACAGAGCCAGGGATCTTGAAGACAGCCATGGATCTTGAAGACAAAACACCATGGTCATGAAGACAGCCAGGGATCTTGAAACAGCCAGGGAACTGAGACACCAAGGGATCCATGAGAAGACAAGGCCTGGGATCTTGAAGACAGCCAGGGATCTTGGAAGATCAGCCAGGGGATCTTGTAAGACAGCCAGGGATCTTGAAGACAGCCAATGATGCTATGAATACGCCAGGGATCATTGAAGACAGCCAGGGAACTTGAAGACAGCCAGGGATCTTGTAGACAGCCTGGGATCTTTGAATGACAGCCAGGGACATGAAGACAGCCTTGATCTTGAAGACAGCCAGGGATCTGAAGAAGCCAGGGAACATGAAGACACAGGGATCTTGAAGAACAGCCAGGGATCTTGCAGACAGCAGCCAGGGATCTTGAAGACAGCCAGGGATCTTGAAGACAGCCAGGGATCTTAGAAGACAGCCAGGGATCTTGAAGACAGCCTGGATCTTGAAGACCCCTGGGATCTTGAAGGACACCAGGGATCTTGAAGCAGCGAGGGATCTATGAAGGATCAGCTAGGGATCTGAAGGCACTCAGGGAACTTGAAAGACAGCCAGGGATCTTGAAGACAGCCTGGGATCTTGAAGACAGCAGGGGATCTTGAAGACATCCAGGGATCTTGAAGACAGCCGGATCTAGAAGGACAGCCATGGAACTTGAAAGTACAGCCAGGGAGCTTGAAACAGTTAGGGAATCCTTGAAGACAGCCAGGGAACCTGAAGACAGCCAGGGAATCTTTAAGGACAGCCAGGGATCTGATCGTACAGGCCAAGGGATCTTGAAGACAGCCAGGATCTTGAAAGACAAACCAGGGATCTTGAAGACAGCCTGGGATCGTTGAAGACGCCAGGGATCTTGAAGACTGCCAGGGAAACATGAAGACGAGCCAGGAACTTGAAGACATCCAGAGGATCCTTGAAGACAGCCAGGATCTGAAGACAGCCAGGGATCTTGAGAGCAGCCTGGGATCTATGAAGACAGCCAGGGATCTTAAGAACAGCCTGGATCTTGTAAGAACAGCCAGGGATCTGAAGACACCAGGGATCTTGAAGACAAGACATGGATCTTGAAGACAGCCAGGATCATGAAGAACAGCCTGGGATCTTGAAAGACAGCCAGGGATCCATTAAGAACGCCAGGAATCTTGAAGACAGGCCAGGATCTTGAAGACAGCCAGGGATCATGAAAGACAGCCATGGATCTTGAAGACAAGCCAGGGATTTGAAGACAGCCAGGGATCTAGAAGTGTCAGCCCAGGGATCTTGAGACAGCCAGATCGTTGACGACGCCAGGATCTTGAAGACAAGCCAGGTAACTTGAAAGTCAGCCAGGGAATCTTTGAGACAGCCAGGATCTTGAAGACAGCCAGGGATCTTGAAGACAGCCAGGGATCTGAAGACAGCCCAGGATCTTGGAAAAGACAGCCAGGATCTTGAAGACAGCCTGGGAATCTTGAAGACAGCCAGGGATCTTGAAGACAGCAGGATCTATGAAGACAAGCCAGGGATCTTGTGAAGAACGGCAGATCTTATGAAGACCGCCAGGGATCTATGAAAGACATCCAGGGATCTTGAAGACAGCCATGGGATCTTGAAGACAGCCTATGGATCTTGAAGACAGCCAGGGATCCTTGGAAGACAGCCCGGGATCTTGAAGACAGCCAGGGATCTTGAAGACAGCCAGGGATCTTGAAGACAGCCAGGGATCTTGAAGACAGCCAGGGATCTTGAAGACAGCCAGTGATCTTGAAGACAGCCAGGGAACTTGAAGACAGCCAGGGATCTTGAAGACAGCCAGGGATCTTGAAGACAGCCAGGGATCTTGAAGACAGCCAGGGATCTAGAAGAGCAGCCAGTATCTTGAAGCCAGCCAGGGATCTTGAAGGACAGCCTGGATCTTGAAGACTGCCAGGGATCTTGAAGACAGCCAGGGACCTGAAGACAGCAGATCTGAAGATCAGCCATTGATCCTTGAAAGACACCAGGGAATCTTGAAAGACAGCAGGGATCTGGAAGACAGAGCCTGGGATCTTGAAGACAGCCGGGATCTTGAAGACAGCCTGGGATTCTTGAAGACGCCATTGATCTTGAAGACAGCCAGGGATCTTGAAGACAGCCGAGGGACTTGAAGCCAGCCAGGAACTTGAAGACAAGCCGGATCTTGAAGACCGCCCAGTGATACTTGACGACAGCCAGTGTAACTTGAAGACGCAGGGATCTTGAGACAGCCAGGGATCATGAAGACAGCCAGGGTATCTATGGAAGACAGCCAGGGATTCTTGAAGACAGCCAGGATCTTGAAGTCAGCCAGGGATCTGGAAGACAGCCTGAATCTTCAGACCCGCCAGGGATCTTGACAGACAGCCAGGGAACTTGAAGACAGCGCAGGATATCTTGAAGACAGCCAGGATCCCTTGAAGACAGCCAGGGAATCTGAATACTGCCAGTGATCTTGAGACAGCCAGGATCTTGCAGACAAGCCAGGGATCTGTAAGACAACCCTGGGATCCTTGACGACAGCCATGGATCTTAAAAGACAGCCAGGGATCTTGAAGACAGCCGGGATCTTGAAGACAGCCAGGGATCTTGAAGACAGCCAGGGAATCATGAAGACAGCCAGGTGATTTGAAGACCAGCCAGGATCTTGAAGACAGCCTGGGATCTTGAAGACGCCAGGGATCTTAAGATCAGGCCAGGATCTTGAAGTGACAGGCCAGTGATCTTGAGACAGAGCCAGGGATCTTGAAGACAGCCAGGGATCATGAAAGACAGCCAGGATCTTAAGACAGCAGGGATCTTGAAGACAGCCTGGGATCTTGAAGACAGGGCCAGGGATCTAGAAGACAGCCCGGGATCTTGAAACCGCCCAGGGAACCTTGAAGACAGCCATGGATCTTGAGACAGCCAGGGATCTTGAAGACAGCCAGGTCATGGACGACAGCCAGGATCTTGAAGACAGCGAGGGATCTTGAGAAGACAGCTAGGATTCTTGAAGACAGCCAGGGAACTTGAAGACAGCCCAGGATCTTTGTGAAGCAGCCAGGGATCTTGAAGTACAGCCAGGGATTCATGAAGACAGCCAGGGATCATGAAGACCGCCAGGGATCTTGAGACCAGCCAGGATCTTGAAGACATCCAGGGAGCTTGAAGAAAGTTTATAGGGATCTTGAAGACAGCCAGGGTATCTTGACGACAGCCAGGGAATCTTGAAGACAGCAGGGATCTTGAAGACAGCCAGGGATCTTGAAGAACGCCAGGGATCTTGAAGATCCGCCAGGGGAACCTTGAAGACAGCCTGGATCTGAAACTGCCAGGATCCATTGAAGACAGCCGAGGGAACTTGAATACAGCCAGATCTTGAAGACAGCCATGATCTTGAAGACAGCCAGGGATCATGAAAGACAGCCAGGGATCTTGAAGACAGCCTGGGATCTTGAAGACAGCCAGGGATCTTGAAGACAGCCTGGGATCTTGAAGACAGCCATGGATCTTGAAGACAGCCAGGGATCATTGAAAGACAGGCCATGGATCTGAAACAGCCAGGGAATCTTGAGACAGCCTGGGATCTTGAAGACAGCCAGGGATCTTGAAGACAGCCAGGATCTGCAGACAGCCAGGGATCTTGAAGACAGCCAGGGATCATGAAGACAGCCAGGGATCTTGAAGACAGCCAGGGATCTTGAAGACAGCCAGGGATCTTGAAGTCAGCCAGGGATCTTGAAGACAGCCTGGGATCTTGAAGACAGCCAGGGATCTTGAAGACAGCCAGGGAACTGAAGTCAAGGCCAGGATCATGAAGACAGCCAGGGATATGAAACAGCCAGGGGATCTTGACGACACCAGGGAATCTTGAAGCCAGCCAGGATCTTGAAGACACCAGGGAATCTTGTGAAGACACCAGGATCTTGAGAGCAGCCTGGGATCGTTGAAGACAGCCAGGGATCTAGAGACAGAGCCAGGGATCTTGAAGACGGCCAGGGATCTTGAAGACAGCCAGTGATCTTGAAGACAGCCAGGGGATCTTGAAGACAGCCAGGGATCTTGAAGACGAGCACTGGGATTTGAAGACAGTCCCAGGATCTTTGATGAAGCCAGGGATCTTGAAACAGCCAGGGATCTGAAGACGCCAGGATCTTGAAGACAGCCAGGGAATCCTGAAGACAGCCAGGGGATCTTGGAAGACCGCCAGTGAACTTGAAGAACAGCCATGGATCTTAAGACAGCCAGGGATGCTTTGAAGTCAAGCCAGAATCTTGAAGACAGCCAGGGATCTTGACGACAGCCAGGGAACTTGCAGACGGCCAGGGATATCTTGAAGACAGCCAGGGATCTTGAAGACAGCCAGGGATCTTGAAGACAGCCCAGGGATCTTGAAGACAGCCTGGGATCATAGAAGACAGCCAGGGATCTTGAAGACAGCCAGGGATCTTGAAACCGCCAGGATTTGAAGACAGCCAGGGATCTTGAAGACAGCCAGGGATCTTGAACGACAGCCAGTGAACTTATGAAGACAGCCAGGGATCTTGAAGACAGCAGGGATCTTGAAGATCATCCAGGATCTTGAGCCAGCCAGGGATCTTGAATCAGCCAGGATCTTGAAATACGGCCAGGAATCTTGAAGACAGCCAGGGATCTTGAAGACAGCCTGGGATCTTGACGAACAGCCAGGATCTTGAAGACAGTCCAGGGATCTTGAAGACAGGCCAGGGATCTATGAAGACAGCCAGGGATCCATTGAAGACAGCACAGTATCTTGAAGACAGCCAGGGATCTTAGAAAGACAGCCAGGGATCTTGAAGACAGCCAGTGATCTTGAAGACAGCCAGGGATCTTGAAGACAGCCAGGGATCTTGAAGTCAGCCAGGGATCTTGAAGACAGCCAGGGATCTTGAAGACAGCCAGGGATCTTGAAGACAACCAGGGATCTTGAAGACAGCCAGGGATCTTGAAGACAGCCAGGGATCTTGAAGACAGCCAGGGATCTTGAAGACAGCCAGGGATCTTGAAGACAGCCAGGGATCTTGAAGACAGCCAGGGATCTTGAAGACAGCCAGGGATCTTGAAGACAACCTGGGAACTTATATATGCTGTAAGTTTTCATGGAATTATCATCATATATTGAAATAACTTTGTTTAATATATTAAATTATATATTATTTTTATATTTGATTTTCTTAAGTGTCCTATGGCCCAAGGCGTCCCATGGCCCAGGGCGTCCCATTGCCCAGGGCGTCCCATGGCCCAGGGTGTTCCATGGCTCAGGACGTGCAGTGGACCAGGGCGTCCAATGGCCCAGGGTGTTCCATGGCCCTGGGCGTCCCATGGCTCACGGCGCACCATGGCCCAATGCGTCCCATGGCCCAGGGTGTGTCATGGCCCAGGGCGTCCCATGGCCCAGTGTGTACCATAGCCCAGGGCGCCCAATGGCCCAGGGTGTCCCATGGCCCAGGGTATCCCATGGCCCAGGGCATCCCATTGCCCAGGGTGTCCCATGGCCCCGGGCGTCCTATGGCCCAGGGTGTCCCATGGCCCAGGGCGTCCCATGGCTTAGGGTGTCCCGTGGCCCAGGGTGTCCCATGTCCCTGGTTGTCCCATTGCCCAGGGTGTCCCTTTTGCCCAGGTGTCCCATGGCCCAGGGTGTCCCATGCCTTATTGTGTCCCATGGCTCAGGGTGTCCTATGACCCAGGGCGTCCCATGACCGAGGGTGTCCCATGGCCTAGGGTGTCCCATGGCGCAGGGTGTCCTATGGCCCAGGGCGTCCCATGACCCAGGGTGTCCCATTGCCCAGGGTGTCCCTGGCCCGGGTTGTCCCATGGCCCTGGATGTTCCATTGCCTAGGGTGTCCCCATGGCCCAGGGCGTCCCATTGCCCAGTGTGTCCCATGGCCCAGGGTGTCCCATGGCCAATGGGCGTCCCCTAGCCAAGGTGTCCCATGGCCCAGGGCGTCCTATGGCCCAGGGCGTCCCATGTCCCAGGTGCCCCATGGCCAGGTTGTCCAATGGCCCAGGGTGTCCCATGGCTCTTGGCGTCCCATGACCCTGGGTGTCCATGGCCTAGGGTGTCCATGGCCCAGGGTGTCCCCTGGCCCTTGGCGACCCATGACCCATTGCGTCCCATGGCCCAGGGTGTGCTATGGCCAACTGTATCCCATCGCCCATGTGTCCAATTGTCAGGTGTCCCATGGTGCAGGGTGTCCCATGGCCCAGGGTTATACCATGGCCTGGGGTGTTCTTATCGCCCAGGGGTGTCCAATGGCCTAAGGTGTTCCATAGCCCAGGGGGTCCCATGGCCTATGGTGTCCTGTGGGCTAGGGTGTCCTTTGGGCCAGGGTGTCCTGTGGCCCAGGGTGTCATGTGGCTTAGGTGTCCCGTGGCCCAAGGTGTCCTGTGGCTTAAGGTGTCCCATGGCCTAGGACATCCCATGGACTAGGGTGTCTCGTGGCCTAGAGTGTTCTTTGACCTAGGGTTTTTTTTGTGGCCTAAGGTGTCCAGTGGCCTAATGTGTCCCGTGGTCTAGTGTGTCCCTGGCTTAATGTGTCCCTGGCCTAGGGTGTCCCTTGGCCTAGGTGTCCCATGGCCCAGTGTATCTCGTGATACCCAGGGTGTCCCGTTACCTTGGGTGTCGTGCGCCCTTTATGCAACGTTTCTCGCCTCACAAACTGTGTCCGTGGTTCAGTCTCTGGACGGGTGAAAACACATGGACCTGTTTCCTTACCCCTGCGTTCCGTTCACCTAACAAGCACTTTCTTGCAAGGTGGAAGTCGACTGATGTGGGTCGCATCCTGGGGACAAAACTGAATGACTCCGATGGAAATAAGACAGACAGTCCTCGATGACGCACTGACTTTCTTGGGTTATCCTGGGTGGCTAACCCTCCGAGATTAAAAGTCCGAACAAAATTTTATCTGAAGTTAGGTTAAGTTACGCCAGCTCATAGACCGGGTCGCGGGGGCGTCGACCCCCAGAACACCTCCAGGGAGATAAATACAACTAACATAAAACAAGCGACTGTGATACGCCTGGCAGCTCTCTCTCTCTGAATAATATGTAAAAGTAGTATACTTTTCTACAGAGCAAGGAACTTCCGGTTTAGGCTTTCCACGGAGCGAGGAACTTCCGGTTTAGGCCTTCTACAGAGCGAGGAACTTCCGGTCTAGGACCAGCGGCTGGAGGGTCACCTTTTCACACCTAGGTGTTACTTCCGGTTTTGACCATGACCTCGCCCTCGAGACTACCTCACCCTTGACCCCCCCAACCAATACCCCCGCCCACGACCCCCCCCCCTTTCGCGACCCCGCCGTCGCGCCGCGCGCCCGCCCGCGCGCCCGCCCGCGGCGCCCGCCCGCCCGCGCGCCCGCCCGCGCGCCCGCCCGCGCCCTTCGCGACCCCCCCACCAGCGCCTTCTGCTGCGCCTTCTGCAGCCTCATCCGGATCGCCCCCGCGCCTCGAATTTTTTTTTCTTATGATCTCCTTGGATCCAGGTTTTTGGATTCTCCCCTATGGGGTTTCGAATTTTTTTTGAATTTCATTTTCTTGTGCTCTCCATCTCCTCGGATCAAATTTTTGAGGTTCCCCCTCTCACTTTCACCCACACCCCAAAATTTCTCGATATTACCAAGTTTTTGGATTCCCCCCTATGGGGGTTTCGAAAGTCTCCATCTCCTCGGATCAAGTTTTTGGAATCCCCCCTCTGGGGGTAAGCATGGGGGTAAACATCTTCCCCTTATTATTTTAAAATGAACTAAAAGTTTCCTCTCATTAAGTTAAATGAACTAAAAAAAAGCGTTTACTCGGCGGTCAGTGACGTCACACATACAAGCTAAATCTTGTCGACTTACCCCTATGTCAGTGACGTCACGCGCACACAGGTTGAATCAGGTCGATCCTTTTAGTTAATAAGGGGACATAGCAGTGACGTCACACATACAAGCTGAATCAATGTCGATCCTTTTAGTTCATTCAAGTTATTAAGGGGACACATATACATCATAGTGAAAACATTTTCATCATCAGAAAGACACATTTCAGGATAACACTAATACACAATATTTTTTTTTTTTTTTCATTATTTATTATACAGCCATTACATTTCTGGTAATACAAACAAATACAATTTCATTGAAAAAAAAAGCTACAATTCATTGACTAAAATCAACGTAGAGTAATTTTTCTTCTCTTGTAGAATTTCTGTGCATTTTGTTCAGGGTCATCATCTTCTTCCTCATCTGTTATACAATAAACTTCTGGGGGGGAAGCTGGTGGATAATAAATGGGGGAATCCTCATCCATACATGAAGTAGGTTGGGAATTTGTCATAAAAAATATTCCATCTCGCTCCATACGCATTTATCGCAATAACAACTACTAACACATTCTCCACTCATATGAGACTGGGGAGAAGGGTCGATCTCGGCGTGGGTAGGAGTTGCAATATCCTGGATAAAAGCGTTAACATCAACCGCCTGAGTAGGAGGCACAGTCTCAACATCCACATGAGGTCGGGGAGAAGTCTCGTTGGTAGGGGGGTAAACAACAGCATCTCCATATTTGGGTGGGTAGGAGGCTGGGTGGATCTGCTTCCCC
>NC_069413.1:31689529-31742029 GCF_026875155.1 Cherax quadricarinatus
TTTTTGAACTTTGTTTTTTCAAATTTTAAAACGCATCTCCACTTCCCCGCCATTGCATCAATCTTTTAAATCATCCTGGAGTGCTCTGTGCCCCTCTTTAAAATAAATTGGACGGCCTTTTTCGTGTCTTCAGAATTTGCTTATGTCGCTATTTATTCCTCTCTATGTCTTTTATGTAAATTGTGAACAACAAGGGGCCCCCAACACTGACCCGAGGAACCCCGCTTGTGACGTGCCCCATTTGATTTTCCCCCATTTAGCAAACTCTCTGCTGCCTTTTTGTCAGCCATCCCTCTACCGGAAAAAATTTCCCCTCCTTTCGTGTGCCTTAAGTTTCCTCGTAGCTTTTATGTGGAACTCTATCGAAAGCCTTACTGAAGTCCATATACACAATATCATATTATTCCCCGACTACCCCCTAAGACTTGTAAAAAATTTTTGTAAATTGTAAGAGGGGAACGCCCCCTATGAAAAATCGTGTTGAGGTTCATTAATCAATTTGCCTATAAGATGTAAAAATTCTTCGGCTTTTATTGATTCCATAAATTTTCCCACTATGGGGAAGGCTTATTGGTCTATAGTTCGAAGCCAAGGACCTGTCATCCTTGTAAATGGGATTACATTTGCCATTTTCCCTATAGGCACATCCCCGTTTGTGTGATTGTTAAAAAGTTGCCAAAGGTTGCTAAGTTCCTTTTACTTCCTTAACCCCCTTGAAAACAGTTCATCGGGCTTGGGGATTTTTTGGGTTTTTAGTTTCTCTTTTTTGTCTGAGGGCCATGTCACTAGTTACCGAAATGTCAAGTTTATTACCTGTTCTACTAATTTTTTATTTCGGGTATACCGCTGTTTTTTTCCTGGGGAAAACTGAGAGGAAAAGTAGGTATTGAAATTTCACATATCCTTACACTGTCATGATCTGCCGAGTTACCTTAAGGGGGCCAATCTTTCCTTAATTCACTTTGTTACCTGAAAGAACCTTTTGGGTTGTCTTTGAACCCCCTTGCGACCTTAGCCTCATAATCCCTTTGCTTTTCTTTTCCTTTTTTTTTTTCTCTCTTTTAATTGAATAAATTTTATTTTTTAATGCCCCTCCCCTCTTTTGATACGCCCCATAAGTAGTCGTTTTTTTTACTGGGGGACCCTTGGTTGGGCCTTCCATGGGCGCACCCTTCCGGTTTAGGCCTTCCCCTGGGCGCACCCTTCCCCGGGTTTTGGCGTTCCCCTGAGCGCACCCTTCCGGGTTTGGACCCGCGGGTGGGGGGCACCCCTTTTACACCTAGGTGTTTTCTTCCGGTTTTGACCGACCCGCCCCCGGTCCCCACCTTTAAACCCCCAACCAGTACCCCCCCCCCAACCCCCCCCCCTTCGCGACCCCCCCCCCGCGCGCCCGCGCGCCCCGCGCGCCCCCCCCGCGCGCCCGCCCGCCGCCCGCCCCCGCGCCCGCCCGCGGCCCGCCCCCCCCGCGCGCCCCCCCCGCGCCCTTCGCGAGCCCCCCCCCGCGCCCTTTTGCTGCGCCTTTTGCAGCGTCGTCCGGATGCCCCCGCCCCGATTTTTTTCCCATTTTTTTCGAATTTTTTTTGAATTTCATTTTCTTGTGCTCTCCATCTCCTCGGATCAAGTTTTTAAGGTTCCCCCTCTCACTTTCACCCCCATCCCAAATTTTCGATATTACCAAGTTTTTTGGATCCCCCCTATGGGTTTTCGAAATTCTCCATCTCCTTGGATCAAGGTTTTTTTTTGGATTGTCCCTCCTTCCACCCCCCAATCCCAAAAATTTCTCAATATTACCAAGTTTTTGGATTCCCCCCTATGGGGTTTTCGAAATTCTCCATTTCCTTGGATCAAATTTTTGGGTACCCCTCCTTTCACCCCAAATTTTCTCGACAATACCATAACTCCATCTCCTCGGATCAAATTTTTGAGGTTCCCCCTCTCACTTTCACCCCCCATCCCAAAATTTCTCGAAATCAAATTCTCCATCTCCTTGGATCAAGTTTTTTGGGTACCCCTCCTTTCACCCCAAATTTTCTCGACAATACCATGACTCCATCTCCTCGGATCAAGTTTTTTGGATCCCCCCTATGGGGTTTTCGAAATTCTCCATCTCCTTGGATCAAATTTTTGGATTACCCCTCTCACTTTCACTCCCACCCCAAAATTTCTCGATAATACCAAGACCCCATCTCCTTGGATCAAGTTTTTGGATTCCCCACTCTGGGGGTAAGCATGCTTACTACAGGTCTAAACATCTTCCCCTTATTATTTTAAAATGAACTAAAACCTTCCTCTCATTAAGTTAAATGAACTAAAAGTTTCCTCTCATTAAGTTAAATGAACTAAAAAAGCGTGTTTACTCGGCGGTCAGTGACGTCACGCGCACACAGGTTGAATCAGGTCGCCCCCTATGTCAGTGACGTCACGCACACAGGCTGAATCATGACGACCCTTTAGTTCATTAAAGTTAATAAGGGGATATAGTACCTACATCATAGGGAAAACATTTTCATCATCAGAAAAGTCACATTTTTTGTTTCGTTAATACCCATAACAATCCAACAATTTCTTTACAACACAAGTCTAGACATTTTTTTAACTATTTCATCTCAGGTCACTCCCCCCCACGAAGTAACCTCCTCCCCACCCTCCCGAACCCTCACACTCCAACCAACACCTCACAATTTTCACTCATAACCCCCAATTTTTCTCGTTTTAACCCTTTTAGTTCATTAAAGTTAATAAGGGGATACAGTACATCAGAAAGTCACCACAACACTTATAACCACTTTTCGATAAATTCACTAGTCACAATTTTACATATTACGAAGTTTAATACGCACTTTTACTTTGAACACTTCAAAACACTCTCTTTAATATCATTTGAATACTCACAAATAATATCTTTATACATTTCCAACAACACACTGAAATTAATTCCAAAACTCTTTCGAACACCCCCAATCACTCTGAATTACTCCCAGAACCTTCATTAAGTACCTTGCACCATCATTTGAAACCTTCATAAGTACTTCAAATCATTCTTTTTTTTTGTACAACCTTCAAAAAACACCTTGAATACTCACATAAACACCTTGAACACACCTTCAAAACACCTTTGAATAACCTCCCCCCCCAAAAAAACACCTTGAACACTTCAAAAACAAAAAAACAACATTTGTACACACTTAAAACACACTTTGAAACACCTTTGAACATTTCCAAACAACAACTGAAACACTTCCAAAAACACCCCATTTTGTGTACTACCAAATACACCACTGAATACTAAAACACCATGAATACACTCAAAAACACACAAAATCACCATGAAAAAACTTCCAAAAAAACACAATTTGAGTACTTCCCAATTACACCACTGAATATACTAAAAACACCTCCCACTTTACCCCCCAAACCCCAAAAATTTCTCGATAATACAAGTTTTGGATTCCCCCCCTATTGGGGTTTTCGAATTCTCCATCTCCTGGTCAAGGATTTTTGGATTCCCCCTCTGGGGGTTAAAGCTTCAAAATAGACTCCTCCTATGGGGCCATGCTTACTACAGGTCTAAACGTCTTCCCCTTATTATTTTGAAATGAACTAAAAGTTTCCGCTAATTTAAGTCAAATGAACTAAAAGTTACCTTCTCATTAAGTTTTAAATAAAAATTTGAACTAAAAAAGCGTTTCTCGGCGGTCCAGGACGTCACGTTGTTGACCCAGCACACAGGTTGAATCGTTCGCTCCTATGTCAGTGAGTCACGCGACATGGTGAATCATGGTTCGACCCTATGTCAGTGACGATCTGTATTCCTCTCATTAAGTTAAATGAAACTAAAAAAAAGGACCAGAACACAGGCTTGAATCTTGTCGACTTTACCCTTACATCATATACATCTTAGGGAAAACATTTTCATCATCAGAATGACAATTTAGGATAACAATAATACACACATTTTTTTTTCTTTATTTTATTATACAAGCAATAATAACTCTTATTTCCTACGTTTAGATGGTGGAATATCAGGGTGTCCATAAGCCAAGGATTCATTAGTATTCAACATGAGATCTATTATCATCAAAAGGCTGACAAACCTTCTCTTCATTAATTTTTACGTTTACATATTTCACCTTTTAAATTACCTATAGACTTACACGTGGACTAATTTCTCTAATTCACATTTGATAAACATTCTTATATCTTGCATGTGTTAATAATGGATAAATTGTGAAGGAAAGACCCTTGGCTTTGCTGACATTAGTTGATCTCCAGCAATTTGACTGGAACAGATACATTTAGCTTTCAGGGTATCAACTCGCTTATATGGTTAACACACATTTCAGATTTCAATACCACCAGCTCAACCTTTTTACTATCATTATAAGGGATGCTCAGGACTGAAAATTTGAAAATACTCCATATATCCTAACAATGGTTCACTTTTTAACTCCGGTTGTACAAAATCTTTACTCATTCAGCTAAAATTATAGGAGTCAGTATCGGTATAAAGAAGTCATACCATATCATCCCAATAATGCTGTTTTAAAACTTTATACCAAAAATGATACATATTTCTTTTTTAGCTATCTCAAGCATTTGAAAGCCCAGTTAACCAAGTGGTTGTTAACTTATAATATAATCTTTATTGAATGTGCTAATCACTCCTTTTCTTGATTTAAATGTGTGATTATTTTTTTAACAAAGGATCTTTACTCGCTCTAATAAATGCTTTCTCATTATTGATATTTCTATTTTTCTCATGCATACTTTGTAATATTCAACAATGATTTCCCTATATGGGCGTTATTAGTTAATTTGAAGGTTTTGACTTGTAGGACATCTTGTTAGCTGTTCTCTGTGACATATTAGTTGATACGAAAGGTCTAAAAATTTTCGTATGTGTTCTAATTCATATATGGTATGAACCTTTTCCACCTCTAACCCAAGTCAGTAATAACTGTATCAATTCTAGTCTGAACAATAATTCTTTTCTGATGGTAATGACTGCCCACTAATTTCCATTAGATTTGGGGATCTTTCTACCGTCTCATTTTTCAATATAGAATTCACAATAAGGAGGATATCATCTCGCGGATTATTCAATATGTGATAATATTAAAGGAAGCTCATCAGTGTGGTCTAGCTACCTCGGGGGATATGTGCTTGGTATCCACATTCTATCCAATATCCCTTTGGTCTTCACAGGAAACATTACTTAATCCCTCATCGAGGAAAGCATATTCTTCTCGTCATTCGATAATTTTCGGATACCATTCTTTGGAAGAGTTCAACCATGCACTAGCTACAAAAGAATTTGAAATCTAGATATAGAAATTACCACACATGAGTTGACCATTCCACTTCAAACCATCCCCAAAATTAGGGTTAATTAGGGGATTATCTGCTTTTAGAATACTGATAGCATATAGTAAATTAGCAGCAGGTAACCACCTATGAGATTCCTTTTAATCAAGTTCATATAATTAATGGGAATATTTCATTATCTAATTTACATTAGTTTTCAATAGGAAGATCCCAATCTGAATGATGGTAAAATTTTATAATTACTTAAGTCTAATTATTAAAATATCCTTGAGTGTTTACGCCACTCCATGAAGACATTCGGCTAACAAACCAACATCTGTCTGAGATATACATCAAGTATCTCCTAAAGTCTTAACATTTACCCACACTTCATACACTTTCAATGCATGTTCATAACTTCTTGGCTGATAGCGCTATTTCTTCAAAGAATTAAAAAAAAATGATCTTCCTTACTCGGTAATTTTGTCTCATCGAGCTTCTATAAACTATCAATATAATCATAACACAAAAAATTTGTTTTCCCTTTACGATAATAAGGTAAAGACATCTCGAGGCACAACTTTACAGTTATACTCTCTGTTATATTTCAGGGAGATTTACATGCCTGATATGTTGTTTCTTTGCTAACGTGGAAAGAGCATCCATTCAATAAAAGATCAGTGAATCCTGAAACCTAACCTTTCCTAATTCTTACTTTCAAGAATTGAATCTTGTTTCGAATATGAATTTCACCGTTATATTTATCCAACATTCAATCCTTTAATTTATTCCATAAATCATAAGACATGTTATGACAAAAAGCAATAATTGCTCTCTCTTGTCTTTACACTGCATATTTACATCGTGCCAATAGGCTCCAATATAATTTATTGAAATTTAAATGTATGGTCGTGGTGGTTTATGTTTGTCCTGGGGTTTTTGAAGGTAGGTTACCACCATAATTCCACAAGTGTTCTGAGAATCATGCCTCTTTTATCCTCCGCTGACATTGGGATTTCATGTACTGTCTTCTAAACTTATGTTTTATTCCATTCACCACTAACATTTAAAAATGAAAGATTAACAGCATCCTCCCACCTTATAACTTTTATACACCACTATTTCTCTTTTGCGATAAATATAATATAACAATAGGCAATGGCTTTATTGACGAGGGACTCCAATTTTACTTTTTTGGCCCCCCCCGGGAGAGTTCTGGGTCTAATGCACATTCGAAATAAAATACACCGTATATATTCGTTGGGAATGCGTTTGACTAAAATTTTCAATGTGTACTGTTGTTCCTTCCGGGGGGGAATACGAGAACCTGATTAATTTTACATCATCTTCGTGGATATCTAACTTTCCTGTGTACTTCAACTTTCCACAACTATGACACGAGCTTCTTTACACTTTTTTCTGTCAGTATCGTTAAACATACCCGTCAAAAATCTTTGATTAAACCAAATGACTTTCATTCAACTATTAACGCGCACATAATGTCCTTATATTTACTGAATACCTTACGACACATAGCATCCATAAAATGTCCTATCTTGATCCTTTCTTTAATTGATAAAACATATAATGACACTTTATTTACCTTCTCTTTAACTTACCTAATTTATCACGTGTATGGGGGGAAATCATCTATAGAAGTTTTTGCTGATTAAGAAAACCTCTCTTCGTAGTAATGCTTCTGGAATATGAACCTGACATATTCTGTTTATAACTTTGATAGGCAGCAAAAGCACGCAGTACACCAGAACCCTTCATTAAATCTCTGGATTAAATACATATTTTTACCCTCTCAGTTTCTCGGGATATGCCACATAATGACCCACTCCCACTCTGAAATTTACTTTTAAAAAAACATATTCGATTACTGAAAGATTCGATTTGATCTATGATACCAGCAGATACTCCTGAATCTTGCAGCTCTGACTGTATCTTTCTAATATGGTTCCCCCATCGATCATAATGACTTCAGAGATTTCCCTCTTAACTTACTAACTCAAACGCTATATTATCACAAATGTCATTTGATCATTCACCGGATATGTTTTGAGTAATGTCCTTATAACTATATTTGGGTGGATTCTGAGCGACACATTGCTAGAAGGCGATCTATCATACATATCTGCTTCTGTTCTATAAAATAATCAATAGAAACATGGTAAATACATTCTTAACTCTCTGTTATAAGTTGAAGGGAAAACACTATATTTTCCTCACTGTATTCTACCTCTAAAATATCGGATATATGTAATAAACTTCTGGGCTCTCGTCTTCGCTTTTATTGCGTGTCAGACAGTCATGCGAGGTAGTTGCTCTCTCATCTTCATTAATGGTGGCAGAAAGTACCCGCTCCTCCGCATTGTGATGGGACCAACACTAGCACCTCACCACAGCTGGGCAGTTTGATTCACAACACTACCAGGTGTATTTCCTGCAGAGGAAAAAAGTATATCCCAATTCATAACCCAAAAAAAAATATTAGATGATTTCAATGAACAGAGGAAAAAAAGCACATCCATTTTCATAACCCAAAAAATATTAAGTTTTCAATGAATTAGTATATTACGTCCAGTAATGGGGGGGATAGAAGGTCACCCTTCACCAATTTTTAATATAAGTTTTAACGATTTCAATGAACAGAGGGAAAAAAAAATTGCATCATCCTATTTCATAAACCCAAAAATATTAAGATTTCATTGAATAGAACAAAAATTCTTTTCTCGAGGGTCATAGCCAACAAAAGATCACAAATGGTTAATACCTGTTTCTATAGCCTTTTCCATAAAGCATCTTACTCGTGCCATCATATCCCAATTGCAATAACCTTTCATTGCGTTGTTACACCGCCTTTCTCGTTACCAACGAACGCCTGCTTTTAATCATAATCTTATCTTCAACATTGCTTCCAAGTATTTCGAAAATATATATGCTATCCCTGTTAAAGAATTTACACTTATTAAACGCACTAACCCTCCCAGTAAACATTTCACTCGTTGCTTCAACAAAAATTAAAAACATGTAGAAAAAAAACATGAATTTTCTAACAATATCCTCTTCACAAGATCATTATTTAACCCCAATTAAAAATTTTCATTATTAACGCACTAACCCAAATTTCACTCGTATGCTTCAACAAAAATTAACCAACACACAAATGTCACTCGTATGCTTCCAACAAAAAGTTAATCCAAATTTCACTCGATGCTTCATCAAAAATACCCAAATTTACACTCGTATGCTTCAACAAAAAATTAACCCAAATTTCACTCGTATGCTTCAACAAAATTTTTAAACATGAAAAACAAGAAATTTTCTAAGGTATTAACTTACCTTTCCTCCATGTTGTGCGGTTCCTGCGTTGGGAAGCTGAGGTCCTTTAATTAATGAGAGGAAACACCTTTTAGTTCATTTTAAAAATAATATGGGGAAGATGAGGGTCAGTCACGGATGAGGGATGGCAGCACGGTTCCTCACTCCTGAGTGTTCATGAGCGTATATAGGCCGACCCCTCCTCCCGACACACGGTAATGCTGGTTCACCACCTAGGTTAGATTTAAGAATTCTTGAAACACCTGGGTCAAACAGGTCAGACAGACAGGCATTGTTGTGCGGTTCGGCGTTGGAAGAGGAGGGTCCTTTATACTTAATGAGAGGAATAACTTTAGTTCATTTTAAACATAATATGGGGAAGACGAAGCTCTGTCACGGATGGAAAGCACTGTCCTCACTCTGAGAGACTCATTGTGGGTCACACCCCAGAACACATGTGTAAATGCGACTTCACCACCAAGGTAGAACATAACCCAGGGTCTACTCAGGACAGACAGGCCATGTAATGCGGTTCACAAACCCCTCTGGTTAGAACATAAACACCTGCGTCAAACGCAGGACAGACGGGCGCACATGAAATGCGGGGTAACATTCCAAGATAGATATAATTACCAGTATATCTTACTGAAGCACTGGGTCAATCGGCACCTAAAGCATTAATTTTGGTGAGGCAGTCCTGCTCCATATTAACTGTGTCCTCTTGTTGAACTATAAGTATTATATATCTTGAAAAAACCATTAGAATTACCCAGTGTACAAGGTCACACCTCTCTATGGTTACCACCCTTTTTAGTTCATTCAACTTAAAAGAGAGGGAAATTTTTGTTATTTAACTTAATAGAGAGGAAACTTTAAGTTCATTTGACCTTAAATGAGCGGAACTTTTAGGATCATTTTAAAATAATATGGGGAAGATGTTGAACTGTCAACATACCACCTCTGTGACGTTGATTATATTTTCGTTACCATCAAGGATTATCATTGCCGGTCTATTCGAATAGTGGCAAATCTTATTTCACATCAAAATTAATAATGTTATTCAGAGGAAATGTCATAACATTTAATATTGGGGGGACATCACACCCTTTGAACAAGATTCTGAGATACTCATAATTTAACATTAAGTAACGATATTATCGACCCGCGCAATGTCTTTGCTTCACCTGATGGAAAAAATTTATCAATATTTTTTGTTGATGAATCTATTTAAAAGCAGTAACAGTGAAATTCTTCTCGAAAGGTTTTTTTTTTTTTTACTAAAGGTAGACATCATAATAAAGCATTCTTCTGATTACTCAAAATATATTTCACGGGGGCGATATGTCGTACCAGGGCTTTAAACGCCACGCATTTTGCTTTATTTAAAATGAGGGATTCTTGACTAGTAGAGATTCTGGGGCGACAAGTGTTCGGAAAAAATAAGGAAATTGTCAAATATATACAAATCTGACTATTAAAAACGGTCACCCTTGGGTGATTTATTCATAGACCTTGCAGTAAATACTCCAGAAGCATTACCAGTTGCGAACCAATGTGTTACGGCAGGATTCCTACGGAAAATTGGGGTTACCAATTGGAGCGAGCAAAATTAATTGATAAGGCTTTATAGAGATTCTGATCTGCTGGGTCATTATCTGGTTGTAAACAGTTTCATATACAGCTGTAAAAAGATCGATCCCGTCCATAAACCTTGAAAGAGGTCAGAATTTCTTAAATTCAGAAAGATTCTTATACTTTATACGTTCTTAAAACTAAGAAGTTTTTTCCCTGTAGGAAAATAATTGCTCCTAAAACCAGTGTGTATAAAACCTGTGATTTGGGGTGATATGTCTAAATTAACCAGGATATATGATGGATATTAAAAGAAAAAAACTACTTCTCGTGTGTATCGATGTTTTTTCAAGATATGTCAAGCAGTATCATGAATAGAAAAGACGGACGGAGCACTTTACATGCATTACCAAAAATATTGGGAGATGAAAAGGCGAAAGAATATATCAGAGATTATTTAAAGATAAAAGGGCAGGGAGTTTCTAAATAAAACAGGTACAGATTATCTCCAGAGTAAAGATATACTGTTATTTCATGTATTTTCTAAAGAAAAACAAAAAAGCTATTCCATTAGCAGAGAGAGGTCTTGCAAAACGCTGAAACGTATATATAAAGTATATGACAAGTGCAATACATTTAATTATCAAATGTGTTAAATGAAATTGTAGATGCGTATAATTCATCTCCGCACTCGGGGTTTGGCGGTAAACCCATTGCAAGTCAATATGTATTACGTCATTGAATGATATATAGGGAAATCAGTTTCGGATAAATTATAAACAATGGGAAGATCCAATAAGAATCGAATCAGTAGGAAATTGGCTGTTGGAGACACAACAAGAGTGACTCTTAGCAGAGTCATCCGCGTTTACGAGGGTTTCACACACCAAAATTACAGAGGAAATATTTAAAAATAATATAGGATTTAATAATTTCAACCTATAACAAATTTATCATTTGAAAGATTTGAAAGGTGAAAGATTAAAGGAATATTTTATCGCGAAGAATTGACCACAGTCAAACCACCTACCAGAATATATTATCGATCTGAGTATTGAAACGAAAAAAAAATTGGTGGAATTACGCATTATTTGGTTATCTTATAAAGGTTTATGATTCCAATTTTAATGCGTGGGTCAAAGAGGAGATTTGTTGATAGGTACAATGAAAAATCATTATTAGAAAAAATTTAAAGGAAATTAATTACATTATCTTAATAGTCTCCCAAGCTATCCATCGAAGAGTTTATTACAAACAGTTTAAGAAAACAACTAAGTTGTTTCAGTGAGATTTTCAAGAATTTGATTAAGAATAAAATACATTAGACCATAAATTATTTAAAAGTACAAAGAACGAGATTAAATCAATTAGCTTGTAAGAAATCGGTTTTTCTGCGTAAAAAGATATATTTGCTGAGTAATCAGAGGTTGGAAAATCTTCTTGGCATTATATTACCTCTGGCAGTAAATATTATTTCGAGATTGTTTTAATAAATCATGAAAGTATTTTATCTTGTACCAACTTCAGTTTATGAATCGGAAACCTCTCGAGTTAGTAAAATCGGGGTGTGGTGAGAATTTGGAAGGAGGTGTTGGGAGGTGCTGCTTGAAGCGTGGTGTTTAAACGCTAAGTTTAAGACTACTCCCGCTAGGCAGGTCAACCCACCTGCTTCACCTCGGGAAACCTCAGAAAACCCACAGATTTGTCAGTTTCATGCACATAGAGTGAGTGCGAGGAAAATATTGAATATGTGAAATAAATGTGGTATTATTGCAACAGAATAAAAAATCTCCTTTGGTGAGTTGGGATGAAGGATGGTTGACCTTCTTACCCCATTACTGGTCGTAATATATTGAAAATATTAAATTGTTTTATCGAAAATAATGTGAAAATCTAGCGTAGAAGAATCGAATTCTGTTGACTTAACAGAAATAAAGCATTTATTAAATTATCAGGTATACCATTTTGATTTTGTGAGGAATACAAAAGTGAGATGACAACTATTTACATAAAGGAGGCGGTGTAAGGACGAGAAACATCGTGGATATCATATTAGGTGAGTATATAAACTCTGTGATGTTATGTTTTTATTTAGTGTGTGTTATAAGAGTGGTGAGATGGCACTGATGAACGTCTTATATGTTGTAGCGAATTCAAGTCTCGATTTATTTCCCGCCAATACACCTTGGCTTTCATTAATAAAATTATTTGGACCCTTATATTAGATAATAAAATTGATTATGAGGTTGCTCTGAAAAATTAATTTACCCAAGGACGCATTATAGGACCGCAAAAGAATTTGAAGAATGTATTACATATGAGAAATCTACAGTAAATAAATATATGCATATAATTGATATGAGCAAATTTATTGGAGGTGGATATGGACAGGATTTTAGAGGGCAAAATATATGAGGATATTAATGTAATCTCTTAATAGCCAGTATAAACATACAACGGGTATTATCATCCCCAAAACTCATTGTGTTCACATATTCATCCAGTAAGAATAAACAGAGGTGGTTATTAACTTGAAAAAAAAAATTATAATACCTTCTGATCTTACCAGGCTTATGTGGGGTTGGAATTTGATAACAGAGGGAAGCGAATATGCTAGGGGTTTTAGGAGTATATGAAATTTTGTATGTCTTTACCAATAAAAAAGGAGATTATTTTTAACGAGTCTGGTGTGAAGGCGGTAAAACCCAACCGATCCTGAATCCGGTATTAATTATATGTTAATATATAGCGAGTGATTGATCCCATTTAATTTTGGCGATCAGTTGGTATCTCTTTTGGGAGTAGTGATATTATTACATATGATATAATTATGACCCACATGTATCTAAAACCACTTAATAAAAAGTTAATTGATTCAGTGAGTATTAGCTCGCTGATCAGAAAGGAAGGTTATATTCAATATAATGATAGTGTTCTTCTGTATGTGTATACATTTTAGACCTATAAAACGAGAGTGAATGATTCAAGTTGGTTAATATTGACGAACCGTCAAGATGAGAAACCAGTTTCTCTCTCCTTCGTGGAATCATTCCTGAACTCTTGATACTTCGAGGGTGAATGGGGGAGGTTTAGATGATCTTTTTTATTTAAAGCTAGAGGGAGGGGCGGAAGGATTATTGTCATTTCTCGGTGGGATTGGCCAGAAAAGCAATACCATTCTTATTGAATACCTTTGCTCCGGGAGTATTACAATACGGGCAAACTGTGTTGGATGATGTTAATAATGGTATTGATTGAAAAATTCTGACGAGAAATTGAGGCGTTGAAACATTGAAGGGTATTGTCGGACTGAAGTTATTATCCGGAGGAACGTAGAAAGAGTGGTTTGAAACGATAGTATTTAATAATAAAAGAAATGGAATAATTTAATTAATTTTAGTTTATTGTTAACTGTCATATCGTAGTATGTCGGCTGGGTCTATACGTTACACCGGGGGGGACCTCAACGCCCCAGCCCCCGTCCCACTTATTCTCAATTACTTAACTGATGGATTCCATAATTACCAGGACATACCTTATTGATTCCTCATTAGCAGCTAGGACGCACCTGTGGAAGTATTACCAGTAAATCAAGGATCTGATAATTTCTCCGAATTTAGAATACAAAGTTAGTAAGGTCATTTTTTAGATTTAAACGAGTCTGGCCTTGGAAATGTACATAAATATAACAATGAGGATGGGGAGTGCATTGGGAGACGATGATAAGGTCATATTTGTGAATTCATAAGTCAGACAATATTCAATTCTGTGTGTTTTGTTATCGCAATGAACAACTTATAGATCGAATCCATTTTATTCATTCTTACGGGTTACTATTTAAAATGCTTAAAGCATTTATCCATCATTAGATACATTGGGAAGAAATAGCATTCTTTCAGTAATAAAGACACAGCAAGTAGTACTTTTACAACAAGCTGATTTCGATGTTATAAGAAAGACGAAGGTAAAATAACGAATGAAGTGAATTCTGTTTCCCTTTGATGCTGATGGATGTGAGTAGTTTTCTCGACTTATCCTGTGTTAGTGTTTCGAATGTCGATGAGACTTGAAATGCATTCACCCGCATGGGTAATTATGGACTCCATTAGCGGAAAAACATATAAATATATATTAATTCCATTAAATTATGGAACGATAAAGTTCTAAAAAAATTTCCGTATACGAATGCATTGATTGCATTGAATTCAAGCATGGGGCAAACCCGCAGGGGTGTGAATATCTGTTCAAGAGACATTATGTTTAAATCTTATATTCTAGCATCTAATCAAACACAATTTGATCCGCAGATTAATCATTGGGGACAATGTCATACCCGTAAGATATTTATTATATTAGTGATATGAAGGACATATGATGGAGGATATATTTTAATCCATTATATTTTCACATGAAGATTTGAATTCATTTTCGGGGTTACAATTAATTTCAGAAATGATTCTTAATATTGACTGTAAGTTCCCTACCCATGCGAGTAGGTTACTATTACGCTACATTGAAATCTCTTGGGTTTGGAGACTGATTCACATATTGATTCATATAAGAGGTTTTCCAGGCAGAACTATATTAGGTGGTGATCTGAGAAGGTGAACAGGTTTATGAATGCTTATATCTGTCGAGAAGTATGGTAATTTGGAGAATAGATATGAACATTTGTTAAACCGAATGATGGAATAGAATTTGTCTGATGTTTGGTGAAAATAATGCTCGATTTAAATATAAATGAAAATAGAACAGTGATAGTGCATAAACGCGAGTAGTTAGATCATGAATTGTGAAGAAATAAATATTGCCTTGAAACCTCATACGGGAAGATACGGACTGTTATTTGGGATGTTTTGCCGCAATATATAAATGAAGTTATTATGAGGATAAAAAGATAAGCGTAATCTTTCTTCATAATTTATTGAATCGATCAAGATGAAAATATAGGGTCATTGGATTAGTATATTTGTGAACAAATAATAATATTATATTTAGATAGTTTCGGGGTGGTTTTAAAACATTTACATATATATTGAGAAAAAATTATATACAAGAGAAATTTCATGTACGGTATTAATCAGAGGGATTCAACATGATAATCATTGGTGTGCGGCTTATATTGGCTTTATATTTTGTGTATACGTTAACAAATTATAGCGTAAGAAAATTATACCATTTTTGTTTAAGATTTTTGTTTAGAAATAAATTAAGAATGACCAATTTATAATGAAATATGCATATGTGCATTTCATATACCCTCATGTTCAAGTGTATTTGTCTAATAATTCTCAAACCGTGGTATTATGAAAATCTGTGTAAATATGGGAATTTTATTACGTGGGGTAGAGGCGTTTAGTGGCGGAGGCGAAAGGTTATAGGCGGTGCGAAGGTCATAACGCTGCTATAAATGCCCGTGTGGGTCACTCTTTGCATCTACTGTCATTCAAGTTGGGTTCAAGGATGATCCAATTCAGTATACGTTGGAGGTGTCTGCGAGGCAGGAGAGAAGACTACATCCCAGTGTTGTCGGAATAATCCACCTGCGGTACATTGGGAGTGATATTTTTTTTTGTTCATTATCTTGTTCTAATATTGAAAAAAAAAAAAAAAAAACTTTCTTACAACATAAATAGATTTTAGAAGTGTAATGTATTACACCAATAAAAAACTTTTTAATGCAATAAAGATTTGCCTCTATTCTTCTTCTAATCGAGAAATTTTTTTTTCTTTGCAGATGCGAATATAATGCGCGTTGTTGGAACTTATTCGCGCAAATCAAAATCCGACAGGAGCAAATGATTTGCGCGTTGATGGGAATTGTGGAGCGAGATCCACCAGCATCTACCCATCATATGGAGACTGCTGTTGCTAACCCTCTACCAAATGAGACTTCTCCCCGACCTCATGTTGGATGTTGAGACTGCGCCTCCTAATCAGGCTGGTGTGTTAACGCTTTTGTCCCAGGAATTGTAAACTCCTACCCAGCCGAGATCGACCCTTCTCCCAGTCTATATGAGTGGAGAATGTTGTTAGTAGTTGTTATTTGCGATAATGCGTTTGGAGCGAGATGGAATTTTTTATGACACATTCCCCAACCTTAATTCATGTATGGTTGAGGATTCCACCATAAATTATCCGCCCAGCATCCCCCCGGAAGTTTATTGACTATAACAGATGAGGAAAGGGGGAAAAAAAAGACGACGACCCTGATACAAAATGCACTGAATTTCTACAAGAGAGGAAAAAATACTCTACGTTGATTTTAGTCAATGAATTGTAGCTTTTTTTTTCAATGTAATTGTTATTGTTGTATTACCCAGAACAATGTAAGGCTGTATAATAAATAATGAAAAAAAAAATTGTGTATTAGTGTTATCCTGAAATGTGTCTTTCTGATGATGAAAATGTTTTCCCTATGATGTATATGTGTCCCCTTATTAACTTGAATGAACTAAAAAGTTCGACGTCACTGCTATGGCTCCCTTATTAACTAAAAGGATCGACCTGATTCAACCTGTGTTCGCGCGTGACGTCACTACTATGTTCCCTTATTATCTTGAATGAACTAAAAGGAGCGACCTGATTCAACCTGTGTGATGGGTCAACACGTGACGTCACTGACCGCCGAGTAAACGCTTTTTTAGTTCATTTAACTTAATGAGTGGAAACTTTTAGTTCATTTAACTTAATGAGAGGAAACTTTTAGTTCATTTAACTTAATGAGAGGAAACTTTTAGTTCATTTAACTTAATGAGAGGAAACTTTTAGTTCATTTTAAAATAATAAGGGGAAGATGTTTAGACTTGTAGTAAGCATGCTTACCCCCAGAGGGGGGATTCCAAAAACTTGATCCGAGGAATTTCGAAAACCCCATAGTGGGGGGAAATCCAAAAAACTTGATCCGAGGAGATGGAGACTTTCGAAAACCCCATAGGGGGGAATCCAAAAAACTTGATCCGAGGAGATGGAGTCTTGGTATTATCGAGAAAAATTTGAGGTGGGGGGTGGGTGAAAGTGGGAGGGGGATCCGAGGAGATGGAGAGCACAAGAAAATGAAATCCAAAAAAAAATTCGAAACCCCATTAGGGGGGGAATCCAAAAACCAGGACCAAGGAGATCATAGAAAAAAAATCGGGGGCGCGGGTGCGAATACCGGACGACGCGGCAGATGGCGCGCAGAAGGTGCGGCGGGGCGCGCGGGCGGGCGGGCGCGCGAAGGACGCGCGGATCAGGCGGCGGAGCGGTGCGCGACGGGCGGGCGCGGGGGCGGGGCGCGCGGGGCGCCGCGGCGCGATGGTGCGGTCGCGAGGCGGGGGGTGGTAGTGGTGGGTGGGGGTATTGGTTGTCGGGGTTCAAGGTGAGGTAGTCTCGAGGGCGACGGTCATCGGTCAAACCGGAAGTAACAACCTGTGTGAAAAAAAGGTGACCCTCCAGCTGCTGGTCCTAGACCGGATACACCGCCCAGTGGAAGGCCTTAACACAGGCAAGGGACGCCCCCGCCGCATGCTTTTTCGGAAGGGACGCCCCAGCCGCATTTTTGGACTACTCCTATTGTGCCTCTCTTGTGATGCAGTTCAGATGGCTTGTGAGGTATTAGGGAGACCTAATACTAAAGGGTCACACCTGCCTTAAGCTATGTCGGGTAGTCAAGCGGGCAAAGGGTTGTTGGTGACAGGTCGGGAAGCGAGAGCTACTGTACAGCCGCGTGTGTAGTGGACCACGCATTGGGAATTTTCGGGTCAGCTGGTCGGTGATTAAGAGTGAGTACTAGTCCGTGTTACTGATAACATCTACCCTTCCCCCTGGTAATAAGTCTCATAGGTCAATTGTTTATTGTGTAAATTTCCATCAGGATATTTTTGTATTCTACCCTTTTATGTTATTAAGTAAACTATAGCCATAGTTCCCATTTTTATTTTGTACCTTCATATTTTTTCCCCTAGCACTGGGATATACAGGAGACGTGCTCACTCCTGGGATACCTCAGGTAGAGGGGGTAGAGGTCTCACACTCTTTTGACCAATAGATGTTTTAATCTATTGTTCTTTTCCCATTTGGGATCATTTTTGTTAGATCTAATTTCCCTACTCGGAACAGAAGTTGTCTGGGCAGCTAGAACTATGCTCTGAAAAACGTCATATTGGCAACCAAGATCACCTACCTGACCCTTTAGTCAGGACATCCCAATTTAGCCCACCCAGTGTATCGGCTTACAAAACCTGTTTACATAGTGTTAAATGTAAATGGTGAAAATCTGGTATAAAACAGCGACAAGTGGTTAAAGGCACATGAGCAATCATTTACTATATTTGAAAACATTTCGGTCCTGGGACCTTTTTCACTCCGTATCTGGGGCTTAAGAAAAACTTTGGGTAGCCTCTGCAGTGTTTCCTTCTTTTTTTCTTCTTTCTTATAAAAATGGTCCCATTGTTATGTAAGATATGATACGATTAGTTAGTATTTTGAACTCAGAGTGTTAGTCACCCAGGATAACGCAGTAGTCATTGCGTCATCGTGGACTGTCTCTCATATTTCCGTTGGGGTTCGGTATACTTCTTCCCAGGATGCGACCATAAAAGTCGACTAACAACCAGGTATCTACTTACTGCAAGGTTAATAAAAGGGAGCAGGCGTAAGGAAACATGCCCAACCTCTCCAACCGTGCAAAGGGGGTCGAACCATTGACACTCAGTAATTGTGCTGAGTGAGCTACCAACTTATCCACAGGTCAGGTGAGGGTGTATAGTTGTCCCGATCACCAAATGGAGTCATTAGGCAGCCTTAAAATATGTTAGCTAAAATGTTTTAAAGCTTGTGTATCTGTCAGCCCAGAAAAAACTGATGTTTGTAAACAAAGATAAAAAAAATGTTAACGTCTAAATCTCCTAAATATCACCCTTCACTCTATTATTTAAAAAAAAAAAAATGCAATTTCAACGTTTTTGCTATTTTTAGAATAACCTCTAATGAGATTTGTTAGTCCCAAAAGACTGTAAAAGAAAGTTTAAAGGATGCTCTGAGAAAACCTTTGCAAAAATTACATAGGTTTTGTATTTGGTTAATTAGCAGATTCTTCCCAAACAAATAGGGGGGACAGATCACTAATTTTTTAAAATATTATGCAGTTTTAATTTAAGGGAAGATCCAATAAATAATAATTGAAAATTTCAGTTTGTAGTCTCTCTGAAATATTTAATAAAGCTGAGAACACAGCTACTAGAGAGCAATCCTGCCTTAAGAGCTGTCTGTCGTGCTGTTCCATATGGTAAAGAGAAACAGATGTTTTATTAAAACTTCACAGTTTGTGTTTGTTCTCACTCAAATTATACCGCACATTTCTCATCACCACATTCCACCATCAATATACTAAATTTTCCAGTTATCTGAATTATTCCAATAAACAGGTTGTCATTTCTTATTCTCCAAAAGATGAGAAAATTAGTTCCAAAAGTCAGAAATTGTTTTCAAAAATAGAGAACAGTTTAGAAAAATATGGAATAAAGAGTGAAAGGATTAAAGTTTTCAGATGAAAGAAAAGAGTAAATAAAGTTGGCATAAAAATGGATGTTGGAAACAAAATTAAGATTTAAAAACCAGTAACAAGGATTTAATTTAGGCAGCATTAAAATTCTTTAATAATTTGAAAATATAGTAGTAGATGAGAGGAACAAACAGTCGAGCAGCGTCGCTGGAGCAAATGTTTAGGAAGGTTTTAAAGAAATATTAGACTGAAAGCAATTGGGGTTTAATAAGAGACGACTTTATATCATTAGTAACGTTATCCCTGAGAGTTAATAATTAAGCAGGATCCGGGCGCATATGACCCCCTACGGTTTTCGAGTTGCTCCCTGAAAACCAAGCAGCGTGGCTCACTTCTGCTGAATTCCTTATAAAGTCTTCACCAGCTTTGTTCTCTTTTATTATGTATTTATAACGAGTTTTTTTGATTAATGCATTAAATATCTGTTATTTAACATGATCGATATTTCAGCAAAGATGGTGGTATTAATACGAATTTGTTTCCTTTCAGGTAAGAGCAGCGCCCCTTTGGACACATCAGGACACAGGAATACATACATGCACCCAGACACAGGTATGAACAGGAAATAGAAAGAAAAATTATCGGATTTCCGAGACTTGATCATAAAAATTCAAATTTTATTTACCAAATAACGAACTACATAGGTTAAGTAATATTAATAAAAACAAGTCGTACATTGTATATCTTGCAAAGCCAACGATCCTTGTAGAGTTTCCAGCATTTCTTAAGTTAATACTTAATCCAAAAGGAGTAAACTATTATAATAAGTTTTAATATCATCAATATGATTGTTATTACAAAGTTTTAACTTAAAGTAATTTGGTTTTGATGCATTGCTTATACCCGAGACTTAGAACAGTAAAGATAAATGTACAAGTTTTTTACTTGTATGTACATAACTTATAAATATCATAAACATAATTTTTCTAAGGGTGGACCGGTAAGCCAGCGGAAGGCCTCGGTCAGATGAACAAAAGCTCCAGGTATCAGGTTTATCAGAAAACAGTCCTGTTTCCTGGCAAACCTGATACCTGCCTACCTAAATGCCAGAAGACTGACAACACTGATACGTGCATATAGACTAAGCGTTTACTTTAATATCTATTGTAGGCATTACAATAACCTTGATTGGTGGTGTACAGGTCAAATGCAGCCTTGATTAATTGGGTTTAAAGTCTAGATTTTAAACCCAATTAACCAGTCAACCAATACAAGATTAACTTTAATTCTAATGAATATAAAATATTTATTATTTTATCGCCATTAATTAATACTTACTTTTTAATTTTATGCAGTACTCAGAATTCAAAATCAGGATTAATAAAGTACTGAGTACCTGAACCACAGTGCAAGTATTAGTGAAAGCACGAACGAAACTACAGTACCACATGAGTGTAGTGTGTGTTTGTGAATGTTTTTGAATATATATATATAATATATATATCATATTATATATATAAATATATATATATATATATAAATTATAATATATTATATAGAATGCACCGAATAGGTAAAATTGGTCAATTAAGCAAGAACTTCTTTTAAAATTAAGTTCTTTCTATAATTTTCCTCCTAAACGTTTAAAGATAATATTTTTATCATTTATGTTAATGTAAAAATATAATGTTGTACCAAAAGCACCTTAGAAAATTTTACCGTAATCTGATTAAAACAAGCGCAATTTATCTAATGCACCTAAATATAGTTAGATAAGTTTTCACAATACTTTAATAAACAAACAAAACACAATGAATATATATTTTTTCACTAGAGTACAGAGTTTTGCGAGTTATTGCAACGCACAAAATTTTCGCTTGCCTTATTCTCTTGTGGTACATTTAAATATTCTCTCGGATAACTTTTCGTCTTGTTTCGAGATTCACAGCTTTTAATATATTCAAAGGACTATTCCATGTTTTAGTGCCTCTTTTTTTATATACTGAGAGTGTTCTTGTCAGACAAGAGGGGAGTATCGCTTATTTGTTTACGTAAACACCTGATCAAAAAATCGTGAGTGTGAATAGCAGTTCTGGGTCCTTGATGATGCAGAGTAAAACAATATGTGTGCGCGTGTGGTGTGCGGCGTGTGTGTGCGGAGTGAGTGCCTCGTGTGCGTGCGCTGCGCGGGCGCGTCGCGTATATTCAGAAAATTTAGGTTAAAATATTATTGAAAGGTGTATGTTACCAGGCCTCAAAGGTAATATTTGTTCTGAAGGCTGCCTGTTATTGTAATGAATTTGTTTTGTTGTAGTTTCCCTATTGTTCTCCCGTTGTGTAAATAATTTGTGAGCTAGAGATTAGATAATTTGAGGTACATTGAAGCGTAGGTGTTGGGCGCAAAAGGTAATTTTCGAAAAGTCTTCCGGCTTCTGTTTTTAAATACATATTGTGATGTAACAATGGGCATCCAAATCTCTATATAATACGTCAAGATAGGCCTGGAGAATTTAATTTAATTTTTTTTTTTCTATTTGGGTATCTTTTATTATAAAAATTATTTGGTTATTGGACATATTTCTTCTTAGTGAACAATGATAAAAGAACCTGTTGTGTAAACTCAAAACTGCAGATTATGAGGTTACTTACTAATTTTCACGACTCCGTAGGATCAAAGGGAAAATATATATATTTACTACAAAAAAAGTGAAGAAAAAGTTAATGAGGAAAAAAAAAGAAAAAATTGTCTTCTCCTGGAGAAAATCCCCTAGGAAAATGACCACCCACAAAAACCTTCCCCGCCAATAGGGAAGAGAAGTTAGGGAGAAACACCCCATGCACATGAACTCAAAAACACTGTACTACACTCCCTGTACCCAATGCTTGTACCTGTCTGTACCCAATTTCGTAGCCTTAAGATATTAACAAAACCCCTATTATTTTTGTCTCATCATGCCTCCCTAGAGAACCATCTCAATTTTTTTTTTGTCTCATCATTTTCCATCTTGTTTGGTGCTGTGTTCACAACTGTTCTCCATTAAACGTAGCTTGTAGTTGCTTGTTGTATACCATGGCTACCATGTTAAGGGTAGAGCAATCCAAGATCCATTAAGATGTGAAGTAAAATGACCACATTGCCAGGTTCACCTGCAATTGCATCATGACAGCCGTAGCTTGGGGGAACAAACCCAGAGGTACCTGATTGTGATGGATGGTGGCATGAAGCAGGATAGGACGAAGGTGAATGAGAGGTCGAGGCATGAAGCTTAATGAACTATTCCATGAACTTCGAGACTTCTTTATCTTCTTAGGTGATTTAATTGACACTCTTCCCTCTCACCTCCCATTCCCTTTGTTGCACGGGATAGGAAGGTGTTCGTTTGGAATCCTCACAAACGTCTCTGGATATTTGAAACTTGAGCGATGGTTTCCAACCTGTTTATAAAGAACATACCGGTGCCTTACCGGTCATGGACCTCTCTCTCCTGTTCTCTGTGTCAGGATCAAACGTGGTCTGTTGTTCGAGATTTGTAATGCAACGATCAGTTGTTGTTTTCTGCAGGAGACTATGGGACCCGCTTCCCTAATCCTTCCTATATGATAGGAACTGGTAGACTCTCGCCTTATTTTTGTTTGTGCCTCTCCTCACTTTCTGACTAGTTTCTCCACCTCATTTTGTTGTCTTTGCATCCACTGTGCTTCATTCAGGAATTCGTTCATCTTTGCGTGTTTTGCTCATCTGAAATCTGGTTTCTTCTGTCCTACACCTGTTTATTTTTCCCACAGTGTTGCCTTCCATCTGTATTTGACAATCAATATTCTATAGTCGCTCTATTATGTGTGTGTGTTTGTGTGTGAAAAGGATGGGGGTTGTAAATGAGTTAGTGAGCGAAGCTAAACGATGCTGTGCACGAAGCATGTGAACCTACAGCCAGGCTCTTAACTTGGCAAAATGTATTATAACTTGGTTGCGAGTTTGGTAAAATAAGTTTTGACTTAGGCGCTGCTATGATGACCTAAGTTAAGAGTGAGGTACTTCTATAGCAAAACAAATTATGTCTTCGTGTCATCACTGCGTACGACCATATTATTTTGTAAACTATGTTTTATAACCCTAACCACTTCATTGCCGGGAAGGAAAGAAATCAGAATTGTTGCTATAAATGTCAAACAATTCAACAAGCACCAACCAGCACCCGACAATTGGTTTCAGTCAGATCTTTTGTTTTCGTAGATGACCTAATGTTCTGTTAATAGAGTCGCTTCATTTTTTCTGTATGTTTGGTTTTAATAACAAATGGCTTTGTGCACCAGTAAATTAGAACATTGTTTCACTATTTCAAAGATTTTCAAATTAATTTCAAACCACTGTAGGGCATTAACCTTCACTGAATAACACGAGGCCTGGTCATGGACCGGGCCGTGGGGGCGTTGACCCCCGGAACACCCAACAGGTATACTCCAAGTATGTAAGTCATGTGCTTCGTGACATTTACTTTCAGTTGTTGTGGCGCTTATTCAGTAACCTTCCATCACATATTTACTTCTGATGCTCATTGTTTTGTATTTATCAACACAGAAATTCGTTTCCTTTGCGAGTCTAATTAACTGGGTTGCATAAATCGTCCTTCGTATTCTGTCGTTCAAAGGATTTTGTGACTTTGCGTCCACGTTTAATGTTGTCGATAAACCTTAAGACTACAGCTCAAAGATAAGGGTCAAAGATAAGGGAATAAAGAGAAAAAGGATGCCACTTTTTGTGCATAGTTTCCTTTTATAATAATCCACTTGTTTGATTACGTTCTAGTATATATATAGTTTTATCTTGTTAAACCAATCTTTACAAAAAAAAAAAAAAAATGAAACAGCAACAGACACTAGGCACAAACGCTGCTCCTTTACATCAGATTAAGCGATGTTTGAAGCAAGTGGTTTAACCAATCTTTTTTAAATGTATATACAGTAATACTCTCTAAAACTTATGGTAATCTATTTTAGCTTTACTACTCATTTAAAGTGTTTGTAAATCCTCTTCGTTCGATATGATATTATTTGTTTATCATTTTAAGACCATTGTTACTTGTTTGGTGTAATTGGACTGTATGAAAATACTTGTCAAAATCTTAATATTTAAAAATACTTGAATTAAATCAACTCTCGATCTTCATCTCGCAAGGCTGAATATATGTTGTTCTTTTAAACCATTTCCTATGTTGTATCTCTTGGTGTGACTTATGATGGTTGTCACACATCGCTGGGCAACCTTCAGTGACAACATTATTCATTACATTAGGTCACCATGACTACAAAACATTCTTTAACAAAACGTATCATCCACTGTAACAGATTTAGAATCAAAGGCTGTATCGATAAAGCCATATTTTTGCTTTATTATTCAGTACACTGCCTCTGCTGAGCTTTATTATCTGCCATCAGCTAAGTGGTTCACTTTGCGTGTATCAGCATTTTAATTAAATGGTATTTATTAGTTTTATTTATAAAATTTTCTTTGTATCTTGCAATGGAGAGACAAAATTGCGGCTTTATAAAGCCCACTGCATGGGTGAAACGTTGTCATTAAAGGATCGCATTTCTCTCTCCATCACGTGGGTATTTTATACGCTTTCTATTTTTTTTAGTCTTGCAATCTTAACTCTCACAGTGTTTTAGATTTTTCTCATCGTAGAATTTTAAAATTTAAGTATCTTGATCTTTAAAAACTAAAGTCGACTGGGTTTAACAATGTCATTATTTTGACGAATGATGAAATATCTTCACCTCATAACTGAAAAACAATGCTTCGGTCATCGACCTAGACTGTGCTTGGCGGCGAAGGGCCAGATTTTATAATGTATAACCCATTATTGGTGTCATTTATCATTCTCAGAAGCGGTCCTAAAGTTTACCCATATGACACACGTGTCCAACCATATTGATGCATTGTTTTGCACGCATGTGGCACTCCACCGTTAAGTTCAGCCATACTGATGCGGTTTTTTTTTTTGTACCAATGTGGCACTTCACTGTTTCTTTCAGCCATAGCGATGCATTTTTTGAGCCCATGTGGCACTCCACTGTTATGTTCAGCCATACTGATGCGTTTTTATTGTACGCATGTTGGACTCCAGCGCTACATTCAGCCATGCTGAAGCATTTTATTGTATCCATGTGGGACTCCACTGTTAGGTCCAGCCATGCTGATTCATTTTTTTTAGAACTACCAAATATTCGTCGATAATTACAGGGAGGAGCCTTTTTATTTTTCTGATAATATGTTTCACTGCAGAAATACTGTTCCGATTTCATGTGACATATTAAACTACTTTCTCTGGTCGCTGTGCAATCTTCGCTGTGCCCCGTCTGCGGGTACAGCCAAGCTTCAAAACTTTGCACTTGCTGGGGTTAAACTCCAGGAATCATATGTCGGACCAGGCCTGCAACCTGTCCAAATCCCGTTGTAGGCTTACCTGATCCTCGTTACCTTCACATCGCCTCCGAACAGGGGCATCCCTGAATCCTCATGTCATTCACACATACAAGAAACAGCACCGGATCTAGAACTCTTGTGGAAGCCCACGCAACATATGCATCCACTCTGACACTTCGTCTCGTACCACCACAAGTTGTTTCCTCCTGTCAGGTGTTCCCTGATCAGTTGCAGTACTTACCCTGCTACTCCTGCCCCCTTCTCTAACTTTTCAACCAGTCTTTTGTGTGGTACTGTGTCGAAGGCCTCCTTTCAGTTCAAGAAGATGCAGTCTACCCATCTCTCTCTCTCCTGTCTTACTTCTGTTCCCTTGCCGTAGAACTTCAATAGGTTTGTGACGCAGGATTTTCCTTCCTTGAAGCCGTGCTGGTTGTCATGTATAAACCCGTTCCGTTCTAGGCGCTCCATGACTCTTCTGATAATCTTCTCCATAACTGTACATAGTATATATGTCAGCGACACTGGTCTGTGACTTAGGGCAGCATGTCTATTTCCTTTCTTAAAAATCGGAATTATATTTACTGTTTTCCACACCTCAGGCAGTTACCCTGTTTCGATAGGTTTATTGAAGATTGTTGTTAGTGGCACACGCGGTGCATCTGCTCCCTGTCTTGGGACCCAAGGAGAGAGATTATCTGGGCCCACCGCCTTCGAGGTTATCTAGTTCCCTTAGCAGTTTGTGTGTGCGTGTGTACTCACCTAATCGTACTCACCTAATTGTGGTTGCAGGGGTCGAGACTCAGCTCCTGGCCCCGCCTCTTCACTGATCGCTACTAGGTCCTCTCCCTCTCTGCTTCCTGAGCTTTGTCATACCTCCACTACTTCACTTGCTAGGCTATTCCACTTGCTGACAACTCTATGACTGAAGAAATATTTCCTAACGTCCCTGTGACTCGTCTGAGTCTTCAGCTTCCAGTTGTGACCCCTTGTTTCTGTGTCCCCTCTCCGGAACATCCTATCTCTGTCCACCTTGTCTATTCCCCGCAGTATCTTGTATGTCGTTATCATGTCTCCCCTGACCCTTCTGTCCTCCAGTGTCGCCAGTCCGATTTCCCTCAACCTTTCCTCGTACGACATTCCCCTGAGCTCTGGGACTAGCCTTGTTGCAAACCTTTGTACTTTCTCTAACTTCTTGACGTGCTTGACCAGGTGTGGGTTCCAGACTGGTGCTGCATACTCCAGTATGGGCCTAACATACGCAGTGTACAGTGTCTTGAACGATTCCTTATTAAGGTATCGGAACGCTATTCTCAGGTTTACCAGGCGCCCGTATGCTGCAGCAGTTATTTGGTTGATGTGTGCCTTCGTGACGAGCTCGGTGTTATGGTCACCCCAAGGTCTTTCTCCCTGAGTGAGGTCTGTAGTCTTTGTCCACCTAGCCTATACTCTGTCTGCGGTCTTCTTTGCCCCTCCCCAATCCTCATGACTTTGCATTTGGCAGGGTTGAATTCGAGAAGCCAGTTTCTGGACCACATGTCCAGCCTGTCCAGGTCTCTTTGCAGTCCTGCCTCATCCTCATCCGATTTAATTCTTCTCATCAGCTTCACATCATCTGAGAATAGGGACACTTCAGAGTCTATTCCTTCCATCATGTCGTTAGCATATATCAAAAATAGCACTGGTCCTAGAACTGACCCTGTGGGACCCCGCTCGTCACAGGCGCCCACTGTGATACCTCTTCACGTACCATGACTCGTTGTTGCCTCCCTGTCAGGTATTCCCTGATCCATTGCAGTTCCCTCCCTGTTATATGCGCCTGATCCTCCAGCTTCTGCACTAATCTCTTGTGTGGAACTGTGTCAAAGGCCTTCCTGCAGTCTAGGAAAATGCAATCAACCCACCCCTCTCACTCGTGTCTTACTTTTGTTACCTTGTCATAAAGTTCCAGAAGGTTTGTAACACAGGATTTGCCCTCCATGAACCCATGCTGGGTTTCATTTATAATCTTGTTCCGTTCCAGGTGTTCCAGGTGTGTGTGTGTGTGTTAGTTACCATTTTGTCCTAGGCACATGTCGATTAGACACTAGGCCTGTGTGCATGTGTGTGTGTATGTATGTGTGTGTGTGTGTGTGTGTGTGTGTGTGTGTGTGTGTGTGTGTATGTGTGTGTGTGTGTGTGTGTGTGTGTGTGTGTGTGTGTGTGTGTGTGTGTGTAAATACCTAAGTTTGACGACATGAAGGAGCTCTAGCCTTCGAGCCAGAATCTGAAATATTAACTGATTTTAGTTAGTGATGGCATATTTGAGTTTAACTCTGTATCTAGCTACTTTAAGATGAGTCATTGTCTACCTTATTCACCTTCGTTAAAACTCTTATTAAAGAAGTGTTTACTTGCTGTGCTACCTGTTAATGGTTATGGTAATCATCGCCCCCGTGGCCCACTCTCACACCAGCCTTCTGGTTAGGCTTTGTATGAAGCTTCCATTAGGCTTTTCTTCGTACCTGCGCGCGCATGTTATATTCCTCATTTGTAATGTTGCTCACTGCCGGCGGCCCCGCCCAGGGGAGAAGAAACACCAGAGCCGGAACAGATACAGAGATCGCTTATGGATAAAGCCAATAAAGCACCCAAATTACAGGGAGCGTCTTCAAAGTCCCAAACATGTACCCACCGGAGCGGAGGAGAGATACATGACAACATATACCTGGAAAGTACTGGAGGGCCCTGGCCCAAATCTGCACACTGCCACTACTAAACACTGGAGTAAGATACATGGGAGGAAGTCCAAAACAAACCCAGTGAAAAGCAGGGGTGCGGTGGGTACAACAAGGGGACACAGCATTAACATCCGTGGTCCCAGACCACCCAACATCCCACCAGACGACACCAGAAACACCGCTGGAACAAGTGCAGAAGCCTTCAAGAGGAGACCGGACAAGCATCCTCACCAGGTGCCAGATCAACCAAGCTGTGATGGTCATGTGGGCAGCGGGCCACCAGCAACAACAGCCTAGTTGACCAGGCAAACACCAAATGACTCCAGTAGAAAAACTCTCGGAACTCATCAAAGGAGGTAGATCGTTGGCTCCTAGGTCCGCTTCTTAAACCATTGTGACTTATCTAAGGTTGTTTAGCGACCATCTATTTCACTCTGCACTCAATTCCTCCCAATTAATCTTTAGTCTCTCTTGTACATCGTAATCTTCTCTCCTATTTCTTCTCTCTTCCCGAGTCGTCAGGCTCAGTTCCTTTTTTTCTCCTTGTATTGTATATATCTCTGCGCCGGGTCTAGTCAGGCTGCAAACCTTTACAGCTCTGTGTTTACACCTGGTGAGTATTGTGTGTGTGTGTGTGTGTGTGTGTGTGTGTGTGTGTGCGTGCGTGTGTGTGTGCGTGCGTGTGCGTGCGTGTATATGTGCGCATGTGTATAAGTGTGTATGTATTAGTGTGCATATGTATTCGTATGTGTATATTAAACGGAGAAAAGAGCTGAGCTCAGTCAAACGCTAATAAGGTTCTGGGTGATACTTAGTATGTATAATTTTTGTTCGGAAACAGGACAAGTTTTTCCTAACGCGGGTCTTTGTCACATAATGACCAACAGCTGGAGCTTTTGGTCATCTGACCGAGGACTTCCGCTGGCTTACCAGTCCACCTCTTTAAAAGTCATGGTTACGATTATAACCACTAAGTTAGTGAGATGGTACTCGGTGGGCGGCAGACTTAGGGTTAAGAGACATAAAACTCAAGAGTGTTTAGGGTGTCTCTGAGATGGTTGTTCTTAGGAAATGCATAAACATTTAAATGTTGTAAGGTTTTAAATATTTTAAAGGTCTGTTTAAATTTTCAGCTTGATATCTCTCCTCCTCTTTTAGTAGTTGAGAAGAGTATGATTCCCCTCAAAAAATTGTAGTAATAAAATTAGCACATTTGTAGGTTCCAAAGCCTGCTAAAAATTTTAAATATTCCCTAAAGTAAGGTACATCGACATTAAAAATCTGAAGCAGATCTGACAATATATTCTTCATTTATTGCGCTGAATCCAGCAGTTTCAATTTTCTTAAGAATGTTGGTATATTGGTTATTAATCAGCATTAAAGTTTGAAGCCGGTCAGAGGAGACATTCTCTAGTTATTGGATGAAAATCAATACCTTTAATAAAACTGATTAACTGGAACTTATGCAGCCCAATGACAACCCAAAATTTTGATCAAAGTTAACACCCAGGGGCTAAGTGTTGGCAGCTACCCACACGAGGCGGTCTTTACTCTTTACGCGCTGTAGGAAACCCTACGATTCCAGTGCAGATTTGCAGCTGCACTGCTTAAACTCACAGGGTATCATTCCTTTCCTGAGACACGTCAGCCATTAAGGACTGAAGTCATTCAAATGAGACATCGTCAATATATTTCATGAAGAAATCCTTATTTTTTAAATAAAATTGACAAATTGGCACCTGAAAACTCTAGTAATTCCAAACTCTTTCAAAGGAGGATACATCAGTTTTGAAGTTTGAAGTTGATATGATGTGTCATTCTCAAGTTATAAACGAGAAACTTATAAGACAAGGAAAAATCAGGAAGCGACTGTAATAATAATAATAATAATAATAATAATAATAATTTAGTTTTTTGCTGTTGGTTGTTGTATTTGTTGATGCTGGTTGGTTGTTGTTGTTGTTTATAATGGCTGTTACTTATGAAATATTTACGTATAATATCGGAGCACGAATTGCTACCATGTAACTACCACAACTCGGCACCTCCCGTCCCTAGTCTACCAACCCTTCAAAATAAAATATTACTGCCCTTGCTTCCCCCTTTCTCCGACCCGTCACCCACTTTCCCTTACTCTCCACTAACCTTTCTAACCACTAACTCTTTCACTAACCCGACCCCTATCTCACTCCTCACCCCATCCTTCCCTTATTCTTATTCCTCCCATACCCTACGCCCTCCATTTCTTCCCCGTATTATACCCTACCTCCTTTGCCCTCTTTCCCATTCTCCTCTCAAGTACCACCCTCAGTCTATTCAGTCCCACCTCTCCACTCCTTTAAAAATCCCGGAAAATGATCAGACAGACTCTGAGGAGAAGCCTGTTATTTCGGGCTTGGTTTATAGCAGACTTCTGCCTCACAGCAAATACATGGAGCACAAACCAAGTTTCCCATAGGGAGTGGCTATTCCAGTGGGCCCTAGAGACAGACAATAAATTATACAATTCTCCTTCATAAGTAATCGTCGCTTTCACAAGTTCTCTAGACTGATAACTCTAGTCCACGATGGCTTTAGTGCACGTTTAGAAACATGTTTCTAACTAATTTTAGGACGATGAATTCAAATCTGAACTTAGTTTTGCGCCAGCTATACAGTTTCTATGGAGAAGAGATATTTGGTAAACCTGACGATCTGTTTGATAGTCGGCTGCTGCTGGACACAGGTGTGGGAGAGCCATACTTAACACAAGTGATACAAAAATAAAAACTGATGTAAATACGGTCATATGTATGGAATTTTCTCTCATTTTTGATATGCATATTAATATATATATATATATATATATATTATATATATATAATATATATATATATATATATATATATATATATAATGAATTTACGCTAAGAAGGATTACCTATGTCATTGAATGTACCACACAATATTTATCCTTAACATAATACTTATATTGTAAGCAAAATATATCATGTGGTTCTTGAAAATTAGCCAAAATATGATTATAAGATTTCAAAACACGTTACGTGACAGAGATTAAAGAAGCTCAGATTCGTGATAAGCGCATCAGAGTTAGCTTAAAATAACCAGTGTGGTTTCTTAGCCGGACAGAAAGTTATAATTTGATTTCTAGTGATGATGTGCAGCGCTGTATAGCCCTTGTGGCTTAGCGCTTCTTTTTTATTATAATAACAGTGATAATGTAAACACAGCACATCCACAGGTACCAGCCTGCAGGTTCTCCAGCCCCTGTATGTATGATTGGTACAGGTGACCGTGAAGCACATTGGTGCGACTGTAAGAACCTGGGTGTCTGTCGATACTGTCAAATTAATGAGAGTTTTTGCCTAATGATAGTTGTTTTCAGTTAATTCTCCCCATGTGCATTGTTTGCGCAGGTAATTCTTATTACTGTTGCTTAATTATACCCTGGATAATCTTGCGTGTATTATATATTTATCTTTGTTTTCCAAATGCACTGAGTGATAACCAGGTCAAAACGATATGCAACTCTCACAACCTCTCATCCTTATTCCTAGGCCCTTAAACCCCATCAACTTGTCCTTATCCTCACCCCCAAGCCCCACACATCACCTCTGACTCCAGACCACCTTTCAAGGTCGTTCACTACCTCGCACCAGCTAACCGAGAGGCCAAAGCTGCAATATTTCGTTCACAATAGCAACCTACTCCTTCGCTTTTCATGCATCGAACATTTCGGGCGCTACTAGAAAAACGCCTTTTCAATTTAGTTGGAATGCTCTTTTGATATTGGGCGTTCCTGTTTTATTTTATATATAAATTTTTTCTGCCTCTCTTTTTTTGAAGTTCCACGAGTCTATATTGCCTGGCGAACAATGCCATTTTTCACTTGTCGCAATGAGACCCTCGCCGCTGGTTGCTGATGGCAACACCGGCAGAATGTAAATATGGCAGCCCGGCAGAATATGTAATATGCGGCAACACTGTCAAAATTGTTATATGGCAAAACTGGCAGAATGAAATTTTGAAATACATAGCAACGTTGACAGAATGTGTAGTACATGGCATCTGACAGAATATGGAATTTGACACCTATGACAGAATATGAAATATAATGCAGCGTTGGCAGAATGTGAAATATTTGGCATCACTAGGGAACGTGAAAATATATATAAGAGACATACTTAAATCTGCTCCCAGAGCTGGTTACTCTTGTTGACGAACCATCTTACTGCTTCAACCCGCAAATCTTACTTCACTAGTCTAAAGATTTGGTAAAAGAGGAGCTGGAAAATTGTCTTATCTTCAATGGATAAAGACTTCTATAAATGTATATACGGTCTGCACGAGAAATAGCAATAGGATATAACAATTGAAATAATGCCTCGTTTAAGGTCTCTCCCATATTACTGGACGATAGTTTATCAACCCACTAATGATTACTGTAAGTCCGACACTTGATTAATAATGTAAATTTTCCTCTATCCATAAAAATACACCGAATTATAAATTACCACAATAGAAAAGCTATTTATGTAAGATAATTGGAGATGTTTTTTTTTTTTATATTTTATTTAAAACTTCATGTACAAATATTAATAGGTACATATATAAAAAAAATGATCAAGGACAACATCAGTAAAACAATATATAAACACAAAACAATCCAGGCAACATCTGACAGTCTACTATATACAAGTTTTTATAACATATCACAATTTAAGAAGGAATAAAGTTATAATAACAAAGGCCACAAAATGGCTATTAATAAAACTCCTAAAATTACAACCTCAACACAATAATGCTCCAAGCTTAATGACAATCACCCATAATACACTCGCAACAAATACACCAGACCTACCATATGCCTTATTAAGAAACCTGTGCTGCAACACAGGTGACCCATCATCCCCCCCCACTCACACACACACATTGAAAACTAACCCTATCACCAACCTGAATAATCATGACATTAATTATCCTCAATTTAGGATTATTATGACACATGTCACTTGAGGAAACATTATTTACAACCATGAATGGTACAGGACTACCATAATTACAATACCTTAAATAAGAACAATAATAATAGGTAATTACTACCAAAACTGATGCTGGACCACGTTACAAAAAAAAAACAAAAATAACTCAGTGTTTCAAGGAAATAGTGAAAGGAAAACCCTCTCAAGAAAATTCAAATTCAATTGCAATACCAGTGTAAGTGGAACATAATACGCTACCAAAGAAATATACATGTTATATTAATTTATAGGTTATACATTAATACATGTTATATATTTAATCTGCTCCTTACACCTTCCCCATCAAGGGAACTAAGCAAAACTTATCTTGCACAACCTCTCATCTGGTCACACACTAGTACCTCCAATCACACCCAACCACATCACTGCATTCCCAAGGAGGTGAGCCCGTTGAAATCCCCTGAACCCCCCCCCCCCCTTTTACCAACCCACTCACCCCGGCAGTTAAAGCCCCTTATAACGCCAATAAATTCCCTATTGTTAGTCCTCTATAACCCTCAGAAAAATACTCTTCCCACCTTTTCCCCAAAAATGTGTCTGTTGCGACACAAAGTTCGATAAAACGTCGCCGCAAAGTCCTTCTCAGCACATCCCCACCCACCTTCCCCCTCATAACCCCATAAAAACATATATGTAGTCCACGATGACATATGCTAAACCTCTTACCACACTCTCATCCACACCACTCATATCAAGACTCAACGCTCGCAATACCGCCACACCTTGACCCCCCACCCTCACCACTACCTTACGCATCCATACCCTGATGCACTCCAAACCTTCACAAAAATAGACGACATGATACGCAGTCTCTTCCCACTGCATCTGCCACACCCCCCACCCTCAATAACCCCCTATCTCGGAGCATCGCTCCCGTTGGCAAAATCCCATGCAGGAAACGGTACATAACTCACGCGCCCTAGGTCGTATCCTTAATTTACTAAATCTTCGCCATATTACATCCCATGCATACATGGGGTAGATCCCTTCAACCGGCGCCACTACATGTCTCTCTAACAATTTACACAAAGTTCCCACCTTTACTTTTCCTGGTTCCCTGGCTAACTTTTAAGGCGCGTAACACTTTTCTCGCATTCCTTCATTTCCGCCCCTCCATACCATTTCCTCAGGTGAGCATGTACCTTATCTAGCTGACCCTCCCTCCATCCACCTGCACTCATCACTTCCCTCTTAATAAACACACATTTCACGCGCTTTCTCAAGTCCAACAAACCCAACCCTCCCCTACTTTACCGGCATGTCACTACCTCCCTTCGCAACCAGTTGCACCCTGAACCCCACAAAAATTTGAACACCATTCTAAGAATACTCGTGATCGCCGTTCCTGTTAACGGCATCACAGTGGAAACAAACCAGACTTTACTATATAGTAATACATTGATGACAATTACACGTTGCCTAAGGGTTAAATGGTGAGGTCGCAGCATTCCCAACCGTCGCTGCACCTGTTCCACCATCCTATTCGAATTGCTAACCCTTGCAGCACTCAGGTCAGCCTCATACATGACACCGCAGATTTTCAGACTCCCGGTCCTCCGCTGCACAACATCACATCCCCAATCTAATCTCTCTGTCCACTCTCCCAGCCCCATGATCATTGACTTTTCCAGATTTACCTTCATCCCAGTAGCTCTCCCAAAAGTGTGTACAACTTCCCCAAAAGTCCTAACCGTGTCTCCTCACTTGCCAAAATAGTGGTATCATCAACATAGCCCACCAAACCAGGCCACGGCTTCAGCTCACCATCCCTCCCCCCGTCCTTAGACGATCCTCCACCATCCTATAAAAGGGATCCTGAACACATGCAAACAATATTTGTGATAAAGGACATCCCTGCCGAAGACCCCGCTCCATGTTGACTCCCCCCCCACACACCCATTGATTTGCACCCTTACCTTCGCATTTGAGTACAACGTATCCACCCACCCCACTATTCTTCGCCAAACCCCTGTCGTAGGAGAATATCCCTCAAAGCCTTTCTTTCCACCCTATCATAAGCCCCTTGCCAATCCAACGCCACCAACGCTCCTCTTTCCCTTTCCATGTCCTCCAGGAACCCCTTGATAATCCCGTGGCCCACGCTCATTGACCTACCAGGTAAACCAAACTGAGACTCAAACACGACCCTCCCCACAACACATTTAAGCCGCATTCCAAGAATTTTCGCAAATAATTTATAATCAGCACAAAGCAATGAAATGGCTCGATAATCCCGAAGGGTACTCTGCTGGTCCCTTTGGGACCAACACCACCACCGCCGTTGCCTGAGATTCTCCCATCTTACCTCCGTCTTTCATGGCATTCATTAACCTTACTAGGAAACCCCTAAGCAGACCCCAGTGCTGTACTTAAAATTCGCTAGGTAAACCATCGATCCAGGGTGCCTTACCCTTCCTCATGTCCATAAGGGATCTCCATATTTCCCCCTCCTCAATGACCCCACCCAGTGCCTCCCGATCACTCCTCCTCAGTTTGCACGGCACAAAACTCACATACCTTCCCAAGAACCTCACCATCCACCCCACTACTTTTCCCGTATTCCTCAAACCATCTATCTGCATATGCACTCTTTCCCCTTGGTGCCCCTTTAAATTTACCTGACCCTCTCTAAAACCCCCCACAGAAGATATGACTTGCAAACCGGTATTGTAGTCGTTCGCTGTCGTACTTCTGTCCTCGCAGCACACAAGCTGATGGCTTGTCGCCCCAGAGTACTTCTTTCTAACCCGCCTGTACCCGTACAGCTGCAAAACTTTTCTTCTTGCAAATCCCGTATTCTGTCCTTCAACATGTGTATATCCTCCACCGGGTACACCCCGGCCACCGCCCCCCCCCTCGTAACAATTCCGTAATCTAGATTCTAAGTAATTTGACAAACCATACCGCAATTGATTAATGCGTTTGCCCTCCCTCACATAAAAATGACGTATTCGTAACTTAGCCACACTATCCCACCATCCTACCACGTCTTCCTCAGTTCTTCTGTCGGCACAGAGCTGTTCCCAAAACAGTGCAAACGCTTCCATTCCCTCCCTATCCCCCAAAACCATCGTGTTCAGTTTCCAATAACTTCCCTGCCTACGAGCCAAAGCACCCCATCCCACCTCCACTAATACCGCCCTATGATCGGAAGACACCATCTCTATAGTTTTAAAAGACTCTACCAAAACCCTCTGAGATAAATATAACCTGTCCAAACGAGCCGCATATCCCCTTCTTATAAACGTATGTTCCACCTCCCACAGACCTCCCCCGAAAGCATCACGTAACTGAAGATCTCTAAGCAGGCCCCCCAAGACTGAGGAAAAATATCCCGCTCCTCTGGGTTCCACGTCTGTCTTCTTAATTACACAATTCCAATCCCCCCCCACAATCGCGACAGACGGTAACGTGCGTAGGTAATACACGAGCTCCTCCCGCACAAAATCCATCTTCACTTTCACGTCACTTTCTGCTGGGGCATACACACACACAAACGCCACTCTCTCTCCCATCCACCATCCTTCCACACGTAATACTCTCCCCCCTCCCCCCCACTCTTTCCTATGCAATACAAACGGGCCCGCCTCCCTGATCAACACACCCACTCCTCCTTTTAAACGCTCAGACGGCAACACATAAGCCTGAAACCCAGGCACCACTAATTCACGACCAAGCTTAAAATTGTGCTCCTGCACAAAAGCTACGTCAACCTTATACCTATTCAAAAACATCCTGAAGCACTCCCGTTTAACACCATCACACAGACCATTAATATTTATTGTTACACACCTGAGGCCAGTTTAAGGTTTCCTTCCCCGCCTCATGTCAAGATTCTTCCCTTTCAGACCATTCCCCTGGACTGTGCCTTTGCCACAGATTCCCCCCTCCTTCCCAACCATCCCCCCCCCTTCTGTTGTGGCCCTCTCGCAGAGTCACTCTGGGTACCATAACCCCATGTCTTTTTCCCGGCCTTTGCGCCGGTGTCAGAACATCGTCCGAATCTGACGCTGCTGCCCTTTTCCTTGTAGCTCCCTCAGTTTCCATAATCTGAGTCCTGGGAGCCAGCACAATGGACTTCCACCTCTACCACCCTTAATCCGCCTCCATGCCCCTCCATGGCACTCGCACTGTCCACCACAGGTGCCACCTGATCTCCCTTCCCCACACACACCTTCTGCCCTGATCCCAGGGTCTTGTTCGCTGTAACTCTCCACCTCCGTAGACTGTAACATAGCCTGTATCACCGTCTCCAACTCCTCCTCAATAGCCTTCACTGCTGCGCCCTCCTGTACCTCCTCACTTGACAACTGTACTGTTGATGGGCCAGGTGATTCATGGATCACCACTTCTTCCGATTCCCAGGAGGAGCCAAACCCCCACTTCACTCCACATGCGACCACGCCCTCCTCCTTGCACCCGTTCTTCTTTAGGCATCGGGTGCTCATGCGCAGGTGCTCCGCCCCTTGCCGGCCCAGGAGCCACTGTTGATGGGCCAGGTGATTCATGGATCACCACTTCTTCCGATTCCACTGGAGGAGCCATACCTCTTCACTCCACATGCGACCACGCCTCCTCCTTGCCCCCGTTCTTCCTTAGGCATCGGGTGCTCATGCGCAGGTGCTCCGCCCCTTGCCGGCCCAGGAGCCATACTCCACTTGCCACAGTCTGCCGCCATATGGTCATATTCGCCACACAGTCGGCACGTACGTCTCTGCCCCGCATACGCTACCATTACCTGGGTTCTAAAACTCTTCAAGATATACATACGAGGGTATAGGATGCCTAAGCGTCATCTTGAGATTAAAAGAACCCCCGGGAAATCCTGTGTAAGCACCTTTTTTCCATTTGCCAGGTTGGGCCAGATGTACAGTTCCATAACGTTCGAAAACATTTCGAATATCTACCTCATCAGCCTCAAAGGCACGTTGCGGAGCTTAACCCACGAAATTTAAAGTCGTGATACATCAATCAACTTGACCCTCACTGCCCGGGGTTACAGTAATGCTGACATCTTGGTAACGATCAACCAAAGCCTCGTATACTTGAGCCCGTTAGCACTTTCACGAAAATTCTATATACACCGTTCAGTGCCACTCCATATAAATCCTCGTCTCTGATGCCATATGTCTCTCGTATAATTTTGGGCAATAACACATCGACTGACGTAGGTGTTAAAGCCCCACTAATAAGTTCAATGCCCACAGTATTCACTCTCCTGCGCACACCTGGCGCCATGTCGTTGACTGATTAGCTCGTCTGGGAAACAGTAGAGGGGTGCAAAGCACGTCCGCACTCTACCTCATCCAGGCAGCGAATGCACAACACCTCCTCGTACCACTGCTGTCAGGTTACTGAGGAGCGTCAGGCAAGGGGGTCTGCACGGCCCAATAGCGATGCAGACAATTCTGAGATTTAAAGAAAAATCTGCAGGACGTTCAGAAAGCGGTCCACCAGTGTGCGAGACAAGAGTCAATCACTAATAATTCGACTATCACAGGACGGGTGTGAGGGAAAAGTTCAATAGATAGGAGTAGCGAGGGAGTATATATTAACAATAGTTTCATTGCCGGCTATTTGTTAAGGTAGGGTAAGTCAAGCTCCCGCTATTCCAGCCTTTTTCTCCCCCTCCCCGAAAGTGATAGTTTGATCGCCGGCTGCTTGTTAAGGTAGGGTCAGTCTAGCTCCCGCTATCCCTTCCCCTCCTTCTCCCCCCCCCCCGAAAGGTGACGTGTGGGGCTCTGGTCAAACAGTAAATCACTCGACTCACAGCTCCCAACACTACTGTAAGTACATGCCTGCCTTGTATTCTAGTGGATTTATTGGTTGAAAGCTTCGCTTTTGACCAATAATAAACGTAGTCTTTTCAGCCTTGCTCTAACTTGACTGTTGTAATAATCACCACGTCTTTTAGGTATTGTACTTATGGAGAGTGATTATTTAAGCAGTGGGTAACCTGTCTATCTTTTCAGCTTGGATGACAGAGAGGGTCACCTGTCAATCAACGAGAAGAACGAATGGAGATGGACTAACGTCCTGAGACGTCCCCTTTTTGGATTTAATTACCTGTGCACCTGTATGAAATTGCAGGACGTAACCCCACATCATTGCAGCGGTAAAGAACCTGCTTTCCTGTCATCGGGATATAATACTCACGGCTATACTGTGAAGAACTAGCCAGTGGGTCGTAACCAACACCTGCGACCCCCCCCATCATCAGCAACGGCTACGATTTCAACAACACAGTGTCACCAACACCAGACACCCCTGTATATATTAGCGTTGAATTCAGTTATCATTTACATTTTTCATTTTTCATTTTCTTTAATGTAGGATTAATATTTCATATTTAAGTGTTTTATATTTTATATTTTCTATATAATAAAATGTTTGTTTGTCTGTTATTATTTCTTTTTCTATTCTTCAATTTTCCTGAGGAGGAGCCAGCCTGAGTAATACTGACTGAAGTTGTTACAGGGCTGAGTAAGCCTTCACAACGGGTGGAGTTTGAAACCACGGCATTCGAGTTATTACGATTTCGTGAGTGACAATTTAGATGTCATGAACATCTAAATATAACACCCATTTGACAGCTTTTACAACAGTAACATGATGTCTGCGGTTAAGAGGACCTGCTGATACATCAAATCTCTTCAGATCCCCACAAGCACCTAGGTATGCAAGTCTGGCACGACTCCAGGTTAACACGTAGCACCTTTGTGTAGATAAAATTTAGTCTAAGACATTTACTAAAGGACCCGTTTCACCACGAGTGGCAAAACGTTTCCTTTAATAAATGTCTTGAGCTGTACAAAAGTATCTCTACCCACAGTTTGTCGGTATGACCGTACCTACGACAAGCAACAGCTGTGTGTGTGTGTGTGTGTGTGTGTGTGTGTGTGTGTGTGTGTGTGTGTGTGTGTGTGTGTGTGTGCAAATACATATTAAACAGGAGAACAGGACATGACCGAACTGATAAATTTTCAGAGAATAGGGGAAACTAAAGGGAAAAAATAGGCCAGATTAATTTTCAGGACAGATATGGTGCGAAACTGGATCCTGCAGCAGAAACCACGGCTAAAGAAAACAAAATACCAGTGGATATATCTAGACCGTGACAGAACGAGAACAGAACGACAGAAATTGGGAGGATACAAAGATGCAAGAGGCAGGAAAGAGAGACAATGCAAGAGTCAGACAGCGGCACCCAGAGTCGGGAGGAACAGCATGCACAACCATCCACAAAACAAACTACACCCCTCCCCCACACCTCCCCAGCACAAACCCCACCTACCAGCGGCTTTCCATGGTACCATCCCAGGTCCCCCCATCCCCATTTCCCACAACCCCCAAAATATATTTTTTAAAAAAGTGAGGGTATGGTACACCAGCCCCATGGAAAAACGATTAAGTGGGGAATTTCAGGTATCCCCAAAAATCATAGCAGCACAGAAACCAAGCTCAGGGGAATAACATAACAGTTTTTCCCAACGAATATCAGATCTTGAGGAAAGATAGACAAAATAGAGGGAATGGAGGGTTGCTTGCTCTCAAAAAAAACAGTGAAGTTTTGAGGATTTGGAAGGAGAGGTGAAGGGAAGCAAGGTAATACATGGGGTTGTCCCGATAACCAACACGGTTTTAGGGAAGGGAAATCCGTGCCCAAAAAACTTATTGAGTTTTACGAAAAGGTACAGAAGTTGACAAGAGAGGAGAAGAGAGGGAGGGGGAGACTCATTTCCTTGAACTACAAAAAGGGCTTTTGACACATTTCCCGCCAGAAAATTGGCAGAAGCTGAGGAGTAGGCGGGAATAACAGGAAAGGCACTGAAAGGTTAGAAAAATCTGACGGGAAAGGGAAAACAGGGTGAGTACGTGAGATTGTAAAACGGGATTCCTGTGACGAGCGGGTTTCCCCACAGGGGTCAGTTTGGGGCCCGGTGCTTTTTTGGGGAAATTGTGAAAGCATGAGGAAGGTATATTTTTAGAGGTGTTCCTGTTAGCAGACGTGTAAAGATAATGCGAAAAATTCAAACGACAGGAAAAGGGAGGATAAAAGGGATCTGGACAGGCTGCAAACCTGGTCAGAAACTGGTCCTGAATTTAACCCCCCAATGAAAAGTAAAAGAAGTTGGGGAAAGCCAAAGAAGACGGGCTGGGGGGGTCAAAGGTTAAAAACCCATACACGGGGAAAGGGGTCTTGGAGTATCATACTGAGCACATCTCCTGAGGCACACAAACCCAAAAAATAACTACTCAGCCTATGGACCCCAGGAAAACCAAAGAATAGTTGTTTCGTCCCGAGAAAGGTCTTTAAAAGACACTGTGTCGTCGGGCCATACAGAGATGCACCCCAGTATGGAAACTACGCCTGGTAAAGCAGTCGGAAATTAGAAAAAATTGCAAAGGCTTGCAACGGACAACCCCGGAGCTGGGGGAGTCCTACGAAAAAGGGTTAAGGGAACCAACATGCCCTGGAGGACGGGAAGATAGGGGGGACATATAACGACTAAGATACTGAGGGGAATTGCAAGGGGGATGGGTGCTGAAGTTTCAAGATGGGACCCGAAAAGGGGGGCAAAACTGGAAGTTGAGAACTCGGGATGGTCACGGGAGTTGGATGTATTTCTTCAGTCATAAGGTGTCAGGAGGGGAAAACAATTGGAGAAGATGTAGGGAGGCAGGTTCCAACATAGCTTTAAGAAAAGGTAAGATAAAATCATGAAGCAGGGGGAGAGTGCACCCATTAGCTCCCGGTAGGGTGGGGGGCCCAAAAGGTGACCACCCACAACCACAAAAAAGGGGAGTGCAAATAGATGAATACAAATAGGGAGTATACACACACCACACACCACCACACACACACACCACAACACACACACCACACACCCCACACACACACACACACACCACACACACGCACTATTAATTGTCATAAGGGGACACTAAAGTTTAGTAGTAGCCCCCGTGGATATTAGAGGGCTTGACGTGTGGTTTTGGAGCCAGAGAGGAGATTGCTCTGGTGCATATGAGAAGCTTTGGGGACTCACTCTGGAACAGGGGGGTGTTTACTCCCCAAGGGATCTCTTCTTGTTGCTGTGTGCGATAAAAGCTTTAGGAAAAAGTCGTGGTGTGTGTATACTTTTGTGGTTGCAGGGGTCGATTTTAGTCCGGCCCCCCCTTCATGATTGCTCAGGTCCTCTCTTCCCTGTCCATGACTTTATCATACCCGCCTTAAAACTATGTATGGTTCCCGACCCCCCCTTTCGTCATTTCTAGGCTTTTTCCACTTTCCCGACAACTCTATGACTGAAGAAATATTTCCCAATCCCCTTTTCTCACTTTCATAAATTCCCAAATTTTGATCCCTTGTTTGTGTCCCATTCTGGGAAAATATGTCCCTGTGTGTGTGGGTGTGTGTGTGGGTGGTGGTGTTGTGTGTGTTTGTGTGTGTGTTGTTGTGTGTGTTGTAGTCACATAGAAAAAAAATGTGAGAGAAACCTTGGGTGCGTTTCCTGGAGCTTCTGCACGAGTGTTAGTGTGCCTTTGTAAACTCTAGAATGTACACTTGTGAGTTGTGGTACAAGGGTGTGGTGCAAGATTGACGTTCGTGAGTTGTACAATGTAGGTTATAAGTTGTACAAGAACGTGCAGTTACGAACTGTTTTACGTTAGCGCACATCTGTGAATTGTGGAATAAAAGCGTTCAGTTGTGAATTTGGGGATACAAGAGTTTTCAGTTATTTTACGGTGGTATAGGAGCTTTAAAAGGTGTTAGGTAGGGAAAAATGACCGAACAGCTGTATTTGGTAAAGAGTGTACAGTCGTGGACTGTGGAACAAGAGCATACAGAGGTAGACTGTGGAACAAGAGTGTACAGTTGTACACTGTGGAATAAAAGCATGCAGTTGTAGACTTGGTACAAGAAGAGCGTTCAAGTGTACACTGTGGAACGAGATCATACTATTGCACATGTCGAACATCACTAAAGATAACATGAAATTTATCGGATGACATGACATTCGGACAAAAAAAATAATACTATTATCCAATCAAAGATAACACGGCACATTGACTTCGAATAGCAACGCTCTTCCTGCCGAATAAGGCAAGCGAAAATTTATGTATGCAGTGATTTCGCAAATATTATTCTGAACCTGACGAAAAAAATATATTTCACTGTGTTTAGTATTAAATTGTAAACGTATCTAAAATATATTTAGTTGGATTAGGCTAAAATAAATTGTGATTGTTATAATAAGGTTAGGTACGTTTTCTAAGATTCGTTTGGTGCAAAATTATAATTTTTTACATTACCGTTAATGAAAAAATATATCTTTAAACGTATAAGAGAAAATTTTAGAGAGGACTTAATTTTAAACGAGTTCTTGCTAATTGACCAGTTTTACCTATTAGGCACGACATTATATATATAATATATATATTATATATATATATATATATATATATATATATATAATATATATATATATATATATATATATATATATATATATAATTTTCGACTAACACAAGGAAATATGAGGGTAATTGATAGTAATGTCTTATGCACACTTAGCAATGCACTTTAAAAAAGAAAGGATTAAATCTTTTCTATATTTGAGATGTGCGTGGCCTTCACGGTCCTCTGGTTCAAGCTCAGGGTCAGAAAGTGCAAGGCTTCGGGTTCAAACCCCGCCCTTTCCTGGAAAAACGCTAGAGCCGTTTTGTAGGTATGTCAGTGTACAGCAGCCGTCCAAGGAGATACTAACCCCCCGAGAGGCAGTATCTCTCGCTACAGCATCTCCTATTACATTATCTCTCACTACATTCTCTCACTACAAAATAGCTTACGGCAGTATCTCTCGCTGCATTAGTTATCACTTCATTATCTCTCGTTTATCTCTCGCTGTGTTAAACGGAAGGCTATGAAACGTTTCGCACTCTGATGGGATTCTTGGTCGTTTATTTCTGCCTCATAAATATGTAAGTTAGCAGGTAAATCTTATAATCTTGTCTGCTTGTATTCAATATTCACTTATCTTTACTCTCATCTGTTTCCTAATAGCTCGTAGGTCAGTCTTATTCCCTTTCCATTTTAGGACACTTGGTCAGAATGGGTCGCGGGGGCGATGAACGCTGGAGCCATTTACTCACACCAGAGTAACCCAGTCTTTTGGGTGTTGCTTGTGTGCTACAACTAATAAGAGTATTGAGAACTTTCAAAACAAGAGAAATAATGCCGATGGTGACACTCTTCAAATCGCTAGTGCTCCCTCACTTAGAATATTGTTCAGTGCTGACGACCCCGTTCAAGGCAGGAGAAATATCGGAGCTGGGACAAATAGAGATCGTTTACGGCTCACATTGAGCCAGTAAAGCACCTAAACTACTGGGAACGCCTGCAAGTCTTCAACGTGTAGTCACTGGAGCGGAGGAGAGAGAGGTACATTATAATATATACCTGGAAGGTACTCGAGGGCTTGGTCCCAAATCTGCACACTGCCATAACAACATAATGGAGTGAGAAAATATGGGAGGAAAGTGTAAAATAAACTCAGTGAGGAGCAGGGGTGCGGTGGGGACAATAAGGGAACACTGTATCAACATCCGGGGTCCCAGACTTTACAACATCTTACCAGAAGATATCAGAAACACTGCGGGAGCAACAGCCTGGTTGACCAGGCAAGCACCAGACGAGCCTGGCCCATGGTCGGGCTCAGAGAGTAGATAAACTCTCGAAACTCTTTAAAGGTATATCAAAGGTAAGGTAGTGCACATTTGGGCGGTATATGTACAGTTGTAGGGTACAAGTGTACCGTTGTATGGTACAAGAGTGTGTAGTTGTGTGGTAAGAGTGTAGAATTGTGTGGTACAAGAGTGTACAGTCATGTGGTACAGGGATGTACAGTTATGTGGTAACAGAGAGTACAATTATGGAGAAAATCTGTATAGAAATTCACTACTGTTACAATAATACTTCCGGCGGTCTTATTGGCACGAAATTCCCTCCGAGGCATTATTACCTGGCTATATTATGTCAATCTTAAATAATGCCTGCTTTTCCGACCGAAGACGCTGCTTTGTGGTTGAATTAAAGTTTCCGTTGATGTGGGTAGTATCGGGATGGATACCACATGGCCTTGGTTACTATTTTCAGAGGGTGTGAGAACATTTACACAGCTGTTCACCGGCTGTTATGTTATTGCGTTATTTGTTCTCTTTATTCATGTCTATTCTTATTTTAGATAAAAAAGTCACGTTTTATGAGGTTTTATCAATGTTATATAGAGTACTGGTTTTAATTATTCTTACCTCTCTCCAAACTGAGGGGTTCGAACCTATGACGGTGGATTCAAACACAGTTCGGTGAGTTGTTGTCAGTAGTGTCATTATGATTTCGCGAAATGATCTGTTTGTTTTTATCAATGGAACTCATTTAAAATTAAGTCCTTTCTAAAATTTTCTCTTATACGTTTAAAAATTTATATTTTTTTTCAATTATGTTAATTTAAAAAATAATAATTTTGTACCAAAAGAACCTTAGAAAACTTACCTAGCCTTATTATAACAAGCTCAATTTAATTTAGCCTAATCCAACTAAATATATTTTAGATAAGTTTACAATAATTTGATGATAAACACAATGAGATACATTTTTTTTCGTTAGGTTCAGAATGATTTTTGCAAAATTATTGCATGCACAAAGTATCACTTGCCTTATTCGGCAAGAAAAGCGTTGTGTTTAAGCCAAAATCGCAAGTTTTACCTATTCGGCGTGACATTACACACACACACACACACACACACACACACACACACACAAAACACCACACGCGCGCACACACACAAACACAAACACTCGTTAATGTGAATGTGTGTGTGTGTGTGTGTGTGTGTGTGTATGTATGTATGTATGTATGTATGTGTCTAACATTTGTATATTTTTTGAATATTAAACAAAAAAAATGAGGAAGTAATAGATTATTACACATTTTAATTGTGCGAACGGCATAACTCAAGAAGAATCAACGTAAATTGATTAAAGTTACTGTATAACTCTGGTGAGGATGGCATATGTTTGGGAGTCTGGGGAGGAACTGCAGTGAGGATGTGAGAGTGGTGTTCATTCTTTGATTTATCAACGCTAAATCGGTTGGGTTCATAGAGATCTGAAACATAAATGAAGGCCATTATATCCTTCCCCTCTGATTCAAAGAAGCTGCTGGTCTGTTTGCCCCAACCCTTTCCTTTAATCACGTGCTGGCTACCCAGCTTCAGGGAGGGAAGAAAAGGTATTGTGATCATTTTAGATGGGAATGGAGACGTATGGTTTTCGGGATTTGTTACGTTGTTGGCATTCGAACAGGTTAACTCTGGTGGATGCACTGAGGGACATCAAAATATTTGACAGTACGATAGGAGAGGGGGGGGGGGTGGCTTTCTTGCTACGGTCAACCGTGTCAAGGTGGGAAATTACCGTAGAGTTAACAAATGTAATTGTTGCCCGAGTCGCTGTAGCCTTATTAACATTTTTCTGAGATTATTAATCTTGACGGTTGGCAACTTAAAATAACTCAAGAAACCCCAGAAGTATGGCTTATTTCCACTGGGGTTCTTTGATCCTCTTACCAGGATGTGACCATGGCAGTCTGCTAACACCCAGGTACCTACTGAGAGATGAACAGGAGCAACAAGTGTAAAGGGACATAGAATTTTTCCGTTCGTTTAAGGATAGAACCAGAGTACTTCTAACCCAGACTCACACAGTACTAATGACCAGGTTAGAAAATTAAGTGTCACTGAACTACACTCGAGTCCAGCTTTACCGAGGAAGGATCATAACTGTTTCAATCTATTTTTACCTGGTTCTCCCTTCAACTTTGACAGGAGTAACATGGCTCTTACCAGGTGAAGGGTTCTTAATCGGAGGACGTAGAGCTACTATTGTGTCCCTTGAATCAAACATGGTTACACACAACACGGGCTCTTGGCCTGAATATGACTTAATTCACTATTGTGAATTCTGGAGAATATTCTATGGAATATAGCTTAGTGAATGTGTTATGGAATATGACACGAATATGACTTATGGAATAAGGTATGGGATATTACTTACAAAATACGGTATGACTTTTCGAATATGACCTACAAGATATGACTTGCTGACTTTGGCTTATGGAAAATGACTTACTGAATATGGCTAATGGAATATAACTTTTGGAATATTGATTCTGGGAAGAGAATTTATGATTTTCGTCCTATAAGATGTGAGTTATGGAATGGGATTTCAGAAAATGAATGGCAAAATGGGCTTTATGGGGCGATGGATTACTGAATGTACATTTTGATATCGAATTTCACTAAGTGAACTATGATGTGTGCTTTGTGGAGTACGCTTTCTGCAGCGTGAGTGCCTTGATGCTGGTGAGGGCTCTTGATCCAGGGAAACGAAATTCATCCTCCGCTTCCTCGGATCCAACCTGAATGCTTCTTATTCCTGTGAAAAAAAGAGGTTTGTCAGTTAATTCCCCCCAAAAAAGGGAGAATGTATCAATGGGTGCAGAACCACATATGTTGAGTACTCTGGGAGTGCTACAACAGCTGTTAGTGGCTGGCAGACATACTCCTGTTGAATCATGTCAGGCACCACGAAACTACCGAGGACCATCACTACCACCATCACCACCATCACCACCATCACCATCACCACCATCACCATCACCACCATCACCATCACCACCATCACCACCACCATCACCACCACCACCACCACCACCACCACCACCACCACCACCACCACCATCACCACCACCATCACCACCACCATCACCACCACCATCACCACCACCACCACCACCACCACCACCACCACCACCACCACCACCATCACCACCACCATCACCACACCACCACCACCACCACCACCACCATCCCACCACCACACCCACTCACCATCCACCACCCCACTCACCACACCTCACACCATCCACCTCACCCCCCACCACCACCATACACCACCACACCACCACCACCACCACCCCCATCACCACCATCACCACCACCACTACCACCACCCTATCCACCACCACACACCATCACCACCACCACTCACCACACCATCACCACCACCACCACCACTTCACCACCACCATCATACCACCACCACACTACCACCACCACCATCACACCACCACCACCACACACAACCCATCACCACCACCACTAAAACCACCACCACCACACTACCACCCATCACACCACCACCCCCACCACCACACCATCACCCACACCACCCAAAACCACCATCACACCACCCCACCACCACCCCACACCACACCACCACAACCACCACCACCACCACTCACCACCACCACCCACACTACCACCACCATCACTCACCACACCACCACACACCCATCCATCACCACCACCATCCACACACATAACCACCACCAACCACCACACACCACCACCACCACCACCATCACCAACCACCATCACCACCACCACCACCACCACACCACAACCACCACCACACCATCACCACCACCACACCACACCACACCACCACCACCACCACACACCACCACCCTCACCACCACCACCATCACACAACACCCACACCACCAACCCACACCACCATCCCCACACCACTCACCACCCCACCATCACTACCACCATCCACCCCACACCATCCTACACCATCACACACCACACCACACACATCCACCATCCACACCATCCCACCACCACCACACACCACCATCACCACACCTCCCCCACCACCCACACACCATCACCACCACCATCACCCACACCATCACCACCATCACCATCACCCCCACCACCTCACACCACCCCACACCACCCACACCACACCACCACTACCACCCACCCCCCCCCACCCTCATACCACACCACAGCACCATCACTACCACCACCACCAGCCAGGAGCCCACATAGTAACGCCTACTAGATTTATTGTTCATTATTTTAGTTTGATTCAGTTAAATTTATTAGTATCGAGTTTTTTGTCACTGAAGGTTCCTCTGTCAACAAGTAACAGAAAATGGAAAGGAAAAGAACGAAAAACCTCTACATCACCAGGTGAATCACGCCGTGAGTTCGATACCTAGATAAAGTTTTGCTCCTGGCATATACGCTCCTACAAGAGTCGAGTAAAGTTATACTTTCCAAAACCACATTCATCATCATATATCCATTAATACACTAAATACAAACTTTTCCCCTCACAAAGAGGGGAGGGATGTTTCAGCTGTTGGATACATCAGTAGTGTGCTGCTACCCTATTCTATATAACATTTACACAGTGGGAATAAAACCTCACTGTTTCTTTTTCCATTGTGGGCGATTAAGCTCATAAACTGTGGAAGTCTGTCAGCCTGAGCTTAGAGACTTCAGTAGGGCAATAAGGATACTGTCAGGTATCCTTATTGCCCACAACAGGAGCTTCAAAGATTTCATTCCAGCAGAGCTGAGTTATCATTTGAGAACTGCCATACCCCAGGTTAGCTTACACCAGGTATAATAAAAAATAGGTTTGGAGACGTAGGGCGGTTGAATATCCAGAATTAAAGTATTTGACGCTCATTTAGAGTATGAGGTGGTTATATCTGTGATGAAAGTAAGAAACAGGTTTTGTAGGTAAGGTATAAACCAGATACAGGTTTTGTAGGTGAGATATAAACCAGACAGGTTTTGTAGGTGAGATATGACCAGGTTTTGTAGGTAAGATATAAACCAGACACAGGCTTTGTAGATAAGACATAAACCAGACACAGGTTTTGTAGGTGAGATATAAACCAGACGCAGGTTTTGTAGGTAATTTATAAACCAGATGCAGATTTTGTAGGTAAACCCGACACAGGTGTTGTAGGTAGGATGCACAACAAGTCGTGTGGTGATGTCATGCTCGGGTGAGCCAGCATTGCACCAGCTTGTCTGTGTGCATGTAATTTTATTGGAGCGTTTTGTTATTTTATAATTCCGCGTAAAATTAGCGCCTTAAAATAAGACACGGTTACCATGAGTCATGTAGAATATATATTTGAAGTTAATTTCGTTTATTTAAATAAATGCAATTACAGTAATCCAGCAGAGTGAAGCAAATGTATATTGATTTTTAACAAACTTCGCCGAGGGTGAGAAAAGAGAGTACGCGTATGTGGGTGATACCCGAGTCCAGCCCTGGCCGTGAATAACACCAAGTGGAATCTGACCGCAGCACGCCACTACCATCACCACCATAACCACCACTACCAACCACTCTCATTGCCGTTATTTACCACCACCACAACCATTCACTCTCACTACTGTTATCTACCACCATTACCTACCACCAACACCACCACCACTACCAACCACCACCCACACCACTACCACCCACACCACTACCAACAACTGCCGCCAGTGGCTCTGGACATTGTATGTCTTGAGGGATTCCACCCAACTACAGCAAACCACAAGCAGGATTTCCGCCTGTGTTGGAAACCCAATCTCGCCACAGCACACTACCATGAGGAGATCCGACTGTGATGGGGAACCCCCTTCCGACCACAGAAACTACTAACCATCATCAGCAGTCCTCTGTGTTGGAGGACTAGCTGGTTCAAGGAGACCCACCCCAAAAAGGGCTGTGCTAGCTATGGTAACACTTGGTCATAACACCCCTAGACTTGTGTCCCACCGTGGAGGTGTAGCAGCTTACCACACCAGAGTGCTAACGGTGCCCGAAGCACCATCAGTGGTGTACTCACCTAATTGTTGTTGCAGGGGTCGAGACTCAGCTCCTGGCCCCGCTGTGTGGCTGTTACTATACTTGTGTGCTCATTATACCTGAACTCTGAATGATAATAAATATGATAAGCGTCACAAGTGAAAAACTTATTAATAACACTTGTAAAAATCATTTAAATTACACTAATGATAAAAATATTAAATTTTAAATAAAAAAGGCTGTTTAGTACTACTTATGGTTATAATAAAGTTTGCTGTAATTACTTACAATGGAACAAAAGTTAAAAATAAAAGTATACAAATTCCCTAAATTGCAACTGTCAATACATTAACTGATCAGCGTTGGGTGCTTAACCACTTGACGTACAAAAGTACTTATGACGTAGCTGCTGTCGCAAGTGCAATGCTGTATGAACCTTGTGGGTTTAGCGCTTGGTTTTGATTATTATAATGATAATATCGCTAGTAGTAACAGCTGTTGTTATCGTCTTCGTATGACTAAACTAACACCTTCGTCAGAGTTACGGAAATGTTTACTAGGTCTTCGAATTTTAATTTTTGTCCTCGGGATAAAGTGCGTGTAAAGTGGCCAGCGTAGTACCTAAAAACACGTATAGATGGCGCACGTAACAGAATTACAAGATTGATGGTTGAGTAATTTTCACATGATCACGTTATGAATGCTGTTGAATACAGCATATGTATTCTGAGATATGTATGTTTCTCGGTGTATACATAGGCTGAAAAATTTTTTAATCCCTCTTTTATGAATTAAAGTATTCTTACCTGGTGGTGAACTGGTTAAATTCAGCCTTAATGACCCTCGTGGAGCCGATAGGCTTTAAACACCATTAACCAACCCAAGCA
>NC_069413.1:31744529-31745616 GCF_026875155.1 Cherax quadricarinatus
ATCGTCCTGTCTGTGTTCCTGTGTGTCTTGTGTTCATGCATGTTTGAGTAGGTCCATGTGTTTTCTGCTGCCACCTGTGTGTAATGTCAACACTAGACGGGGTGCGGGAGTTCCCATTACGCCGAGGTCTACACTGACCGCCGCCACCACCACCACCACCCCCAGTCCTGGTGTTGTGGTCATAGCGGGTCGCCTGATGTTAGTTCCTTGGTCTCTGATCTGGTACTGTGTTCATAGCGGGTCGCCTGCTGTTGGTTCCCTGATGTCTGACCTGGTGTTAGTGTTCATTTCGGGTCGCCTACTGTTTTGGGTTTCCCCGGGCTCTGACCTGGTACTGTGTTCATAGCGGGTCGCCTGCTGTTGGTTCCCTGATGTCTGACCTGGTGTTAGTGTTCATTGCGGGTCGCCTACTGTTGGTTCCTTGGTCTCTGATCTGGTACTGTGTTCATAGCGGGTCGCCTGCTGTTGGTTCCCTGATGTCTGACCTGGTGTTAGTGTTCATTGCGGGTCGCCTACTGTTGGTTCCCTGGGCTCTGACCTGGCGTTGTGTTCATAGCGGTCTCCTACACTTGGTTCCCTGGTCTCTGACCTGGTGTTGTACTGAGTACTGTGTATTGTTAAGAGTCTGGGTTCACTAAAACACAAGCGATACCTTTAACCTCACACACAGACGTTGTTGGTGATACACGCCAAGTACAGACTAAATGGTGCAGTTGAGGACGTGCACTGCCCTGGTGCACATGTCGATGTACTCACCGGTACACAGATGTACATTCAATGGTGCACACATTTCAGACATACCAGCTCAGACATTAGTGGCACACAGACACAAACACAGACCTGTCCTCTTTCCCCCACCCCCTACCTCAAGAATCGCTTGTTTGTTTTTCCCCCCAAAAGCCTGACTGCAAAGGTACACTCCTTCATCGTGTACTCATATATGCACATGAGAAAAAGTAAATTTTTGTTTCCGTAACCAACGAATCTTAATGTGTAGTTACAGACGCAACTACCACAAATATGAATTAAGTCCCTGTACTGTATTTTAAAAGCAATAAAAAAGTTTACTATCGTCACAAAAATTTTG
>NC_069413.1:31746116-31794639 GCF_026875155.1 Cherax quadricarinatus
AACCTGTTCGAATGCAACAACGTAACAAATCCCGAAAACCATACGTCTCCATTCCCATCTAAAATGATCACAATACCTTTTCTTCCCTCCCTGAAGCTGGGTAGCCAGCACGTGATTAAAGGAAAGGGTTGGGGCAAACAGACCAGCAGCTTCTTTGAATCAGAGGGGAAGGATATAATGGCCTTCATTTATGTTTCAGATCTCTATGAACCCAACCGATTTAGCGTTGATAAATCAAAGAATGAACACCACTCTCACATCCTCACTGCAGTTCCTCCCCAGACTCCCAAACATATGCCATCCTCACCAGAGTTATACAGTAACTTTAATCAATTTACGTTGATTCTTCTTGAGTTATGCCGTTCGCACAATTAAAATGTGTAATAATCTATTACTTCCTCATTTTTTTTGTTTAATATTCAAAAAATATACAAATGTTAGACACATACATACATACATACATACATACACACACACACACACACACACACACACATTCACATTAACGAGTGTTTGTGTTTGTGTGTGTGCGCGCGTGTGTGTGTGTGTGTGTGTGTGTGTGTGTGTGTGTGTGTGTGTGTGTAATGTCACGCCGAATAGGTAAAACTTGCGATTTTGGCTTAAACAGCAACGCTTTTCTTGCCGAATAAGGCAAGTGAAACTTTGTGCATGCAATAATTTTGCAAAAATCATTCTGAACCTAACGAAAAAAAATGTATCTCATTGTGTTTATCATCAAATTATTGTAAACTTATCTAAAATATATTTAGTTGGATTAGGCTAAATTAAATTGAGCTTGTTATAATAAGGCTAGGTAAGTTTTCTAAGGTTCTTTTGGTACAAAATTATTATTTTTTAAATTAACATAATTGAAAAAAAATATAAATTTTTAAACGTATAAGAGAAAATTTTAGAAAGGACTTAATTTTAAATGAGTTCCATTGATAAAAACAAACAGATCATTTCGCGAAATCATAATGACACTACTGACAACAACTCACCGAACTGTGTTTGAATCCACCGTCATAGGTTCGAACCCCTCAGTTTGGAGAGAGGTAAAGAATAATTAAAACCAGTACTCTATATAACATTGATAAAACCTCATAAAACGTGACTTTTTTATCTAAAATAAGAATAGACATGAATAAAGAGAACAAATAACGCAATAACATAACAGCCGGTGAACAGCTGTGTAAATGTTCTCACACCCTCTGAAAATAGTAACCAAGGCCATGTGGTCATCCATCCCGATACTACCCACATCAACGGTACTTTAATTCAACCACAAAGCAGCGTCTTCGGTCGGAAAAGCAGGCATTATTTAAGATTGACATAATATAGCCAGGTAATAATGCCTCGGAGGGAATTTCGTGCCAATAAGACCGCCGGAAGTATTATTGTAACAGTAGTGAATTTTCTATACAGATTTTCTCCATAATTGTACTCTCTGTTACCACATAACTGTACATCCCTGTACCACATGACTGTACACTCTTGTACCACACAATTCTACACTCTTACCACACAACTACACACTCTTGTACCATACAACGGTACACTTGTACCATACAACTGTACATATACCGCCCAAATGTGCACTACCTTACCTTTGATATACCTTTAAAGAGTTTCGAGAGTTTATCTACTCTCTGAGCCCGACCATGGGCCAGGCTCGTCTGGTGCTTGCCTGGTCAACCAGGCTGTTGCTCCCGCAGTGTTTCTGATATCTTCTGGTAAGATGTTGTAAAGTCTGGGACCCCGGATGTTGATACAGTGTTCCCTTATTGTCCCCACCGCACCCCTGCTCCTCACTGAGTTTATTTTACACTTCCTCCCATATCTCTCACTCCATTATGTTGTTATGGCAGTGTGCAGATTTGGGACCAAGCCCTCGAGTACCTTCCAGGTATATATTATAATGTACCTCTCTCTCCTCCGCTCCAGTGACTACACGTTGAAGACTTGCAGGCGTTCCCAGTAGTTTAGGTGCTTTACTGGCTCAATGTGAGCCGTAAACGATCTCTATTTGTCCCAGCTCCGATATTTCTCCTGCCTTGAACGGGGTCGTCAGCACTGAACAATATTCTAAGTGAGGGAGCACTAGCGATTTGAAGAGTGTCACCATCGGGATTATTTCTCTTGTTTTGAAAGTTCTCAATACTCTTATTAGTTGTAGCACACCAACAACCCCCAAAAGACTGGGTTCCTCTGTGTGAGTAAATGGCCCCAGCGTTCATCCCCCCCGGGGACCCATTCTCCCAATGTCCAAAAATTAAAAAGGGGGGAATAAGATGACCTACGATTATTGGGAAACAGTGAGAGTAAAGATAAGTGAATATTAAAATAAAAAGAAACCCAAAAATTAAAAGATTTACCTCTAATTCATATTTTGAGGCAGAAAAAAAAAGGGGGGACCAAAATCCCATCAAGTGCGAAACTTTTTCATACCTTTCCCGTTTAACACAGCGGGGAGAAAAACAAGAAAATAAAGTGATAACTAATCGGGCGAGAGATACTGCCGTAACTATTTTGTATTTGAGAGAAGGGAAGGGAAAAAATTTGTAATGGGAGTTTGCTGTAGCGGGGAATATTTGCCCCCTCCGGGGGGTTTTGTATCTCCTTGGGGGCTCCCTTACATGACATACCTAAAAAAACGCCCCTAGCTTTTTTCCCAGGAAAGGGGGGGTTTGAACCCGAAGACCTTGCACTTTCTGACCCTGACTTGAACCAAAGGAACCGTGAAGGCCACGCACATCCCCAAATTTAAAAAAGTTTTAATTCCTTTTTTTTTTAAAGTGCTTTGCTAATGTGCATTAAGCATTCCTATAAATTTCCCCTCATTTTTCCCTTGTGTTAGTCGAGATTTTATATATATATATATATTTATATAATATATAATTTATATTTTAAATTTTTTATATATATATATATATATATATATATATATATATATAATGTCTGCCTAAAGGTAAAACGGTCAATTAGCAAGAACTCTTTTTAAAATTAAGTCCTCTCAAAAATTTTTCTCTTATACGTTTAAAGATATATTTTTTCATTAAGGGGAAATGAAAAAAAATTAAAATTTTTCCCAAAAAAACGAATCTTAGGAAAAACTTACCAAACCCCTTATTAAAAAACCCAAAATTTTATTTTACCCTAATCCAACTAAAATTTTTTTAGTTTCGTTTACAATTTAATAAAACCACAGTAAAAATATTTTTTTTTTTCGTCTTTTTCCCAAAATAATATTTGCAAAAAATCCCCTGCATCCCAAAAATTTTTCGTTTCCCTTTTTTTTGGGCGGGAAGAGCGTTGCATTCAAAGTCAATGTCCCGGGTTTCCCTTTGGATTGGATAATAGTATTATTTTTTTTGTCCGAATGTCATGTCATCCGATAAATTTCATGTTATCTTTAGTGATGTTCGACATGTGCAATAGTATGATCTCGTTCCACAGTGTACACTTGAACGCTCTTCTTGTACCAAGTCTACAACTGCATGCTTTTATTCCACAGTGTACAACTGTACACTCTTGTTCCACAGTCTACCTCTGTATGCTCTTGTTCCACAGTCCACGACTGTACACTCTTTACCAAATACAGCTGTTCGGTCATTTTTCCCTACCTAACACCTGTACGCTCCTATACCACCGTACATAACTGAATACTCTTGTATCACAGTTCACAACTGAACGCTTTTATTCCACAATTCACAGATGTGCGCTAACGTAAAACAGTTCGTAACTGCACGTTCTTGTACAACTTATAACCATACATTGTACAACTCACGAACGTACAATCTTGCACCACACCCTTGTACCACAACTCACAAGTGTACATTCTAGAGTTTACAAAGGCACACTAACACTCGTGCAGAGCTCCAGGAAACGCACCCAAGGTTTCTCTCACATTTTTTTTCTATGTGACTACACACACACACACACACACACACACACACACACACACACACACACACACACACACACACACACACACACACACACAGGGACATGATGTTCCAGAGATGGGACACAAACAAGGGATCACAATTGGAAGTTGATGACTAAGATGAGTCAAAGGGATGTTAGGAAGTATTTCTTCAGTCATAGAGTTGTCAGGAAGTGGAATAGCCTAGAAAGTGACGTAATGGGGTCAGGAACCATACATAGTTTTAAGGCGAGGTATGATAAAGCTCATGGAGCAGGGAGAGAGAGGACCTAGTAGCAATCAGTGAAGAGGCGGGGCCAGGAGCTATGAATCGACCCCTGCAACCACAAATAGGTGAGTACACACACACACAGACTTATTTCCTAAAGCCATTATCGCACACAGCAACAAGAAGAGATGCCTTGCGGGAGTAAACACACTCATGTTCTCACGAGTGGAGTCACTCAAGCTTCTCATATGCACCAGAGCACATCCTCCTCTCTGGCTGCCATATGCTCACACGTCAACGCCGTCTCTAATAGTCCACAGGGCTACTACTAATACTTTATGTGATCTCCTTATGTACAATTAATAGTGCGTGTGTGTGTGTGTGTGTGTGTGTGTGTGTGTGTGTGTGTGTGTGTGTGTGTGTGTGTGTGTGTGTGTGTGTGTGTGTGTGTGTGTGTGTATACTCGCCTATTTGTATTCATCTATTTGCACTCACCTATTTGTGGTTGCTGGGGTCGGGTCACCTCTTGGCCCCACCTCTACGCTGGTAGCTAATAGGTGCACTCTCTCCCTGCTTCATGAGCTTTATCTTACCTTTTCTTAAAGCTATGTATGGAACCTGCCTCCACTACATCATTCTCCAGATTGTTCCACATCCTGACACCTCTATGACTGAAGAAATACATCCTAACATCCCTGTGACTCATCCCGAGTTCTCAACTTCCAGTTATGACCCCTTGTTGCTGGGTCCCATCTCTGAAACATTCAGCACCTATCCACCTTGTCAATTCCTCTCAGTATCTTATATGTCGTTATCATGTCCCCCCTATCTCTCCTGTCCTCCAGTGTCATGTTGAGTTCCCTTAACCTCTTCTCGTAGGACATACCCCTCAGCTCCGGGATTAGTCTCGTTGCAAGCCTTTGCAATTTCTCTAATTTCTCGACGTGCTTGACCAGGCGTAGTTTCCATACTGGTGCTGCATGCTCTAGTATGGCCCTGACGTACACAGTGTCTTTAATGACTCTTTACTCAGGTATCGAAACACTATTCTTTGGTTTGCCTGGCGTCCATAGGCTGCAGTAGTTATTTGGTTGATGTGTGCCTCAGGAGATGTGCTCAGTATGATACTCCAAGACCCCTTTCCTCGTGTATGGTTTGTAACCTTTGACCCCCGAGCCTGTCTTCTTTGGCTTTCCCCAATCTTCTTGACTTTGCACTTGGTGGGGTTAAACTTCAGGAGCCAGTTGCTGGACCAGGTTTGCAGCCTGTCCAGATCCCTTTTTAATCCTACCTTATCCTCGTCTGTTTGAATTCTTCGCATTATCTTCACATCGTCTGCTAACAGGAACACCTCTAAATCTATACCTTCCGTCATGTCTTTCACATATACCAGAAACAGCACCGGCCCTAGAACTGACCCCTGTGGAATCCCGCTCGTCACAGGAATCCAGTTTGACAACTCGTCACGTATCATCACTCGCTGTTTCCTTCCTGTCAGATATTTTCTAATCCATTGCAGTGCCTTTCCTGTTATTCCTGCCTACTCCTCTAGCTTCTGCACTATTCTCTTGTGCGGAACTGTGTCAAAAGCCTTCTTGTAGTTCAAGGAAATGCAGTCTACCCCCTCCTCTCTCTCTCTCTCTCTCTCTTGTCTAACTTCTGTCACCTTGTCGTAAAACTCTAATAAGTTTGTGACACAGGATTTCCCCTTCCCTAAAACCGTGTTGGTTATCGTGTACAAGCTCTGCCATGTATTACCTTGCTTCCCTTCTATCCTCTCCTTCCAACTCCTCAAAACTTCACTGTTTTTTGATGAGCAGAGCAACTCCTCCATTCCCTCTATTCTGTCTATCTTTCCTCAAGATCTGATATTCAGTTGGAAAGACTGTATATGTTATTCCCATGAGCTTGGTTTCTGTGACTGCTATGATGTTTGGGGATACCTGCAACTTCTCACACTTAATCGTTATTCCATGTGCGCTGGTGTACCATACCCTCAGCTTTTCTAAAACTATATTCTGGGGGTTTGTGGGAACTGGGGAGTGGGAGACCTGGCATGGTACCATGGAAAGCCGCTGTGTAGGTGGGGTTTGTGCTGGGGAGGCTGTGAGTGAGGGGTGTAGTTTGTTTTGTGGATGGTTGTGCATGCTGTTCCTCCCGACTCTGGGTGCCGCTGTCTGACTCTTGCATTGTCTCTCTTTCCTGCCTCTTGCATCTTTGTATCCTCCCAATTTCTGTCGTTCTGTTCTCGTTCTGTCACGGTCTAGATATATCCACTGGTATTTTGTTTTCTTTAGCCGTGGTTTCTGCTGCAGGATCCAGTTTCGCACCATATCTGTCCTGAAAATTAATCTGGCCTATTTTTTCCCTTTAGTTTCCCCTATTCTCTGAAAATTTATCGTTCGGTCATGTCCTGTTTCCTGTTTAAAAATGTATTTGCACACACACACACACACACACCACACAACAAACACACACACACACACACACCCCACACACAGCTGTTGCTTGTCGAGGTACGGTCATACCGAAAAACTGGGGGTTTAGAGATACTTTTGTAAGCTCAAGACATTTATTAAAGGAAACGTTTTGCCACTCGTGGTGAAACGGGTCCTTTAGTAAATGTCTTAGACTAAATTTTATCTACACAAAGGTGCTACGTGTTAACCTGGAGTCGTGCCAGACTTGCATACCTAGGTGCTTGTGGGGATCTGAAGAGATTTGATGTATCAGCAGGTCCTCTTAACCGCAAGACATCATGTTACTGTTGTAAAGCTGTAAAATGGGTGTTATATTTAGATGTTCATGACATCTAAATTGTCACTCACGAAATCGTAATAACTCGAATGCCGTGGTTTCAAACTCCACCCGTTGTGAAGGCTTACTCAGCCCTGTAACAACTTCAGTCAGTATTACTCAGGCTGGCTCCTCCTCAGGAAAATTAAAGGGAATAGAAAAAGAAATAATAACAGAAAAAACAAAAATTTTATTATATAGAAAATATAAAATATAAAAACACTTAAATATAAATATTAATCCTACATTAAAGAAAATGAAAAAATAAAAAAAATGTAAATGATAACTGAATTCAACGCTAATATATACAGGGGTGTCTGGTTTTGGTGACACTGTGTTTGTTGAAATCGTAGCCGTTGCTGATGATGGGGGGGGGGGTCGCAGGTGTGGTTACGACCCACTGGCTAGTTCTTCACATTTATAGCCGTGAGTATTATATCCCGTTGACAGAAAGCAGTTCTTTACCGCTGCAATGATGTGGGGTTTACGTCCTGCAATTTCATACAGGTGCACAGGTAATTAAATCCAAAAAGGGGACGTCTCAGGACGTTAGTCATCTCCTTTTGTTCTTCTCGTTGATTGACAGGTGACCCTCTTGTCATCCAAGTGAAAAGATGACAGGTTACCCACTGCTTAAATAATCACTCTCCATAAGTACAATACCTAAAAGACGGGGTGATTATTACAACAGTCAAGTTAGAGCAAGGCTGAAAAGACTAGTTTATTATTGGTCAAAAGCGAGCTTTAAACCAATAAATCCACTAGTTTAAAAGGCAGGCATGTACTTACAGAGTGTGTGGGAGCTGTGAGTCGAGTGATTTACTGTTTGCCGAGCCCCACAGTCACCTTTCGGGGGGGGGGGGAGAAGGAGGGGAAGGGATAGCGGGAGCTAGACTGACCCTACCTTACAAGAGCCGGCGATCAAACTATCACTTCGGGGAGGGGGAGAAAAAGGCTGGAATAGCGGGAGTTGACTTACCCTACCTTAACAAATAGCCGGCAATGAAACTATTGTTAATATATACTCCCTCGCTACTCCTATCTATTGAACTTTTCCCTCACACCCGTCCTGTGATAGTCGAATTATTAGTGATTGACTCTTGTCTCGCACACTGGTGGACCGCTTTCTGAAACGTCCTGCAGTTTTTTTCTTTAATCTCGAATTGTCTGCATCGCTATTGGGCCGTGCAGACCCCCTTGCCTGACGCTCCTCAGTAACCTGACAGCAGTGGTACGAGGAGGTGTTGTGCATTCGCTGCCTGGATGAGGTAGAGTGCGGACGTGCTTTGCACCCCTCTACTGTTTCCCAGACGAGCTAATCAGTCAACGACATGGCGCCAGGTGTGCGCAGGAGAGTGAATCTGTGGGCATTGAACTTTTTTAGTGGGGTTTTAAAACACCTACGTCAGTCGATTTTGTTATTGCCCAAAATTATACGAGAGACATATGGCATCAGAGACGAGGATTTATATGGAGTGGCACTGAACGGTGTATATAGAATTTTCGTGAAAGTGCTAACTGCTCAAGTTTACGAGGCTTTGGTTGATCGTTACCAAGATGTCAGCATTACTGTAACCCCGGCAGTGAGGGTCAAGTTGATTGATGTATCACGACATTATTCGTGGGGTTAAGCTCCGCAACGTGCCTTTTGAGGCTGATGAGGTAGATATTCGAAAATGTTTTGAACGTTATGGAACTGTACATCGGCCCCAACCCTGGCAAATGGGTAAAAGGTGCTTCCCACAGGATTTCCCGAGGGTTCTTTTAATCTCAAGATGACGCTTAGGCATCCTATTACCCTCGTTGTATATCTTGAGAGTTTAGAACCCAGGTAATGGTAGCGTATGCGGGGCAGAGACGTACGTGCCGACTGTGTGGCGAATTTGACCATAGGGCGGCAGACTGTGGCAAGTGGAGTATGGCTCCTGGGCCGGGGCAAGGGGCGGAGCACCTGCGCATGAGCACCGATGCCTAAGGAAGAACGGGGGCAAGGAGGAGGGCGTGGTGCATGTGGAGTGAAGGGGTAGTGGCTCCTCCAGTGGATCGGAAGAAGTGGTGATCCATGAATCACCTGGCCCATCAACAGTGGCCCCTGGGCCGGCAAGGGGCGGAGCACCTGCGCATGAGCACCCGATGCCTAAAGAAGAACGGGTGCAAGGAGGAGGGCGTGGTCGCATGTGGAGTGAAGTGGTGGTGGCTCCTCCTGGGGAATCGGAAGAAGTGGTGATCCATGAATCACCTGGCCCATCAACAGTACAGTTGTCAATGAGGAGGTACAGGAGGGGGGCAGCGTGAGGCTTTTGAGGAGGAGTTGGAGACGGTGATACAGGCTATGTTACAGTCTACGGAGGTGGGGAGTTACAGCGAACAAGCCCCTGGGATCAGGGCGGAAGGTGTGTGTGGGGAAGGGGGGGATCAGGTGGCACCTGTGGTGGACAGTGCGAGTGCCATGGAGGGGCATGGAGGCGGATTAAGGGTGGTAGAGGTGGAAGTCCATTGTGCTGGCCTCCCAGGACTCAGATATGGAAAAATGAGGGAGCTACAGGAAAAGGGCACAGCGTCAGATTCGGACGATGTTCTGACACCGGCGCAAAGGCCGGGGAAAAAGACATGGGGTTATGGTACCCAGAGTGACTCTGCGAGGGGGGCCACAACAGAAGGGGGGGGGGATGGTTGGGAAGGAGGGGGGAATCTGTGGGAAAGGCACAGTCCAGGGGAATGGTCTGAAAGGGAAAAATCTTGACATTTAGGGGGGGAAGGAAACCTTAAACTGGCCTCAGGTGTGTAACAATAAATAATAATGGTCTGTGTGATGGTGTTAAACGGGAGTGCTTCAGGATGTTTTTGAATAGGTATAAGGTTGACGTAGCTTTTGTGCAGGAGCACAATTTTAAGCTTGGGGTGAATTAGTGGTGCCTGGGTTTCAGGCTTATGTGTTGCCGTCTGAGCGTTTAAAAGGAGGAGTGGGTGTGTTGATCAGGGAGGCGGGCCCGTTTGTATTGCTAGGAAAGAGTGGGGGGGAGGGGGGAGAGTATTACGTGTGGAAGGATGGTGGATGGGAGAGAGGGGGCGTTTGTGTGTGTGTATGCCCCAGCAGAAAGTGACGTGAAAGTGAAGATGGATTTTGTGCGGGAGGAGCTCGTGTATTACCTACGCACGTTACCGTCTGTCGCGATTGTGGGGGGGGGTTGGAATTGTGTAATTAAAAAGAAGACGTGGAACCCCGAGGAGGGGATTTTTTCCTCGTCTTGGGGGCCTGCTTAGAGATCTTCAGTTACGTGATGCTTTCGGGGAGGTCTGTGGGAGGTGGAACTACGTTTATAAGAAGGGATATGCGGCTCGTTTGGACAGGTTTATTTATCTCAGAGGGTTTTGGTAGAGTCTTTTAAAACTATAGAGATGGTTTTCTTCCGATCTAGGCGGTATTAGTGGAGGTGGGGTGGTGCTTTGGCTCGTAGGCAGGGAAGTTATTGGAACTGAACACGATGGTTTTGGGGGATAGGGAGGGAATGGAAGCGTTTGCACTGTTTTGGGAACAGCTCTGTGCCGACAGAAGAACTGAGGAAAACGTGGTAGGATGGTGGATAGTGTGGCTTAAATTACGAATACGTCATTTTTATGTGAGGGAGGGCAAACGCATTAATCAATTGCGGTATGGTTTGTCAAATTACTTAGAATCTAGATTACGGAATTGTTACGAGGGGGGGGGGGCGGTGGCGGGGGTTACCGGGGGGATATACACATGTTGAAGGACAGAATACGGGATTTTCCCAAAAAGAAGTTTTGCAGCTGTACGGGTACAGGCGGGGTTAGACGAAGTACTCTGGGGCGACAAGCCATCAGCTTGTGTGCTGCGAGGACAGAAGGTACGACAGCGACGACTACAATACCGGGTTTGCAAGTCCATATCTTCTGTGGGGGTTTTAGAGAGGGTCAGGTATTAAGGACACCAAGGGATGAGTGCATATGCAGATAGATGGTTTGAGGAATACGGGAAAATAGTGGGGTGGATGGGGAGGTTCTTGGGAAGGTATGTGAGTATGTCCGTGCAAACTGAGGAGGAGTGATCGGAGGCACTGGGTTTGGGGGCATTGAGGAGGGGGGAAATATGGAGAGCCCTTATGGACATGAGGAAGGGTAAGGCACCCGGGGTCGATGGTTTACCTAGCGAATTTTAAGTACAGCACTGGGGTCTGCTTAGGGGTTTCCTAGTAAGGTTAATGAATGCCATGAAAGACGGAGGTAAGAGGGGGAAATCTCAGGCAAGGCGGTGGTGGTGTTGGTCCCAAAGGGTAAACAGCAGAGTACCCTTCGGGATTATCGGCCATTTTTATTGCTTTGTGCTGATTATAAATTTTGCGAAAATTCTTGGGATTCGGCTTAAATTTTGTTGTGGGGAGGGTCGTGTTTTGAGTCTCAGTTTGGTTTACTGGTAGGGCAATGAGGGGGCCACGGGGTTATCAAGGGGTTCCTGGAGGACATGGAAAGGGAAAGAGGAGCGTTGGTGGCGTTGGATTGGCAAGGGGGGTTATGATAGGGTGGAAAGAAAGGTTTGAGGGATATTCTCCTACGACAGGGTTTGGGAAGAAAATGTGGGGTGGGGGGGATACGTTGTACTCAAATGCGAAGGTAAGGGTTTCAAATCAATGGGTGTGTGGGGGGGGGGAGTCAACATGGAGCGGGGTCTTCGGCAGGGATGTCCTTTATCACAAAAAATTTGTTTGCATGTGTTCAGGATCCCTTTTATAGGATGGTGGAGGATGTCTAAGGACGGGGGGGAGGGATGGTGAGCTGAAGCCGTGGCCCCGGTTTGGTGGGCTATGTTGATGTACCACTATTTTGGCAAGTGAGGAGACACGGTTTTGGACTTTTGGGGGAAGTTGGTACACACTTTTGGGAGAGCTACTGGGATGAAGGTAAATCTGGAAAAGTCAATGATCATGGGGCTGGGGAGTGGGACAGAGAGATTAGATTGGGGATGTGATGTTGTGCCAGCGGAGGACCGGGAGTCTGAAATCTGCGGTTTTCATGTATGAGGCTGACCTGAGTGCTGCAAGGGTTAGCAATTCGAATAGGATGGTGGAACAGTGCAGCGACGGTTGGGAATGCTGCGACCTCACCATTTAACCCTTAGGCAACGTGTAATTGTCATCAATGTATTATATTAGTAAAGTCTGGTTTGTTTCCACTGTGATGCCGTTAACAGGAACGGCGATCACGAGTATTCTTAGAATGGTGTTCAAATTTTTGTGGGGTTCAGGGTGCAACGGTTGCGAAGGGAGGTTTGTGCATTGCCCGGGATGTAGGGGAGGGTTGGGTTTGTTGGACTTGAGAAAGCGCGTGAAATGTGTGTTTATTAAGAGGGAAGTGATGAGTGCAGGTGGATGGAGGGGGGGTCAGCTAGATAAGGTACATGCTCACCTGAGGAAATGGTATGGAGGGGCGGAAATGAAGGAATGCGAGACAGTGTTACGCGCCTTAATGTTAGCCAGGGAACAGAAAAGTAAAGGTGGGAACTTTGTGTAAATTGTTAGAGAGACATGTAGTGGCGCCGGTTGAAGGGATCTACCCCATGTATGCATGGGATGTAATATGGCGAAGATTTAGTAAATTAAGGATACGACCTTTGGGCGCGTGAGGTTATGTACCCTTTCCTGCATGGGATTTTGCCAACGGGAGCGATTGCTCCGAGATAGGAGGGTTATTGAGGGTGGGGGGTGTGGCAGATGCAGTGGGGAAGAGACTGCGTATCATGTCGTCTATTTTGTGAAGGTTTGGAGTGCATCAGGGTATGGATGGTAAGGTAGTGGTGAGGGTGGGGGGGCAAGGGTGTGGCGGTATTGCGAGCGTTGAGTCTTTATATGAGTGGTGTGGGTGAGAGTGTGTAAGAGGTTTAGATATGTCATCGTGGACTACATATATGTTTTATGGGGTATGAGGGGGAAGGTGGGTGGGGATGTGCTGAGAAGGACTTTGGCGGCGACGTTTTATCGAACTTTGTGTCGCAACAGCACATTTTTGGGAAAAGGTGGGAAGAGTATTTTTTTGAGGGTTATAGAGGACTAACAATAGGGGAAATTTTTTGGCGTTATAAGGGGCTTTAACTGCCGGGGTGAGTGGGTTGGTAAAAGGGGGGGGGGGGTTCAGGGGATTTCAACGGGCTCACCTCCTTGGGAATGCAGTGATGTGGTTGGGTGTGATTGGAGGTACTAGTTGTGACCAGATGGAGAGGTTGTGCAAGATAAGTTTTGCTTAGTTCCCTTGATGGGGGGGTGTAAGGAGCAGATTAAATATATAACATGTATTAATGTATAACCTTATAAATTATATAACATGTATATTTCTTTGGTAGCGTATATGTTCCACTTACACTGTATTGCAATTGAATTTGAATTTTCTTGAGAGGGTTTTCCTTTCACTATTTCCTTTAAACACTGAGTTATTTTTGTTTTTTTTTTGTAACGTGGTCCAGCATCAGTTTTGGTAGTAATTTCCTATTATTATTGTTCTTATTTAAGGTATTGTAATTATGGTAGTCCTGTACCATTCAGGTTTTAAATAATGTTTCCTCAAGTGACATGTGTCATAATAATCCTAAATTGAGGGTAATTAATGTCATGATTATTCAGGTTGGTGGGTAGGGTTAGTTTTCAATGTGTGTGTGTGAGTGGGGGGGGGATGATGGGTCACCTGTGTTGCAGCACAGGTTTCTTAATAAGGCATATGGTAGGTTTTGGTGTATTTGTTGCGGTGGTATTATGGGTGATTGTCATTAAGCTTGGAGGGATTATTGTGTTGAGGTTGTAATTTTAGGAGTTTTATTAATAGCCATTTGTGGCCTTTGTTATTATAACTTTATTCTTCTTAAATTGTGATAGTTATAAAAACTTGTATATAGTAGACTGTCAGATGTTGCCTGGATTGTTTTGTGTTTATATATTGTTTTACTGATGTTGTCCTTGATCATTTTTTTTATATATGTACCTATTAATATTTGTACATGAAGTTTTAAATAAAATATAAAAAAAAAAAACATCTCCAATTATCTTACATAAATAGCTTTTCTATTGTGGTAATTTATAATTCGGTGTATTTTTATGGATAGAGGAAAATTTACATTATTAATCAAGTGTCGGACTTACAGTAATCATTAGTGGGTTGATAAACTATCGTCAGTAATATGGGAGAGACCTTAAACGAGGCATTATTTCAATTGTTATATCCTATTGCTATTTCTCGTGCAGACCGTATATACATTTATAGAAGTCTTTATCCATTGAAGATAAGACAATTTTCCAGCTCCTCTTTTACCAAATCTTTAGACTAGTGAAGTAAGATTTGCGGGTTGAAGCAGTAAGATGGTTCGTCAACAAGAGTAACCAGCTCTGGGAGCAGATTTAAGTATGTCTCTTATATATATTTCACGTTCCCCTAGTGATGCCAAATATTTCACATTCTGCCAACGCTGCATTATATTTCATATTCTGTCATAGGTGTCAAATTCCATATTCTGTCAGATGCCATGTACTACACATTCTGTCAACGTTGCTATGTATTTCAAAATTTCATTCTGCCAGTTTTGCCATATAACAATTTTGACAGTGTTGCCGCATATTACATATTCTGCCGGGCTGCCATATTTACATTCTGCCGGTGTTGCCATCAGCAACCAGCGGCGAGGGTCTCATTGCGACAAGTGAAAAATGGCATTGTTCGCCAGGCAATATAGACTCGTGGAACTTCAAAAAAAGAGAGGCAGAAAAAATTTATATATAAAATAAAACAGGAACGCCCAATATCAAAAGAGCATTCCAACTAAATTGAAAAGGCGTTTTTCTAGTAGCGCCCGAAATGTTCGATGCATGAAAAGCGAAGGAGTAGGTTGCTATTGTGAACGAAATATTGCAGCTTTGGCCTCTCGGTTAGCTGGTGCGAGGTAGTGAACGACCTTGAAAGGTGGTCTGGAGTCAGAGGTGATGTGTGGGGCTTGGGGGTGAGGATAAGGACAAGTTGATGGGGTTTAAGGGCCTAGGAATAAGGATGAGAGGTTGTGAGAGTTGCATATCGTTTTGACCTGGTTATCACTCAGTGCATTTGGAAAACAAAGATAAATATATAATACACGCAAGATTATCCAGGGTATAATTAAGCAACAGTAATAAGAATTACCTGCGCAAACAATGCACATAGGAGAATTAACTGAAAACAACTATCATTAGGCAAAAACTCTCATTAATTTGACAGTATCGACAGACACCCAGGTTCTTACAGTCGCACCAATGTGCTTCACGGTCACCTGTACCAATCATACATACAGGGGCTGGAGAACCTGCAGGCTGGTACCTGTGGATGTGCTGTGTTTACATTATCACTGTTATTATAATAAAAAAGAAGCGCTAAGCCACAAGGGCTATACAGCGCTGCACATCATCACTAGAAATCAAATTATAACTTTCTGTCCGGCTAAGAAACCACACTGGTTATTTTAAGCTAACTCTGATGCGCTTATCACGAATCTGAGCTTCTTTAATCTCTGTCACGTAACGTGTTTTGAAATCTTATAATCAATATTTTGGCTAATTTTCAAGAACCACATGATATATTTTGCTTACAATATAAGTATTATGTTAAGGATAAATATTGTGTGGTACATTCAATGACATAGGTAATCCTTCTTAGCGTAAATTCATTATATATATATATATATATATATATATATATATATATATATATATATATATATATATATATATATATATATATATGCATATCAAAAATGAGAGAAAATTCCATACATATGACCGTATTTACATCAGTTTTTATTTTTGTATCACTTGTGTTAAGTATGGCTCTCCCACACCTGTGTCCAGCAGCAGCCGACTATCAAACAGATCGTCAGGTTTACCAAATATCTCTTCTCCATAGAAACTGTATAGCTGGCGCAAAACTAAGTTCAGATTTGAATTCATCGTCCTAAAATTAGTTAGAAACATGTTTCTAAACGTGCACTAAAGCCATCGTGGACTAGAGTTATCAGTCTAGAGAACTTGTGAAAGCGACGATTACTTATGAAGGAGAATTGTATAATTTATTGTCTGTCTCTAGGGCCCACTGGAATAGCCACTCCCTATGGGAAACTTGGTTTGTGCTCCATGTATTTGCTGTGAGGCAGAAGTCTGCTATAAACCAAGCCCGAAATAACAGGCTTCTCCTCAGAGTCTGTCTGATCATTTTCCGGGATTTTTAAAGGAGTGGAGAGGTGGGACTGAATAGACTGAGGGTGGTACTTGAGAGGAGAATGGGAAAGAGGGCAAAGGAGGTAGGGTATAATACGGGGAAGAAATGGAGGGCGTAGGGTATGGAGGAATAAGAATAAGGGAAGGATGGGGTGAGGAGTGAGATAGGGGTCGGGTTAGTGAAAGAGTTAGTGGTTAGAAAGGTTAGTGGAGAGTAAGGGAAAGTGGGTGACGGGTCGGAGAAAGGGGAAGCAAGGGCAGTAATATTTTATTTTGAAGGGTTGGTAGACTAGGGACGGGAGGTGCCGAGTTGTGGTAGTTACATGGTAGCAATTCGTGCTCCGATATTATACGTAAATATTTCATAAGTAACAGCCATTATAACAACAACAACAACCAACCAGCATCAACAAATACAACAACCAACAGCAAAAAACTAAATTATTATTATTATTATTATTATTATTATTATTACAGTCGCTTCCTGATTTTTCCTTGTCTTATAAGTTTCTCGTTTATAACTTGAGAATGACACATCATATCAACTTCAAACTTCAAAACTGATGTATCCTCCTTTGAAAGAGTTTGGAATTACTAGAGTTTTCAGGTGCCAATTTGTCAATTTTATTTAAAAAATAAGGATTTCTTCATGAAATATATTGACGATGTCTCATTTGAATGACTTCAGTCCTTAATGGCTGACGTGTCTCAGGAAAGGAATGATACCCTGTGAGTTTAAGCAGTGCAGCTGCAAATCTGCACTGGAATCGTAGGGTTTCCTACAGCGCGTAAAGAGTAAAGACCGCCTCGTGTGGGTAGCTGCCAACACTTAGCCCCTGGGTGTTAACTTTGATCAAAATTTTGGGTTGTCATTGGGCTGCATAAGTTCCAGTTAATCAGTTTTATTAAAGGTATTGATTTTCATCCAATAACTAGAGAATGTCTCCTCTGACCGGCTTCAAACTTTAATGCTGATTAATAACCAATATACCAACATTCTTAAGAAAATTGAAACTGCTGGATTCAGCGCAATAAATGAAGAATATATTGTCAGATCTGCTTCAGATTTTTAATGTCGATGTACCTTACTTTAGGGAATATTTAAAATTTTTAGCAGGCTTTGGAACCTACAAATGTGCTAATTTTATTACTACAATTTTTTGAGGGGAATCATACTCTTCTCAACTACTAAAAGAGGAGGAGAGATATCAAGCTGAAAATTTAAACAGACCTTTAAAATATTTAAAACCTTCAACATTTAAATGTTTATGCATTTCCTAAGAACAACCATCTCAGAGACACCCTAAACACTCTTGAGTTTTATGTCTCTTAACCCTAAGTCTGCCGCCCACCGAGTACCATCTCACTAACTTAGTGGTTATAATCGTAACCATGACTTTTAAAGAGGTGGACTGGTAAGCCAGCGGAAGTCCTCGGTCAGATGACCAAAAGCTCCAGCTGTTGGTCATTATGTGACAAAGACCCGCGTTAGGAAAAACTTGTCCTGTTTCCGAACAAAAATTATACATACTAAGTATCACCCAGAACCTTATTAGCGTTTGACTGAGCTCAGCTCTTTTCTCCGTTTAATATACACATACGAATACATATGCACACTAATACATACACACTTATACACATGCGCACATATACACGCACGCACACGCACGCACACACACACGCACGCACACACACACACACACACACACACACACACACACACAATACTCACCAGGTGTAAACACAGAGCTGTAAAGGTTTGCAGCCTGACTAGACCCGGCGCAGAGATATATACAATACAAGGAGAAAAAAAGGAACTGAGCCTGACGACTCGGGAAGAGAGAAGAAATAGGAGAGAAGATTACGATGTACAAGAGAGACTAAAGAATTAATTGGGAGGAATTGAGTGCAGAGTGAAATAGATGGTCGCTAAACAACCTTAGATAAGTCACAATGGTTTAAGAAGCGGACCTAGGAGCCAACGATCTACCTCCTTTGATGAGTTCCGAGAGTTTTTCTACTGGAGTCATTTGGTGTTTGCCTGGTCAACTAGGCTGTTGTTGCTGGTGGCCCGCTGCCCACATGACCATCACAGCTTGGTTGATCTGGCACCTGGTGAGGATGCTTGTCCGGTCTCCTCTTGAAGGCTTCTGCACTTGTTCCAGCGGTGTTTCTGGTGTCGTCTGGTGGGATGTTGGGTGGTCTGGGACCACGGATGTTAATGCTGTGTCCCCTTGTTGTACCCACCGCACCCCTGCTTTTCACTGGGTTTGTTTTGGACTTCCTCCCATGTATCTTACTCCAGTGTTTAGTAGTGGCAGTGTGCAGATTTGGGCCAGGGCCCTCCAGTACTTTCCAGGTATATGTTGTCATGTATCTCTCCTCCGCTCCGGTGGGTACATGTTTGGGACTTTGAAGACGCTCCCTGTAATTTGGGTGCTTTATTGGCTTTATCCATAAGCGATCTCTGTATCTGTTCCGGCTCTGGTGTTTCTTCTCCCCTGGGCGGGGCCGCCGGCAGTGAGCAACATTACAAATGAGGAATATAACATGCGCGCGCAGGTACGAAGAAAAGCCTAATGGAAGCTTCATACAAAGCCTAACCAGAAGGCTGGTGTGAGAGTGGGCCACGGGGGCGATGATTACCATAACCATTAACAGGTAGCACAGCAAGTAAACACTTCTTTAATAAGAGTTTTAACGAAGGTGAATAAGGTAGACAATGACTCATCTTAAAGTAGCTAGATACAGAGTTAAACTCAAATATGCCATCACTAACTAAAATCAGTTAATATTTCAGATTCTGGCTCGAAGGCTAGAGCTCCTTCATGTCGTCAAACTTAGGTATTTACACACACACACACACACACACACACACACACACACACACACACACACACACATACACACACACACACACACACACACACACACACACACACACACATACATACACACACACATGCACACAGGCCTAGTGTCTAATCGACATGTGCCTAGGACAAAATGGTAACTAACACACACACACACACCTGGAACACCTGGAACGGAACAAGATTATAAATGAAAACCCAGCATGGGTTCATGGAGGGCAAATCCTGTGTTACAAACCTTCTGGAACTTTATGACAAGGTAACAAAAGTAAGACACGAGTGAGAGGGGTGGGTTGATTGCATTTTCCTAGACTGCAGGAAGGCCTTTGACACAGTTCCACACAAGAGATTAGTGCAGAAGCTGGAGGATCAGGCGCATATAACAGGGAGGGAACTGCAATGGATCAGGGAATACCTGACAGGGAGGCAACAACGAGTCATGGTACGTGAAGAGGTATCACAGTGGGCGCCTGTGACGAGCGGGGTCCCACAGGGGTCAGTTCTAGGACCAGTGCTATTTTTGATATATGCTAACGACATGATGGAAGGAATAGACTCTGAAGTGTCCCTATTCTCAGATGATGTGAAGCTGATGAGAAGAATTAAATCGGATGAGGATGAGGCAGGACTGCAAAGAGACCTGGACAGGCTGGACATGTGGTCCAGAAACTGGCTTCTCGAATTCAACCCTGCCAAATGCAAAGTCATGAGGATTGGGGAGGGGCAAAGAAGACCGCAGACAGAGTATAGGCTAGGTGGACAAAGACTACAGACCTCACTCAGGGAGAAAGACCTTGGGGTGACCATAACACCGAGCTCGTCACCGAAGGCACACATCAACCAAATAACTGCTGCAGCATACGGGCGCCTGGTAAACCTGAGAATAGCGTTCCGATACCTTAATAAGGAATCGTTCAAGACACTGTACACTGCGTATGTTAGGCCCATACTGGAGTATGCAGCACCAGTCTGGAACCCACACCTGGTCAAGCACGTCAAGAAGTTAGAGAAAGTACAAAGGTTTGCAACAAGGCTAGTCCCAGAGCTCAGGGGAATGTCGTACGAGGAAAGGTTGAGGGAAATCGGACTGGCGACACTGGAGGACAGAAGGGTCAGGGGAGACATGATAACGACATACAAGATACTGCGGGGAATAGACAAGGTGGACAGAGATAGGATGTTCCGGAGAGGGGACACAGAAACAAGGGGTCACAACTGGAAGCTGAAGACTCAGACGAGTCACAGGGACGTTAGGAAATATTTCTTCAGTCATAGAGTTGTCAGCAAGTGGAATAGCCTAGCAAGTGAAGTAGTGGAGGTATGACAAAGCTCAGGAAGCAGAGAGGGAGAGGACCTAGTAGCGATCAGTGAAGAGGCGGGGCCAGGAGCTGAGTCTCGACCCCTGCAACCACAATTAGGTGAGTACGATTAGGTGAGTACACACGCACACACAAACTGCTAAGGGAACTAGATAACCTCGAAGGCGGTGGGCCCAGATAATCTCTCTCCTTGGGTCCCAAGACAGGGAGCAGATGCACCGCGTGTGCCACTAACAACAATCTTCAATAAACCTATCGAAACAGGGTAACTGCCTGAGGTGTGGAAAACAGTAAATATAATTCCGATTTTTAAGAAAGGAAATAGACATGCTGCCCTAAGTCACAGACCAGTGTCGCTGACATATATACTATGTACAGTTATGGAGAAGATTATCAGAAGAGTCATGGAGCGCCTAGAACGGAACGGGTTTATACATGACAACCAGCACGGCTTCAAGGAAGGAAAATCCTGCGTCACAAACCTATTGAAGTTCTACGGCAAGGGAACAGAAGTAAGACAGGAGAGAGAGAGATGGGTAGACTGCATCTTCTTGAACTGAAAGGAGGCCTTCGACACAGTACCACACAAAAGACTGGTTGAAAAGTTAGAGAAGGGGGCAGGAGTAGCAGGGTAAGTACTGCAACTGATCAGGGAACACCTGACAGGAGGAAACAACTTGTGGTGGTACGAGACGAAGTGTCAGAGTGGATGCATATGTTGCGTGGGCTTCCACAAGAGTTCTAGATCCGGTGCTGTTTCTTGTATGTGTGAATGACATGAGGATTCAGGGATGCCCCTGTTCGGAGGCGATGTGAAGGTAACGAGGATCAGGTAAGCCTACAACGGGATTTGGACAGGTTGCAGGCCTGGTCCGACATATGATTCCTGGAGTTTAACCCCAGCAAGTGCAAAGTTTTGAAGCTTGGCTGTACCCCGCAGACGGGGCACAGCGAAGATTGCACAGCGACCAGAGAAAGTAGTTTAATATGTCACATGAAATCGGAACAGTATTTCTGCAGTGAAACATATTATCAGAAAAATAAAAAGGCTCCTCCCTGTAATTATCGACGAATATTTGGTAGTTCTAAAAAAAATGAATCAGCATGGCTGGACCTAACAGTGGAGTCCCACATGGATACAATAAAATGCTTCAGCATGGCTGAATGTAGCGCTGGAGTCCAACATGCGTACAATAAAAACGCATCAGTATGGCTGAACATAACAGTGGAGTGCCACATGGGCTCAAAAAATGCATCGCTATGGCTGAAAGAAACAGTGAAGTGCCACATTGGTACAAAAAAAAAAACCGCATCAGTATGGCTGAACTTAACGGTGGAGTGCCACATGCGTGCAAAACAATGCATCAATATGGTTGGACACGTGTGTCATATGGGTAAACTTTAGGACCGCTTCTGAGAATGATAAATGACACCAATAATGGGTTATACATTATAAAATCTGGCCCTTCGCCGCCAAGCACAGTCTAGGTCGATGACCGAAGCATTGTTTTTCAGTTATGAGGTGAAGATATTTCATCATTCGTCAAAATAATGACATTGTTAAACCCCAGTCGACTTTAGTTTTTAAAGATCAAGATACTTAAAATTTTAAAATTCTACGATGAGAAAAATCTAAAACACTGTGAGAGTTAAGATTGCAAGACTAAAAAAAATAGAAAGCGTATAAAATACCCACGTGATGGAGAGAGAAATGCGATCCTTTAATGACAACGTTTCACCCATGCAGTGGGCTTTATAAAGCCGCAATTTTGTCTCTCCATTGCAAGATACAAAGAAAATTTTATAAATAAAACTAATAAATACCATTTAATTAAAATGCTGATACACGCAAAGTGAACCACTTAGCTGATGGCAGATAATAAAGCTCAGCAGAGGCAGTGTACTGAATAATAAAGCAAAAATATGGCTTTATCGATACAGCCTTTGATTCTAAATCTGTTACAGTGGATGATACGTTTTGTTAAAGAATGTTTTGTAGTCATGGTGACCTAATGTAATGAATAATGTTGTCACTGAAGGTTGCCCAGCGATGTGTGACAACCATCATAAGTCACACCAAGAGATACAACATAGGAAATGGTTTAAAAGAACAACATATATTCAGCCTTGCGAGATGAAGATCGAGAGTTGATTTAATTCAAGTATTTTTAAATATTAAGATTTTGACAAGTATTTTCATACAGTCCAATTACACCAAACAAGTAACAATGGTCTTAAAATGATAAACAAATAATATCATATCGAACGAAGAGGATTTACAAACACTTTAAATGAGTAGTAAAGCTAAAATAGATTACCATAAGTTTTAGAGAGTATTACTGTATATACATTTAAAAAAGATTGGTTAAACCACTTGCTTCAAACATCGCTTAATCTGATGTAAAGGAGCAGCGTTTGTGCCTAGTGTCTGTTGCTGTTTCATTTTTTTTTTTTTTTTGTAAAGATTGGTTTAACAAGATAAAACTATATATATACTAGAACGTAATCAAACAAGTGGATTATTATAAAAGGAAACTATGCACAAAAAGTGGCATCCTTTTTCTCTTTATTCCCTTATCTTTGACCCTTATCTTTGAGCTGTAGTCTTAAGGTTTATCGACAACATTAAACGTGGACGCAAAGTCACAAAATCCTTTGAACGACAGAATACGAAGGACGATTTATGCAACCCAGTTAATTAGACTCGCAAAGGAAACGAATTTCTGTGTTGATAAATACAAAACAATGAGCATCAGAAGTAAATATGTGATGGAAGGTTACTGAATAAGCGCCACAACAACTGAAAGTAAATGTCACGAAGCACATGACTTACATACTTGGAGTATACCTGTTGGGTGTTCCGGGGGTCAACGCCCCCACGGCCCGGTCCATGACCAGGCCTCGTGTTATTCAGTGAAGGTTAATGCCCTACAGTGGTTTGAAATTAATTTGAAAATCTTTGAAATAGTGAAACAATGTTCTAATTTACTGGTGCACAAAGCCATTTGTTATTAATACCAAACATACAGAAAAAATGAAGCGACTCTATTAACAGAACATTAGGTCATCTACGAAAACAAAAGATCTGACTGAAACCAATTGTCGGGTGCTGGTTGGTGCTTGTTGAATTGTTTGACATTTATAGCAACAATTCTGATTTCTTTCCTTCCCGGCAATGAAGTGGTTAGGGTTATAAAACATAGTTTACAAAATAATATGGTCGTACGCAGTGATGACACGAAGACATAATTTGTTTTGCTATAGAAGTACCTCACTCTTAACTTAGGTCATCATAGCAGCGCCTAAGTCAAAACTTATTTTACCAAACTCGCAACCAAGTTATAATACATTTTGCCAAGTTAAGAGCCTGGCTGTAGGTTCACATGCTTCGTGCACAGCATCGTTTAGCTTCGCTCACTAACTCATTTACAACCCCCATCCTTTTCACACACAAACACACACACATAATAGAGCGACTATAGAATATTGATTGTCAAATACCAGATGGAAGGCAACACTGTGGGAAAAATAACAGGTGTAGGACAGAAGAAACCAGATTTCAGATGAGCAAAACACGCAAAGATGAACGAATTCCTGAATGAAGCACAGTGGATGCAAAGACAACAAATGAGGTGGAGAAACTAGTCAGAAAGTGAGGAGAGGCACAAACAAAAATAAGGCGAGAGTCTACCAGTTCCTATCATATAGGAAGGATTAGGGAAGCGGGTCCCATAGTCTCCTGCAGAAAACAACAACTGATCGTTGCATTACAAATCTCGAACAACAGACCACGTTTGATCCTGACACAGAGAACAGGAGAGAGAGGTCCATGACCGGTAAGGCACCGGTATGTTCTTTATAACAGGTTGGAAACCATCGCTCAAGTTTCAAATATCCAGAGACGTTTGTGAGGATTCCAAACGAACACCTTCCTATCCCGTGCAACAAAGGGAATGGGAGGTGAGAGGGAAGAGTGTCAATTAAATCACCTAAGAAGATAAAGAAGTCTCGAAGTTCATGGAATAGTTCATTAAGCTTCATGCCTCGACCTCTCATTCACCTTCGTCCTATCCTGCTTCATGCCACCATCCATCACAATCAGGTACCTCTGGGTTTGTTCCCCCAAGCTACGGCTGTCATGATGCAATTGCAGGTGAACCTGGCAATGTGGTCATTTTACTTCACATCTTAATGGATCTTGGATTGCTCTACCCTTAACATGGTAGCCCAGGTATACACAAGCACCAACAAGCTACGTTTCCTGGAGACAGTGTGAACACAGCACCAACAAGATGGAAAATGATGAGACAAAAAAAAAATTGAGATGGTTCTCTAGGAGGCTGATGGAGAAAAGGGGTCAAAGTTAATATCTAAAAGGCTACGAAATATGGGTACAGACAGGTCAGCATTGGGAAGGGAGAGTAGTACAGTGTTTTTGAGTTCCTGTGCCTGGTGTTTCTCCCTACCTTCCTCTTCCTATTGGCGGGGAAGGTTTTCTGTGGGTGACATTTTCCTTGGGATTTTCTCCAGAGAAGACAATTATTTCTCCTCATTAACTCTTTCTTCCACTGTTTTTTAGTAAATATATATATTTTCCTTGATACCTACGGAGTGAAATTCGTAAGTACCTCATAATCTGCGTTTGAGTTACACAACAAGGTTCTTATATTCATGTTCACAAAGAAATAAGTCAATCAACCAAATAATTTATATAATAAAAGATACCCAAATAGAAAAAAAAATAAATTAAATTCTCAGGCCTACACTTGAGTATTATATAGAGATTTGATGCCCATGTTCATCACAATATGGTATAAAAACAGAAGCCGAAGACTTTTCGAAAACTTACCATGTTGCCCACACTACGCTTCAATGTACCTCAAATTCATCTATCTCTAGCTCACAAAATATTTACACAACGGGATGAACAACGGGAAACTACCACAAACAAATCATACAATAACAGGCAGCCATCAGAACAATATCTAACTTTGAGGCCTGGAAACATACACCTTTCACTCATATTTAAACTCTAAATTTTCTGAATATACGCGACGCGCCCGCGCGCGCACGCACACGCGCACACACACGCGCACACACACGCGCACACACACGCGCACACACTATTGTTTACTCTGCATCATCAAGACCCAGAACTGCAATTCACACTCAGATTTTTTGATCAGGTGTAACGAAACACATAAGCGATACTCCTCTTGTCTGACAAGAACTCTCAGTATATAAAAAAAGAGGCACAAAACATGGAATAGTTCCTTTGAATATATTAAAAGCTGTGAATCTCGAAACAAGACGAAAAGATATCCGAGAGAATATTATGTACCACAATAGAATAAGGCAAGCGAAAATTTGTGTTTGCAATAACTTCGCAAAACTCTGAACCTAGTGAAAAAATATATATTTCATTGTGTTTGTTTATTATTAAAGTATTGTAAACTTATCTAAACTATATTTAGGTGCATTAGGATAAATTGCGCTTGTTATAATCAGATTAGGTAAATTTTCTAAGGTTCTTTTGGTACAAAATTATTAATTTTTACATTAACATAAATGAAAAAAATATATATCTTTAAACGTATAGGAGAAAATTATAGAAAGAACTTAATTTTAAACGAGTTCTTGCTAATTGACCAATTTTACCTATTCGGTGCATATATATATATATATATATATATATATATATATATAATATATATATATTATTATATATATATATTATATATATATATATATATACACACACACACACACACACACACAAACTATGTGTACTGTAGTTACGTTCAGTGCTTCACTAATATTGCACTGTGTCAGTTACTCTGTACTTTAATAATCCTGATTTTGAATTCTGAGTACTGCATAAAATTAATAAGTAATTATTAATTAATGGCGATACAATAATAAATATTTATATTTCATTAGAATTAAAGTTAATCTTGTATTGGTTGACTGGTTAATTGGGTTTAAAATCTAGACTTTAAACCCAATTAATCAAGGCTGCATTTGACCTGTACACCACCAATCAAGGTTATTGTAATGCCTACAATAGATATTAAAGTAAACGCTTAGTCTATATGCACGTATCAGTGTTGTCAGTCTTCTGGCATTTAGGTAGGCAGGTATCAGGTTTGCCAGGAAACAGGACTGTTTTCTGATAAACCTGATACCTGGAGCTTTTGTTCATCTGACCGAGGCCTTCCGCTGGCTTACCGGTCCACCCTTAGAAAAATTATGTTTATGATATTTATAAGTTATGTACATACAAGTAAAAAACTTGTACATTTAATCTTTACTGTTCTAAGTCTCGGGTATAAGCAATGCATCAAAACCAAATTACTTTAAGTTAAAACTTTGTAATAACAATCATATTGATGATATTAAAACTTATTATAATAGTTTACTCCTTTTGGATTAAGTATTAACTTAAGAAATGCTGGAAACTCTACAAGGATCGTTGGCTTTGCAAGATATACAATGTACGACTTGTTTTTATTAATATTACTTAACCTATGTAGTTCGTTATTTGGTAAATAAAATTTGAATTTTTATGATCAAGTCTCGGAAATCCGATAATTTTTCTTTCTATTTCCTGTTCATACCTGTGTCTGGGTGCATGTATGTATTCCTGTGTCCTGATGTGTCCAAAGGGGCGCTGCTCTTACCTGAAAGGAAACAAATTCGTATTAATACCACCATCTTTGCTGAAATATCGATCATGTTAAATAACAGATATTTAATGCATTAATCAAAAAAACTCGTTATAAATACATAATAAAAGAGAACAAAGCTGGTGAAGACTTTATAAGGAATTCAGCAGAAGTGAGCCACGCTGCTTGGTTTTCAGGGAGCAACTCGAAAACCGTAGGGGGTCATATAGCGCCCGGATCCTGCTTAATTATTAACTCTCAGGGATAACGTTACTAATGAGTATAAAGTCGTCGTCTTATTAAACCCCCAATTTGCTTTCAGTCTAATATATTCTTTAAACCTTCCTAAACATTTGCTCCAGCGACGCTGCTCGACTGTTTGTTCCTCTCATCTACTACTATATTTTCAAATTATTAAAGAATCTAATGCTGCCTAAATTAAATTCCTTGTTACTGGTTTTATCTTAATTTTGTTTCCAACATCCATTTTTATGCCAACTTTATTTACTCTTTTCTTTCATCTGAAAACTTTAATCCTTTCACTCTTTATTCCATATTTTTCTAAACTGTTCTCTATTTTTGAAAACAATTTCTGACTTTTGGAACTAATTTTCTCATCTTTGGAGAATAAGAAATGACAACACTGTGATTGGAATAATTCAGATAACTGGAAAATTTAGTATGATTGATGGTGGAATGTGGTGATGAGAAATGTGCGGTATAATTCGAGTGAGAACAAACACAACTGTGAAGTTTTAATAAAACATCTGTTTCTCTTTACCATATGAACAGCACGACAGACAGCTCTTAAGGCAGGATTGCTCTCTAGTAGCTGTGTTCTCAGCTTTATTAAATATTTCAGAGAGACTACAAACTGAATTTTCAATTATTATTTATTGGATCTTCCCTTAAATTAATAACTGCATAATAGTTTAAAATTAGTGATCTGTCGCCCTATTTGTTTGGGAAGAATCTGCTAATTAACCAAATACAAAACCTATGTAATTTTTGCAAAGGCTTCTCAGAGCATCCTTAAACTTCTCTTTACAGTCTTTTGGGACTAACAAATCTCATTAGAGGTTATTCTAAAAATAGCAAACGTTGAAATTGCAGTTTTTTTTTTTTAAATAATAGAGTGAAGGGTGATATTTAGAGATTTAGACGTTAACATTTTTTTTATCTTTGTTTACAAACATCAGTTTTTTCTGGGCTGACAGATACACAAGCTTTAAAACATTTTAGCTAACATATTTTAAGGCTGCCTAATGACTCCATTTGGTGATCTGACAACTATACAGCTCACCTGACCTGTGGATAAGTTGGTAGCTCACTCAGCACACATACTGAGTGTCAATGGTTCGATCCCCTGCACGGTTGGAGAGGTTGGGCATGTTTCCTTACGCCTGCTGCCTTTATTCACCTTGCAGTAAGTAGATACCTGGTTGTTAGTCGACTTTTATGAGTCGCATCCTGGGGAAGAAGTATACCGAACCCCAACGGAAATATGAGAGACAGTCCACGATGACGCAATGACTACTGCGTTATCCTGGGTGACTAACACTCTGAGTTCAAAATACTAACATAATCGTATCATATCTTACATAACATGCACCATTTCTTATAAGAAAGAAGAAAGAAAGAAGGAACACTGCAGAAGGCTACCAATGTTTTCTTAAGCCCCAGATACGGAGTGAAAAAGGTCCCAGGACCGAAATGTTTTCATAATATAGTAAATGATTGCTCATGTGCCTTTAACCACTTGTCGCTGTTTTATACCAGATTTTCACCATCACATTTAACACTATGTAAACAGGTTTTGTAAGCCGATACACTGGGTGGGCTAAATTGGGATGTCCTGACTATGGGTCAGGTAGGTGATCTTGGTTGCCAATATGACGTTTTTCAGAGCATAGTTCTAGCTGCCCAGACAACTTCTGTTCCGAGTAGGGAAATTAGATCTAACAAAAATGATCCCAAATGGATGAACAATAGATTAAAACATCTCATTGGTCAAAAGAGTGTGAGACCTCTACCCACTCTACCTGAGGTATCCCAGCGAGTGAGCACGTCTCCTGTATATCCCAGTGCTAGGGAATAACATATGAAGGTACAAAATAAAAATGGGAACTATGGCTATAGTTTACTTAATAACATAAAAGGGCTAGAATACAACATATCCTGATGGAAATTTACACAATATAACAATTGACCTATGAGACTTATTACCAGGGGGAAGGGTAGATGTTATCAGTAACACGGACTAGTACTCACTCTTAATTCACCGACCAGCTGACCCGAGATTCCCAATGCGTGGTCCACTACACACGCGGCTGTACAGAGCTCTCGCTTCCCGGACCTGTCACCAACAACACCTTTGCTCCGCTGTGACTACCCGACATTTGCTAAGGCAGGTGTGACCATATAATTAGGTCTCCCTAGAGACCTCACAAGCCCATCTGAACTGCATCACAAGAGAGGCATATATAGGAGTAGTCAAAAATGCGGCTGGGGCGTCCCTTCCGGAAAAAGGCATGCGGCTGGGGCGTCCCTTCCGGTTTAGGCCTTCCACTGGGCGGTGTATCCGGTCTAGGACCAGCAGCTGGAGGGTCACCTTTTCACACCTAGGTGTTACTTCCGGTTTTGACCATGACCTCGCCCTCGAGACTACCTCACCCTTGACCCCCCAACCAATACCCCCCCTACCCCACCACGACCCCTCCCCACTCGGCGTACTCCCACGCTATCGTGCGCCCGCGCGCCCCGGCGCGCGCCGCCCCGCGCTGCCCGCCCGCGCGCCCGCCCGCCGCCCCGCGCAGCCCTTCGCGCGCTCCGCCCGCCTCCGCGCGCTACACGCGCACCTTCTGCTGCGTCCATCTGCATGCGCGGTCGTCCGTATCGCCCTCCGCGCCCCTCCGAATTTTTTTCTTATGATCTCACTTGGATCCAGCTTTTGATTCCCCCCCAACATGGGGTTTCGAATATTTTTTTTGGATGAGTCATTTTCTTGTGCTCTGCACATCACTCCTCGGATCTCCCTCCCACTTTACAACCCACCCCCCACCATCAAATTTTTCTCGATAATACCAAGATCTTTCCCATCCTCCTCGGATCAAGTTTTTTTGGATTCCCCCTATGGGGTTTTCGAGACAAAGTCTCCCATCTCCTCGGATCAAGTTTTTTGGATTGTTTCTCCCCCACTATGGGGTTTTCGAAATTCCTCGGATCAAGTTTTTTGGAAATCCCCCTCTGGGGGTAAGCATGCTTACTACTACAATCATAAACATCTTCCCCTTAATATTTTATAAAATGAACTAAAAAGTTTCCTTCTCATTAAGTAAATGAACAAAAGTTTTCCTCCTCATTAAGTTAAATGAACTAAAAGTTTCCTCTCATTAAGTTAAATGAAACTAAAAGATTCCACTCATTAAGTTAAATGAACTAACAAGCGTGTGTCACCCGCCTCGGCGGTCCAGTGACGTCACTGTTTGACTACCATCACAACAGGTTGGCAATCAGGTCCGCTCCCTTTAGTTCATTCAAGAGTAAATAAGGGAACATAGTTAGTGACGTCACGCGCACACAGTTTGAATCAGTCCGATCTTTTATAGTTAAAAGGGAGCCCATAGCAGTGACGTGCGAACATTTAGAGTTCATTCAAGTTAATAAAGGGGACACATATACATCAAAGGGAAAAACATTTTCATCATCAGAAAGACACATTTCAGGATAAACACGAATACACAAAATTTTGTATTATTCATTAATCTTAGTTATACAGCATTTACATTTCAGTATATACAAACAAATACAATTTCATTGAAAACAAAAAGCTACAATCATTGACAAAAGCGACAACGTAGAGTAATTTTCTTCTCTTGTAGAATTTCTGTGCATTTTTGTTTCAGGGTCGTCGCTTCTTCCGTCATCTGGTTATACAATAAAACTTCTGGGGGGGATAGCTGGCGGATAATTTATGGGGGAATCCTCTCCTCCATCCATACATGAATTAAGGTCAGGGAAATTTGTCATAAAATATTCCATCTCGCTCCATACGCATTTATCGCAATAACAAACTACTAACACATTCTTGCCACTCATATGAGACTGGGGAGAAGGGTCTATCTCGGGCGGTGATGTAGTAAGAGATTAACAAAGAGAGAGCCATGGATTAAAAGCGTTTAACATCAACCAACGAGTAGGAGGGCGCAGTCTCAACATCCACATGAGTCGGGGAGAAGTCTCATTGGTAGGAGGGTAGCTACAGCATCTCCATTAAAGGATGGGTAAGGAGGCTTGGGTGGATACGTCTCTCGCACCTAACATCCCCATCAACTCGCAAATCATATTGCTCCTGATCGGATTTAGATATGCGCGAATAAAGTTCAACCACCGCATTAATACATTCGCGATCTGGCAAAGCGAAAAAAAATTTCTCGATTAGAAGAAGAATAAGGCATTATCTTTAATAGAGCATTAAAAAAGTTTAAATTTGGTTATACATTATACACCTTCTAAAATCCATTTATTGAAAAAGTTTTTTTTTTTTTTCAATATTAAACAAGAAAAGAACAAAAAATCCACGAGTACCATTTACCGTCAGGTGATTTAAGTCCCGACATACACATGGATGTAGTCTCTCTCATCCCCTCCTCGCAGAGACTTGCCCTCCAACGGAGTCTACTGAATTGGATTCAACCTTGACTCCAACATGAAAATGACCAGTAGATGCAAAGGAGTGACCCAGCACGCGGGCATGTATAGCAGCGTTATGACCTATCGCACCCGCCTCTAACCTTTTCGGCCACCGCTCTAAACGCCTCTACCCCCACTGTATTATAATTCCAATATTTTACACAGATTTTCATAATTCCAACGTTTTATTATTAGCAAATATCACTTGAACATGAGGGTATATTGAAATGCCTCACTATGGCCATATTTCATTATAAAAAATCTTGGGGCATTCTTTAATTGTATATATTTCTACCAAATATCTTTAAAAAACAATATGGTAAATTTTCTTGACGCTATAATTTGTTAACTTTATATCACAAATATACGTAGCATATAAGGCTGCACACATACAATGATTTTTCATGTTGAAATCCTCTGGATTAATACCGTAACATGAAATTATTCTCTTTCTATAATTTTCACAATAATATTTGTATAATGTTTTAAATCCACGCCCGAAACTATCTAAATATAATAATATGTATTTGTTCACATATATACTATCCAATGACACCAATATTTTCAATCTATGGATCGTCTCAATATATATAATGATGAAAATTACCCCGGGCTTATCTTTAATGCCTCATAATAACTTCATTTATATATTTTGCGGACAAAACATCCCAAATACGAGCGTAATCTTCCCGTATGAAGATTTCAAGAGCAATATTACTATTTCTTCACAATTCATGATCTATCTCGCTATTGCAACTATCACTGTTCTATTTTCATTTATGATTAAAAATCGCATTAGTTCACCAAACATCAGACAAATTCAGAGTTCTCATCTTTCGGTTACCAAATGTCAATATCTAATTCTCAAATTACCATTCTTCTCGACAGATATAGCATCTTTCTTAACCTGTTCACCGTGGGATCTCAGATCAACACCAAGAAGCATAGTTCACTGCCTTGGAGAAAACTCCTTATATGTAATCAGATGATCAGTCTCCAAACCCAGAGATTTCAAGGTATCGTAATATAACCCACTCGCTGGGTAGGAACTTACAGTCAATATTAAGAATCATTCTGAATTAATTGTAACCCACCCCGATGATTCAAATCGTTCATGTTGAAAATATAATGGATTAAAATTATATCCTCCATCATATGTCTGAGCATATCACTAATATAGCGAAATATCTTATCGGGTATGAACTTGGTCCCCAAGAATTATCTGCGGATCATTGTTGTATTGAATTAATGCTAGAAATATATGATTTAAATAATGTCTTCCTGACAGATATTCACACCCCCCGGGTTTGCCCTCATAGCTTGAATTCAATGCCATTAATGCATTCGTATACGAAAATAACCCTTTATCGCATCCATAATTTAAATGGAATTAATATTATATTTATATGTTTTTTTTTCCCGCTAATGGATCATAATTATACCCATGCGGTGAATGCATTTCAAGTCTCAATCGACAATTCGACACTATCCAGGATATATTCGTGAAAACTAATCACATCCAGCATCAAAGGGAAACAAGAATTCACTTCATCGTTTAACTTACCTTCGTCTTCCTTAATAACATATCGAAATCAGCTGTATGTAATAGTACTACTTGCATGTGTCTTATATTACGATATGATGCTAATCTTCCAATGTATCTAATTTGATGATGGGAAAATGCTTAAGCAGTTTAATATTACCCCTATAAGAATAAAATGATTCGATTCTATAAGTTGTTCCATTGAGATACGAAACACACAGATTTGATATTGTCTGACTTATAAGAATTCACAATATGACCTTATCATCGTCTCCCATGCATCGTCCATCCTCATTTGTTATATTAATGTTCCATGGTTCCAAGGCCAGAGCTCGTTAAAAATCTAAAAATGGACCTTCTGAAACTCTGAGTATTCTAAATTCGAGAAATTTATCAGAATACCTTGATTACTGGTAATACTTCACAGTGCGTCTAGCTGCTATTGAGGATTCAATAATGGAATGTCCTGTTAATTTTGGGAATCCATCAAGTTATGGAATGAGAATAAGTGGGGACGGGGGCGTTGAAATCCCCCGTGTAACGAGCGAGCGGAGCAACTACAGCCGACATACTAACGATTATGACAAGTTAACAATAAACTAAAATTATAAATATACCAGTTTCTTTTATTATTAAATACTTTCCAAATCGTTTCAAACCAATCTTCTAGACTTCCTCCGGATAATAACTTTCTGAACTTCTGTCCGACACCCTTTCAATGTTTCTACGCACTCTATTCACAGCGAATTATTCAATGCAATACCATTACTAACATCGTTCATAGCGACATTTTGCCCGTATTGTAATACTCCCGGAGCAAAAGGTATATCAATAAGAATGTATTTGCTAATCTGGCCATCCCACCGAGAAAATGCAATAAAATCCTGCCGCCCTCCCCTAGCTTTATTAAAATATAATATCATCTAAACCTCCGCCCTTTCACACCCCTCGAAGTTAATCAAAAGAGTTTCAGGAATGATTCCACTGAAGGAGGCGAAAAACTTGGTTCTCATCTTGACGTTCGTTCAATATTAAACGTCAACTAGATCATTCACTCTCGTGAGTCTTATAAGGGTCTTAAATGTAGTACACATACAGTAGTAACACTATCATTATAATTGAATTAACCTTCTTTCTGAATCCAGCGAGCTTAATACTCACTTGATCTAATTTATCTTCTTTACATAAGTGTTTTACTACATTGTGGGTCAAAATTAGATCTTAATGTTTAGAATATCAACTACGATCCCAAAAGAGATACCAACGGAACGCCACAAAATTAATGGGATCAATCAAATCGCCTATATATTTGAACATATAATTAATACCTGATTCAGGATCGCGGAGTGTAGTTTAACCGCCTTCACACCAGACTCCGTTAAAATATCGTGCTTTTTAATTGGTAAAGAACATATCAAAATTTCATTACCTAAGAAACCCTAGCTATATCGCGCTTCCTTCTATAATCAAATTCCGAACCCCACTCGTAAGCACTGGTAATATCAAAGGTATACTAATTTTTATTTCAAGTTAATAACACTACTGTTATTCCAGGATGATATGTGAACACATTGAGTTTTATGGGGATGATAATACCTGGGGTCCGTAGTATTTTTAACATGCTATTAAGAGATTTACATTAATATCCTCATTTATTTGCCGTCTAAAATCCCTTGTCATATCACCTCCAATAATTTTGTCTCAATCAATTTTTATGCATATATTTATTTACTGTAGATTCTCATATTTAATACAAATCTCTTCAATTCTTTAGCGTATATCAATGCGTCTTGGGTAATTATATTTTTCAGGAGCAACCTCATATCAATTTTATTATCTAATATTATGGGGGTCATTAAAGAGTATTAATGAAAGCCGAAGGTGTAATGGAGCGGAAAATAGATCGAGACTTGAAATCGCTACAACATCGTATATGAAGAACTTTCAGCGAACCATCTCTACACTCTTTATAACACACACAAAATAAAAACATAATGAAACCACAAGAGTTTTCAAAATACTCACGACTAATATGATATACCACGATGTTTCACTCCTTACAAATTACACCCGCCTCCTTTATGTAATAATTGGTCTTCTTCTCACTTTTCTGAATTCTACCCAAAATAAAAATGGTATACCTGAATATTTAAAAATGCTTTATTATCTGTAAATAAATCAGAATCGATTCTTCTCGCTGATATTCACATTATTTTCTTGATAAAACATATAATATTTCAATAATATTACGTCCAGTAATGGGGGTAAGAAGGTGCACCTTCTCATCCCAGACTCACGCAAAGGAATGAGATCTTTGCAATAATACCAACATTGATTTCACATTATTCTATATTGTCTTTCTCTCGCACATCACTCTTGATGTGCTATGAAACTTGACAAATCTGGGGTTTTCTGAGGTTTCACCGAGGTGAGAGCAGGTGGGTTGACCTTCCAAGCGGGAGTAGTCTTTAAACTTGCGTTTTAACACCACGCATCAAGCATGCACCACCACCACCTCCTTCCAAATTCTCACCACCGGCTCCGAGATTATTACTTAACGTCGAGAGGTTTCCGATTCATACTGAAGTTTGGTACAAGATAAAATTCTTTCATGATTTATTAAACAATCTCGAACAACTAATATGATACTTGCTAGAGGTAATATAATGCCAAAGACTATTTCCACCTACTGATACTCTGCAAATATTTCTTTTTATTACGCTGCGAAACCAGATTTTCCTGTCATACAGAATCTAATATTTATCTCCGCCTTGTACTTTTTAAAATATTGTAGGGTCTAATGGTAATTTTAATTCTTATCAAATTCCTTGAAAATCTCACTGAGTACAACTTATGTGTGTTTTTCTATAAAACGTTGTAAATAAACTCTCTCTTCCGATGATGGCGTGGGAGACTATTAGTAATGTCATAGAGAGATTTCTTTAAATTTTTCTAATAATGATTTTTTCATTGTACCTTCAACAATCTCCTTCTTTGTGACCCACACTTAAAAGTGGAATCATATACCATTATAAGATAACCAAATAATGCGTAATTCCCACAATTTTTTTTTCTTTCTCAGATACTCTGTCGATAATATATTCTGGAGGTGTAGACTGGGGTCAATTCTTCTCGATAAAAATATTCTTTAAAATCTTTTCACCCTTTCAAATCTTTCAAATGATATTTGTTATAGGTTGAGAATTATTAATTCTATGCGTAATTTTTAAATATTTCCTCTATTTTGTGTGTGAAAACACCTTCGGTTAAACCGCTGGAATGAATCTGGCTAAGAGTCAACTCTGACTGAGTCTCCAACAGCCAATTTTTACTGATTCGTTTCTTATTGGATCTTCCCATTTTTTATAATTTATATCCGAACTGAGTTCCTTATATCATTCAGCGTGACGTAATACCATGGGACTTGAGCAATGGGTTTTTAAAGACCGCCAATCCCCGAGTGCGGAGATGAATATACGATCTACTAATTCCATTGTTACACATTTTGAATAAGTTAAATGTAATTGGCACTTTCCATATACTTGTCTAACATAATTTTACGTTTCAAGCGTTTGGCAAGCACTCTCTGACAATTGGAAGCCATTTGTTTTTCTATCGAAAATACATGATTAACTTTATATGCTATACCTCCTGGAGATACTACTGTTATCCTGTTTATTTAGAAACTCCCTAGCGAGCTTAATCGTAATGCAATCACGATATATTCTTCGCCTTTCATTTCTCCAATATGTTTTGTAATGCATGTAAAGTGCTTCGTCCGTCTTTCTTTTCATGAGTACTGCTTGTAAATATCTTGAAAAAACATCGATAACACACGAGAATGTATTTATATCATCATTTAGCGTATCTGGAAAAATTAGACAATCAACCAAATCACAGGTTAAAATCACTCTGGGTTTAGCGCAATTACTTTCCTACGAGGAAACTTCTAGGTTTAAAGAACTGTTATAAAGTATAATGCGATCTTTTCTGACTTTAAGAAATTTCTGACCTCTTTTTCAATGTATATGGACGGATTGTCGATCTTTTTTACAGCTGTATATAAACTGTTTACCTACACCAAGAATGACCCAGCAGATCCAGGATCACTATAACCTTTTCAATTAATTGCTCGCTCCATTGGTAAAACAATTTCGTAGAATCCTGGCCGTAACACATTGGTTGCGCAACTGTAATGGCTTCTGGTGATTTAATGCAAGGTCTATGAATAAATGCGACCAAAGGGTGACCGTTTTATAGCAGAGTTATTATATATTTACAATTTCCTTATTTTTTTCCTAACACTTGTCGGCCCAGAATCTCTACTTTCCAAATCCCTCATTTAAAATATCTAACAAAATGCGTGGCGTTGAAAAGCATGGTACGACTATATCGCCGCTCTCCGTGAAATATATGTTGAGTAATCAGAATAATTGCTTATATTTGAATGTCTACCTTTAGTAAAAACATTCAGAGAATAATTTCACTGTTACCTGCTTTTAAGAAATAGATCATCAACAAATTATTGTATTTCTCATCAGGTGATGCAATGACATTCTGCGGGGTCGATAATATCGTTACTTAATGTTAATTGTATGATTAATCTCTGAAACTGTTCTAAGGGGTGCGTGATGTCACCCCACATATTATAATGTTTATGAAATTTCTCGAGTATACAATCTTTAGTAATTTTGATGTGAAATAAGATTTGCACTATTCGAATACCGGCAATGATAATATCTCCTTGATGGATAACAAATATATCTAAACGTCAGCAGTTGTGTATGTTAGACAACTCTTCAACATCTCCCCTTATATTTTACGCTCGAGATCTAAAAGTTTCCGCTCTATTAAGTTCAAATGAACTAAAAGTTATCCTCTCATTAAAGTTAAAGTGAACTAAAAATTTCCTCTCTTTAAGTTGAAATGAACTAAAAAGGGTGTTTACCCCATAAGATAGGTGACTGTACACTGTAAGTTTAATGGGGTTTTCAGATGATATAATACGCTTTCTATTCAACAAGGGAGGACCATCAGTATAATATGGTGAGCAGGACTGGCGGCTGCGCGGCGCAGGGGAGGAATTATGATGGAGGTCTGCTTAGTGACGAATCGAGGGCCTCAGGTGTTTCAGAGGAGAGGATATCACTCACAGGGTATTATATTCTATAGCCTTGATGTTTACCCGCATTTCATGGGCGCCTGTCCTGTCCTCGTTGACGCAGGTAGTATTTCCTACCATGGGTGATGAACCGGGTGCATTTACATGATTCGTGGCTATGTCTGTCCTGATGTATGACACCGGAGGTGTTATTGTCTAACTAACCTTGGGTGTGAAGCGCATTACACCATGGTTGGGGTGACCCATCAATGAGCTCTCATAGTGAGAGACTAGTGGGCTGTCACATCCGTGACTGAGCTAGACATCATTCCCCATATTAATATTAAAATGGAACTAAAAGTTTCCTCTCATTAAGTTTAAGGACCTCATCTTCCCAACCCGAACGCACAACATGCTGTCTGTCTGACCTTAGGATTGTACCCAGGTGTTACATGAGATTATCTTAAATTCTACCTTAGGTGCTGAACACGCATTAAAAAATACCGCGTGTGTTGTCGGGAGGAGGGGGCGGCCTATATAAGCTCCAATGAGACCACACCAGTAGGAGCCGAGGAACAGCTGCTTCCATCCTTCATCCGTGACTGACCTCATCTTCCCCCATATTATTTAAAAATGAACTAAAAGTTTCCTCTCATTAATTAAAGGACCTCTTCTTCCAACGGCTGAAGAACCGCACAACATGTGAGAAACGGTAAGTTATGACTTAGAAAATTTCTTGTTTGTTGCATGTTTAATTTTTGTTGAGCATACGAGTGAAAATTTGGGTTAATTTTTGTTAAAAGACATTCGAGTGAAATTTGGGTTTAGCGATTTTTGTTGAAGCATACGAGTGAAATTTGGTTAATTTTTGTTGAAGCATACGAGTGAAATTGGTTAGATTTTGTTGAAGGCCATACGAGTGAAATTGGTTAGTGCGTTAAAAGATGAAATTTTTAATGGAGTTAAATAGTGAATTGGCTGAGAGGAAATTGTTAGAAAATCATGTTTTTTTTTTAGCATTGTTAAATTTATTGTTGAAGCATAATACGAGTGAAATGTTTACACGTGGGTTAGAGTGCGTATAAAAAGGAAATTCATAACAGGATCAGCATATATTCGAGAATACTATGGAATGCATGGTGAAGAGAAGAATAATCGATTAGAACGCAGCGATCGTTGGTAATCGAGAAAGGCGTGTGTACAACGCCAATTAAAGGTTAATGTGCAATTTGGATCTATGGAAGTGCGGCACGTGTAGAAGAGCTTATGGAAGAAGAGCTATAGAAACAGGTATGAGTAACCACTTAAGTGACAATATGTTTGTGCTAGTCACTCGAGAAAAGATATTTATGTTCTGAGATAACATGAAATCTTAATATTTTGGGTATGAATTGGATGTGCATTTTTTTTTCCTCTGTTTCACGTGAAATCATAAAACGTATATTATGACAAAAAGTGAAGGGTGACCTTCTTACCCCCATTACTGTGACGTGAATATTACTATTCCCATGAATCTTTAATATTTGGGGTTTATGAAATGGATGTGCTTTTTTTTCCTCAGTATCATTGAAATCTTAATATTTTTTTTTGGGTTGAGTGAATTGGATATACTTTTTTCCTCTGCAGTGATCTATGACCTGGTAGTGTTTTGTGATCAAACTGCCCAGCTGTGGGAGAGTGCTAGTGTTGGTCACCCTTGGGGAGGTACACAATGCGTAGGTGGCGTGTACTTCTATGAGCCCCCATAAATGATGATGAGAGAGAAACTTAACCTCGTCATGACGTGTCTGACACGCATAATACGAGATGATTAGCCCAGAAGTTATTACAATATATCCAGAATTTTAGAGGTAGACATACCGTGAGGAAATAAAGTGTTCCTTTCAACTAACTAACAGAGAGTTAGATGTATTTTACATGTTTATAGGAGATTATTTCATATCGACAGATGCGAGATATGTATGATAGATCGCCTCTAGCAATGTCGGCTCAGAATCACTTCCAATTATCAGTTATAAAAGGACATTACGTTCAAAACATAATCCGGTGATGAACACGAAATGGACAATTTGTGATAAATTTAGTGGCTTTGTTAGTAAGTGAAGATGAAAACTCTGAAGTAATTGATCGATTGGAGGGAACAAGAATTAGAAAGATACGAGTCAGAGCCTGCAAGATCAGGAAGGATCTGGCTGGATCATAGATCAAGATCGAATCTTTCAGTATCGAATATGTTAAAGTAAATCAGAGTGGGAGTGGGGTCATATGTGGCATACTCCGAGAACTGAGAGGGAAGAGAAATATGTATTTAATCCAGAGATTAATGAGGGGTTATGTGTACTGCGTTGCTTTAGCTGCCATCAATGATAAAAAGAATATGTCCATGTTTTTCATATTCGCAGAGCCAGTTACTACTAAGAGAGTTTGTCTTAATCATGCAAAAACTTCTATAGATGATTCCCATTACACGTGAAAATTAGGTATATTATAGAAGGAAAATAAAGTGTCCCATTATATTATTAATCAATTAAGAAAGGATCAAGATAGGACATTTAGGGCTATGTGTTAGTAAGGGAATAAGAAAATAATAGAGACATTAAGTGCGCGCGTTATTGTTGAATGAAAGTCATTGAGGTTTTCATCAAAGATTTTGACCGGGTACGTTAGTACGACTAATGGACAGAAAAAGGTGTAAAAGAGAGCACTGTCATAAGTTGTTTGATAAGATGAATACACAGGAAGAGTTAGATATCCACGAAAGATGATGTTAAAATTAATCAGGTTCTCTGTATTTCCCCCCGGAAGGAACAACAAGATACACTTGAAAATTATAGGGTCATACGCATGAGCCAAACGAATATATCGTGTATTTGATTTCGAATGTGCATTATACACAACTCTTCCACCGGCAGGTAAATTGAGTCACGTCCATAAAGCCATTGCCTATTGTTAAATTATATTTGATCGCAAAGGAGAAATAGATGTGTATAAAGATTTATAAGGGGAGGATGCTGTTAAATCATTTCTCGCTTTTAAATGTTTAGTGGTGAATGAATACAAATACAAAAGTTTAGGAGGTAGGAAAAGACACAGTATCATGAAATACACATAAGAGCAGAGGAGGATAAGATGGATACCTGCTATGATTCTCGCGAACACATGAGAATTATGTGGTAACACCCATCAAATACGCCCAAGGACAAACAAAAAACCACCTACCGACCATACTTTAAATTTGCAATAATTATATTGGAGCCATATTGCTGCGACGATGTAATATGCATGTAAAAGACAAGAGAAGAAATTATCTGCTTTTTTGTCATAACATGTCGTAATGATTAGAATAATTTAAAGGAATTGAATGTTGATAAAAATAACGTTGAAATTTTCATTCTAAACAAGGATTTTCAAGATTCTTGAAAGTCAGAGATAGGTAAGTGTAGGTTTCAGGATTCACTGTCTTTATTGAATGATCTCTTTCCACGTTAGCAGAACAACATATCAAGGCAGTGTAAAATCCCAGAAATATAACAGAGAGTAATCTGAAAGATGTGCCTCGAGATGTCTTACCTATATTATGTAAAGGAAAACAAATTTGTGTTTATGATTATAGTTGTCTAAGATTAAAGAAGCTCGATGAAACAAAATTACCGATAAAAGAATCATTTTTTTAAAATTCTTTGAGAAAGTAGCGCTATCGCCAAGAAGATTATGACATGCATTGAAAGTGTTTGAGCTTGTAAATGTAAAGCCTTAGGAGATTCTCTTATGTTATACTCTCAAGACAGATGTTGTGTAATGATTAGCCGAGTGGTTCTTCATGAGTGGCGTAGAAACACTCAAAGATACTTTATAAGTTAGACGTTAGTAAATATTATAAGTTTTACCATCAATTCAGTTGGGAATGCATTCCTATTGAAAACTATGTAAAGATTAGATAATGATATAATCCCATGAATTACTTAATGTACTTGATTAAAAGGAATCTCAGAGTGGGTTTACCTGCCAATTAAACAGTATTCAAAGCAGATAATCCCCTAATTAACCCTAATTTAGATGTATGAAGAATGAATGGGCCCTCATATACTATATCCAAGATTTCATTCTTTGTATGCTAGTGCGATGGTTGAAGCTTCTTCACACAGAATGTTTATCCAGAAAATTATAGTAGGCGAATGACGAGAAAAATGCATCCTCGATGTGGGATTAAGTAATGTTCTTTCCTTGAAGGACAAAGAGGGATATTGGATAGAATGTGATACAAGCACATATCCCCCGAGGTAGGCCTAGACTCACTGATGAAGCTCCTTTAATATTATCACATATGAATAAATCAGGCAGAGATGTTCTCTCCTCATTGTGAATCTATATTTAAAAATGAAGGTATAAATATCACCCAAATTCGTAATAGGAAATTAGTGGGCAGTCATTTACCTCAGAAAAATTTTTAGGAATGCGGATTCTAGAATGTTACAGTAATTACTGGAACTTGGGTTAGATGTGAAAAGGTTCATACCATATATGAATATACACAGACAAAAATATTAGAAACCTTTCGATCACTAATATTGCAACAGATAACAGCTCAAGATGACCTCACATTCAAAAGCCACAAATTAACCTAATTAACCTGCCCATATAAGGGAAATCAATGATTGAATATAACAAAGTATGCTGATGAAAAAAATAGATATATCAATAATTGAGAAAGCATTAATTAGAGCGCGAGTAATGAGATCCTTTGTTAAACGAATATACTCACAATTAAATCAAGATAGAGTGATTTAGCACAGTTACAATAAATGATAAATTAAGAAGTTAAGCAACCACTTAATCTGGGCGCTATCAAATTCTTGAGATAGCTAAAAGGAGCGATTGAATAAATATCGACAAGTAGTATAGTAGTAGTTTTATAACTATATAGTGGACTAGATTATATATTTATTCTCATAATAAGTGTCTACTAAAAATAATTCATAAAATATAACTACATACATGGTGAATATAGAGATTTATTAAGTATAAAATATAATTTTACTGTAAATACTATAAATATAATTATAAAATAATAATATTATAATAATAATATTTATACAAATATAATTAGTTAATATAATGGTAGTAATAATAATAAATATAAAAATTATATAAAATAGGGTATAAGTTAAAGCAAAATGTTTTATTAATTGTAAAATAACTAATTAGTAATAAAGATATGAAAAAAAACAATAATAAATAAATAGTACTTATTTAAAGAAATAAAAAGTTAATAATATGTTTAATATCATTTTTGGTATAAGTATTTAAAACAGCATTAATTGGTGATGAAGTAAGACTTCTTTAATACCGATACTGACTCCTAGATATTTTTAGCTTGCAAGAGTAAAGATTTTGTACCACCGAGTTAAAAAGTGAACCATTGTTAGGATATATGGATTTGTCAAATTTCAGTCTGAGCAGTAGCCCTATATATGATGATAGTAGATAAAGGTTGAGGCAGGGGTTATAGAAATCTGAAATGATGATAACCATATTAAGCGATTTGATAGCCGCTGAAAGCAAAAATGTATGATCTGTCAAGATTGGCAGGAAGATCATACTAATGTCAGCAAGAGCCAAGGGTATCTCCTTCACAATTTATGCCATTATAACACCATGCCATAGATATAAGAATGTTTTAATCAAATGAATATATAGGAATTAGCGTACACGTGTAAGTCTATAGGTTAATGATAAAAGGTGAAATAGTACGGTAAAAATTAATAGCGAGAGGTTAGTACAGCCTTTGATGATAAAATGATATCATTTGAATACTAATGAATCCTTGGCTATGACACCCAGAAATTCCACCATCTAACGTACGGAGAATAAGTGATGTATTGCTTGTATAATAAATAATGAAAAAAAAAATATTGTGTATTAGTGTTAATCCTGAAATGTGGGTTCTTTCAGATTGAATGAAAAATTGTTTTTTTCCCTATATGCGTATATAGTAGGGGTAAAGTTCGACATGATTCAGCCTGTGTCTTGGGTCCCTTTAGTTCAGTTTAACTTAATAAGGAATACTGACGTCACTGACATAGGGTCGACATGATTCAGCCTGTGCGCGTGACGTCACTGACATAGGAGCGACCTGATTCAACCTGTGTGCTGGGTCAACACGTGACGTCACTGACCGCCGAGTAAACGCTTTTTTTAGTTCATTTAACTTAATGAGAGGAAACTTTTAGTTCATTTGACTTAATGAGCGGAAACTTTTAGTTCATTTTAAAATAATAAGGGGAAGATGTTTAGACCTGTAGTAAGCATGGCCCCATAGGAGGAGTCTATTTTGAATGCTTTACCCCCAGAGGGGGGAATCCAAAAAACCTTGATCCGAGGAGATGGAGAATTTCGAAAACCCCATAGGGGGGGAATCCAAAAACTTGTATTATCGAGAAATTTTTGGGGTTGGGGGGTGAAAGTGGGAGGTGTTTTAGTAGTATTCAGTGGTGTAATTGGGAGTACTCAAATTGTGTTTTTTGGAAGTGTTTCATGGTGATTTTGGTGGTGTTTTGAGTGTATTCAGTGGTGTTTTAGTATTCAGTGGTGTATTTGGGAGTACTCAAATGGTGTTTTTGGAAGTGTTTCAGTGTTGTTTGGAAATGTTCAAAGGTGTTCAAAGGTGTTTTAAGTGTGTTCAAATGTTGTTTTGTTTTGAAGGTGTTCAAAGGTGTTTTGAGGTTATTCAAAGGTGTTTTGAAGGTGTTCAAGGGTGTTTATGTGAGTATTCAAAGGTGTTTTTTGAAGGTGTACAAATGATTATGAGAGTACTTATGAAGGTGTTCAAATGATGTGCAAGAGTACTTATGAAGGTGTTCTGGGAGTATTCAGAGGTGATTTTGGGGGGTGTTCGAATGATGTTTTGGAGTATTTCAGTGTTGTTTGGAAATGTATAAAGGTATTTTTGTGAGTATTCAAATGATTTAAGAGAGTGTTTTGAAGGTGTTCAAAGTAAAAGTGCGTATTTAACTTCGTAATATGTAAAATTGTGACTAGTGAATTTATCGAAAAGTGGTTATAAGTGTTGTGGTGACTTTCTGATGTACTGTATCCCCTTATTAACTTTAATGAACTAAAAGGGTTAAAACGAGAAAAATTGGGGGTTATGAGTGAAAATTGTGAGGTGTTGGTTGGAGTGTGAGGGTTCGGGAGGGTGGGGAGGAGGTTACTTCGTGGGGGGGAGTGACCTGAGATGAAATAGTTAAAAAAATGTCTAGACTTGTGTTGTAAAGAAATTGTTGGATTGTTATGGGTATTAACGAAACAAAAAATGTGACTTTTCTGATGATGAAAATGTTTTCCCTATGATGTAGGTACTATATCCCCTTATTAACTTTAATGAACTAAAGGGTCGTCATGATTCAGCCTGTGTGCGTGACGTCACTGACATAGGGGGCGACCTGATTCAACCTGTGTGCGCGTGACGTCACTGACCGCCGAGTAAACACGCTTTTTTTAGTTCATTTAACTTAATGAGAGGAAACTTTTAGTTCATTTAACTTAATGAGAGGAAGGTTTTAGTTCATTTTAAAATAATAAGGGGAAGATGTTTAGACCTGTAGTAAGCATGCTTACCCCCAGAGTGGGGAATCCAAAAAAACTTGATCCAAGGAGATGGGGTCTTGGTATTATCGAGAAATTTTGGGGTGGGAGTGAAAGTGAGAGGGGTAATCCAAAAATTTGATCCAAGGAGATGGAGAATTTCGAAAACCCCATAGGGGGGATCCAAAAAACTTGATCCGAGGAGATGGAGTCATGGTATTGTCGAGAAAATTTGGGGTGAAAGGAGGGGTACCCAAAAAACTTAAACCAAGGAGATGGAGAATTTGTTTTTCGAGAAATTTTGGGAATGGGGGTGAAAGTGAGAGGGGGAACCTCAAAAATTTGATCCGAGGAGATGGAGTTATGGTATTGTCGAGAAAATTTGGGGTGAAAGGAGGGGTACCCAAAAATTTGATCCAAGGAAATGGAGAATTTCGAAAACCCCATAGGGGGGAACCCAAAAACTTGGTAATATTGAGAAATTTTTGGGATTGGGGGGTGGAAGGAGGGACAATCCAAAAAAAACCTTGATCCAAGGAGATGGAGAATTTCGAAACCCCCATAGGGGGGAATCCAAAAACTTGGTAATATCGAGAAATTTTGGGATGGGGGGTGAAAGTGAGAGGGGGAACCTCAAAAACTTGATCCGAGGAGATGGAGAGCAAAAGGGAAAATAAAATTCAAAAAAAATTCGAAAAAAATCGGAAAAAAATTCGAGGCGCGGGGGCGATCCGGACGACGCTGCAGAAGGCGCAGCAGAAGGCGCGGGCGGGGGCTCGCGAAGGGCGCGGGCGGGCGCGCGGGCGGGGCGGGGCGCGCGGGCGGGCGCGCGGGCGGGGCGCGCGGGCGGGCGCGCGGGCGGGCGCGCGGGCGCGCGGGCGCGCGGGGGCGGGGGTCGCGAAGGGGGGGGGGTCGTGGGGCGGGGGTACTGGTTGGGGGGGTCAAGGGTGAGGTAGTCTCGAGGGCGAGGTCATGGTCAAAACCGGAAGTAACACCTAGGTGTGAAAAGGTGACCCTCCAGCCGCTGGTCCTAGACCGGAAGGGTGCGCTCAGTGGAACGCCTAAACCGGAAGGGTGCGCCCAGTGGAAGGCCTAAACCGGAAGGGTGCGCCCAGTGGAAGGCCCTAAACCGGAAGGGTGCCCCCAGTGGAAAAATCGACTACTTATAGGCGTATCAAAAGAGGGGATGGGCAGTTAAGAAATCAATATATTCAATTAAAGAGAGAAAAAAGAAAGGAATAAGAAAAGCACAAAGGGATTATGAGGCTAAGGTCGCAAGGGATTCAAAGACTAACCCAAAAGGGTTCTTTCAGGTATACAGAAGTGAGATTAAGGACAAGATTGGCCCACTTAAGAGTAACTCTGGTCAGATCACTGACAGTGATAAGGATATGTGAAATTCTCAATACCTACTTCCTCTCAGTTTTCACCCAGGAAAATACTAGCGGTATACCTGAAATAATGATTATTTTAGAACAGGATTAAACTATGTACGATTGCGGTAAAATAGTGACCCCTTTGGGCCCCCAGACAAATAGAGAAAAAATAAAACCTAAAAAATTTCCCCGGCCCTTTATGAAAATGTTTTTCAAGGGTGTTTTTAAAAAAATTTTAAAGGGGGAACTTAGCCCTACCTTTGGCTAATCTTTTTAAAACCCTATAAATACAAAATGGGGATAGTGCCCGAAAAAGTGGAAAAGGGGAAATGTAATACCCTTTACAAAGGGAAGGGGAAAGGTCCTTGGCTTCGAACTTTAGACCCAAAAAGCCCTTTCCTCCCTAGTGGGGAAAAATTTTTGGAATCAATAAAAAGCCGAAGCAATTTTTTAGCTATTTTTGATAGGCATTTGATTGATTAATGAACCCCAACACGTTTTTTCATTTGGGGGTTCCCCCTTTAGAATTTACTAAATTTTTCACCCAAGTCTTTGGGGGTAGATCAAGGTTTAAAGAATATGAAATTTGGATATAATGGGAAACTTTAGTAAGGCTTTCGAAAAAGAGTTCCAATAAGAACTATGAGGAAAAAATTAAGGCACACGGGGGAAAAGGAGGAGAAAAATTTTTTCCCGGGTAGAGGGGAAGGGGTGACAAATGGAGCAGGAGTTTTCATTAAAAAGGGGAGAAAACAGAATGGGAGCACGTCCAAGCGGTGTTCCTCAGGGGTCAGGGGTTGGGCCCCTTGTTTTTTAAAAAAAAAAAAACCCAAAAAAAAAAATAAAGACATAGATGAGGGGAATTTAAAAAGCGACATAAGCAAATTTATGATGACACGAAAAAAAGGCCGGGCCAATTATTCTAATGAGGGGAAATAGGCACTCCAGGATGATTTGGGGAAAAGAATTTATGCAAAGGTCGGGGAAGTGGCAGATGCAGTTTAATATAGACAAATGCAAAGTTTAATTGTTGGGACAGGAAAATAAAACCCTGCCCCATATAAAATAAATAATGGGGATCTTAATATTGATGTGAAAAGGGTTTAGGAAATTCTGGTTAGCAGTAATTTTAAAACCAAAAAACAGTGCATTTGTGTTCGCAATAAAGCTAAAAAGAATTCTTT
>NC_069413.1:31797639-31802639 GCF_026875155.1 Cherax quadricarinatus
ACATTCTGTCTCATTCTGATCACCTGGTCTTTGACTGTTGTCTGCCTACTGATGTGGCTATAACAACAATTCGGGTCAGTCTTGTGATTTTCGATGCTATTCATTTTCCACTGTCACTGGGCCTCCCTCCATACCTCTGCATACTCGTCTGGCTCTGCGAAGATCTCCTTATTTTCGTGTGGTCTCTGTCTTCTGTACTTTTTCCATTCTCTATTGACTTCGTTTTTGCATCCTTACACCGTCGTGGTAATCCAGAGGCTCGTTTGGTATTCCCAGTGTTTCTGTTGCCCTTGGGAATAAACCTTTTCATGTCTCCTTGCATTTTGTTGTTACATATTCCATCATTCGTTTACTGGCTTTCCTGCCAGTTCTCTGTTCCACGGGATCTCTGCAGGAAGTTCCTCAACCATATGTTAGTCCCTCTTTTATAGTCAGGCTTTTCCCTTTCAACTAATGTTACTCTCTCACGTGCCAACTCTTACTATGTATTCAAAGCAAAGAACCTCGTGGTCGCTTGCTCCTCGGGACTCTATAGTGATGTCCTCAAATGTATGAACAATGATACAATGCCTGAACAAGGTTCATTCTTGCTGGTTCATTATCCACTCTCACTCTGGTTGTGTCCTTAACATGTAACTGTTGGTGTCCATGAGGCTTTCCAGCACCACGTCCAGCTCTTGGTCTCCATGTTTCGGGGTCCCCCATGTGCTCCAGTTTTCACTAGTCAATCTCCCTGTGGTTGAAATCCCCCATAACTGCATCTTTGGCCTATGCTGGAGTGAGCTCTTATTGCCCCTCAGCAAGTGTGTCCACCTTTGCTCTGTTGCTATCTTCATATTCCTCTCTTGGCTCCTGCAGTTCTGTGGTGGATTATACATCACTGCAAATTGACCACATGTGCTCCCCAGACGGAATGCACCTTCTATGTAGTCTCTTTCTCCGTCTGTCTATGCATCCAATTTCTCGAATTTCCATCGGTTTTTTACGAGCAGAGCAACCCGCTCCACCTCTGCCCCTTCTATCTTTTCTCATGATCTGGTATTCCTGGTGGAATATTGCATCTGTTATTGTCTCCGTGATGGTTTGGTTTCTGTAACTGCTATGATGTCTGGGGACTTCTCATTAATTTTTTTCTTGCATTCATCATGTTTATTCGTTAATCCTTCCGCATTTGTGTACCAAATCTTCAATTCTGTTCTATACTGTAACTGTAAGTGTAGGGGGTGGGAAAACTGAGGGGGATCGGTGTGTGATGGTTGGTTTGGAGTGTAAGTGCCTTGGGGGGTGGCGTGGCTGGAGTCCTTCTGCAGGTGTTTCTGGGGGGTGCTGCTTGTCCTTCCACCTGTCTGGGGTTTATTCTGCTCTCATTTTTCATTTCCTCCCAATTTCTCCTTTCATTTTTTGCACTCTCTCTTTTCAAATCATCCTTTTCCTCCTGTGTTATGGTCTCGATCGAGGTACACACTCTTGAACTCCTGTTTGCCTCTCAGCAGTGGCTTTCTCCTGCAGGATCATGGCTCGGGTGATTCGGCCTTGATATTACTTTGAGAAAGCGATTTACTTTTCTTTGTGAACACTCGATTCTCTGAAATATTTGCCTCCCTGGTCATGTCCACCTAGCGATCTCCTGCATGATACATTCATTCGCTTTTTTCTTTTTTCTCCTACTGCTTTCTTTCATAAGTTTTCCCTTTAGCTCGTCTTAGCCCATAGAAATATATAAAATATATCAAAAAAACTGTTCTCGCCCTTTCACCTCCCACTGTGAATCCCTTGCATCCTCTGAGGTGTTTTAGTTCCTTCCATGGAGTGTTCCTTCCTTCAGTCCCTTCCTAGCTATGGCCCTATTGCTCATGGTTTGCCCTTCCTGCCTCACTTGTTCCTGGCCCACACAGGTGTCTGATAAGGTGCCCTGCCCACATGCCTAGTTCCTTCAATGGCTTCCAACCTCTCATTCTGTCCTAGTGGGCTCCCTGCCTTGTTTTGGCCACTTGTGGGCGTTTTGACAGGACCTCTGGCAAACCAGTTTAGCATTCCATGCTCCCGTCTTTCCCATTGTCTGTTGTTGAGCAGCATTGCTGATGATATCTTCTGTATATCTTTGTCTCTATCAGTTTCAGATGTCTCAGCTCCTCTTCTAATTCTTGTATCGTGTTTTCTGCTGCTGTGGCATGTTGCTTCCTCCTTCTGCTTTCTGCTGCTAACTCTCCTCCTTCTTCCTTGCAAGCTCATCTAGCTCCTTCCCAGTCTTCTCCTTTTTTGAGCCTCTGCTCCCAGTCCTCCCTCCCAGATTCGTTCTTCGGGCCCTTGTTTTCATCCTTGTTCTAGGTTCCCATTGCTCCACAGAAGGAAAGGGGAGAGGTGGTTAGGGGGAGGGGAATAGATGGTTTTAGGGGGAGTGGGGGATGGACTGGTTATTGGGGAGAGGGAGGATGGTTATTGAAGGGGGAGAGGTGTTGGGGGGAGGGGGTTAGATGGTTTAGGGAGGGGTTAGATGGTTTGGGGGAGTGGTTGGTGGCTCGGGTGTGGGGGGGAGGTGGTTAGGGGAGGGGAGAAGGTGGTTTGGGGAAGGGAGAGTATGTGTTTGTGTTTAAGGGTATATGTGCTTGAGAAGTGTGCTTGTGTATGTGTGTGTGCATGTGCGGGCGGGAGAGAGTGAGGGATGGATTTTGCGGGGAGGGGGGAGGGGGAGGGGGAGGGGGAAGGGGGAGGGTGAGAGAAGAATGAGTGACCCTTAGAGCAGGGGAGGAAGGTGTGTTATTTTCGTGTGTGTATGGGATTAGAAGGGAAGGGAGGGGAAAGAGGGGTCCGAGGCAAAGTGCCACTTGATAACTTGTGTGGGTGGGTGAGTGTACTCACCTAGTTGATGTTGCAGGGGTTCGAGTCCAAGCTCCTGGCTCCCGCCTCTTCATGGTCGCACTAGGGCACTTCCCTTAACCAAGGAGCTTTTATCGTACCTCTGCTTAAGCTATGTAAGGGACTGCCTCCACAAATTCTCTTCCCAAACTATTTCACATCCTGAATACTCTGTGGTAAAGAAATACTTCCTTACTTCCCTGTGATTAATCTGTGTTTCATGCTTCCAACTGTGTCCCCTTGTTGCTGTGTCCAGTCTCTGGACATCCTGTCTTTTGCCCACCTTGTCAAGTCCTTCAGTTATTTGTAAAGTCTTTATCATGTCCCCCTATCTCTCCTAGTCCTCAGTGTCGTTCAGGTGATTTCCTTACCTCTCTAGTAGGACATACCTCTTCGCTCTGGGACTAGCTTGTGGCCAAACCTTGCACTTTCTTAGTTTCTTTACATGCTTGGCTAGGTGTGGGTTCCAAAATGGTGCCGCATACTCCAATATGGGCCTAACGTACACAGTGTACAGGGTCCTGGACGACTCCTTATAAGATGGCCGGAATGCTGTTCTGAGTTTTGCAGGGCGCCATATGCTGCAGCAGTTATTTGGTTGATGTGGCGCTTCAGGAGATGTGCCTGGGTGTTATACTCACCCCAAGATCTTTTTCCTTGAGTGAGGTTTGTAGTCTCTGGCTCCCTAGACTGTACTCGTCTGCGGTCTTCTTTGCCTTCCCCAATCTTCAGACTTTGCACTTGGTGGGATTGAACTCCAGGAGCCAATTGTGGACCAGGTCTGCAGCCTGTCCAGATCCCTTGTAGTTCTGCCTGGTCTTCGATCGGATGATTATTCTCAATCAACTTACGTCATCTGGCCAAACGGTGACTCCTCAGTGATTTATTCTGTCTGTCATGTCGGTCACAAATAACAGAAACAGCACTGGTTCCTAGGACTGGACCCCTGTGGGACCACGCTGGTCACAGGTGGCCCACTCTGACACCTCGCCACGTACCATTAGTCGTTGCTTGTCTTCCTGACAGTAATATTCCATGATCCATTGATCAGTGCATAGAGTCCAGAGGAGAGAGTCCTGCTTGGTCCTCCAGTTTTTTGCACTAATCTCTGTGTGGTAATGTGGTTCAATACGCCTTTTGCAGTCAAGAAAATTGCAAATCTACCCACCCCTCTCTCTCTGGTCTTATGCTGTCCTTGTCCTAGAACTCCAGTAGGTTTGTGACACAGGATTTTCCATCCCTGAAACCATGTGGAGTGCTGTTGATGAGGATTCATTCCTTTCTAGGTGTTCCACCACTCTTCTCCTGACAATCTTTCATGACTTTGCAATACTATACATGTCAGTGACACTGCTCTGTAGTTTAGTGCTTCATGTCTGTATCTTTTTTAAAGATTGGACTACATTTGCTGTCTTCTTGCCTCAGGCAAATTCCCTTGTTTCGATAGTTGTATTGAATTACTGTTGAGAGGGGTTCTCTTAGAGCTCTCTCCTCTATCAGGACCCATGGAGAGATGTTATTGGCCCCATTGCTTGGATAGTATCTAGCTCACTCAGATGCTCTAGCACTTCTCTTCCTCGGTGGTGTTGTACCGTGTCCAGTACCTGGTGATGTGCACCACACTCTCCGTCCCTCTGGAGCCAATTCTGTCTCCTCTGTGAACACTTCTTTGAATTCTCTTGTTGAGTTCCTCACTTACTTCGGTATTTCTTGTTGTCTCTCCTCCTTCCTTCCTTCCTTATCCTGATTACCTGGTCCTTGACTGTTGTTTTCCTCCTTGATGTGGCTGTATAACAGCTCGGGGTAGATTTGGCTTTCGTGCTATGTTGTTTTCACATTGTCGTTGGGCCTCCCTTCTTATCTTGCATATTCGTTTTCGGCTCTACGACTGATCTCCTTATCTTCTGGGGTTCTTTGCCTTCTATATTTCTTCCATTCCTAGCACACTTGGTTTTTGTCTCCTTGACCTTTGGTGAACCATGGATCATCTGGCTTTTTTTCATTATTCTGTTACCTTGGGTACAACCTCTCTCAGCTCCTGGCACATGTTTGCTACATATTCCATCATCTCATTAACTGGCTTCCCCTGCAGTTTCTCTGGTCCCACTGAACCCATTCAGAAGTTCCTCATTCCTGTGTAGTCC
>NC_069413.1:31811750-31841292 GCF_026875155.1 Cherax quadricarinatus
TCCCAAACTATCTATGCGAAGCTTCAGCCTCCTATTTTCCTCCTGAAGAAGTAGAATCTCCTTCAACACTTGAACCTGAGATTCTAAAACACTACAACAAGCCATGGTGCTTGGTAACACCCCACGCTAACTCCCAAGAGCTTAGGCAGGTAGGACCGCAGGTGACCACTGACCTCAGGGTGATTTCTATCACAAGGAGATTAATTGGGAAAACCTGGAGCCACTTGGGGATTCCAAAACATGGAGAGCCAAGATGATGGATGTGGTGCTGGCAAATCTCTTCCGTCAACATGTAAGGGACACTACTAGAGGGAGAAGTGAGGCTGAACCAGCAAGAATGGACCTCATATTTGTCTTTAGTACCTCGGACATCTAGGGCATCACACATGAAAGGTCCCTCAGAGCTGGTGAGTTACAAGTGGAGAGAGTAACAGGAGTAGGATTGGAAAAGCCAAACTAGAAAAGGGAGGACTACACAGACATGCGGAACTTCCTGCAAGATGTTTAGTGGGAAAGAGAATTGATAGGAAAATCAGTAAACGAAATGATGGACTACATGACAACAGAATGCAAGGGGGCAGAGGAGGGGTTTGTTCCAAAGTGCAACAGAAATAATGGGAAGATCAGAACGAGCCCTTGGTTCACCTAAAGGTGTAGGGAGGCAAAAATTAAGTGTGCTAGAGAATGGAAAAAGTACAGAAGATAAAGGACCCAGGAAAATAAAAAAAATTGTCGAAGAACCAGAAACGAGTATGTACATATAAGGAAGGAGGCCCAGCGACAGTATGAAAACGACATAGTATCGAAAGTCAAGTCTAACCTGAAGCTGTTGTATTGCCGCATCAGGAAGAAACCAACAGTCATGGACCAGGTAATCACCATGAGGAAGGAAGGTGGGGGAGCTGACTAGAAACGACCAAGAAGTAGGTGAGGAGCTCAACATGAGATTTAAAGAAGTATTTACAGTGGAGACAGAAAGGGCTCTGGGAAGTCAGAATAGGGGGGTACACCAACAAGGGATATACGAACAAGTGCTGGATGAAATAAACACAAACGAGGAGGAGGTGAGGCAGCTGCTAAATGAACTTGATACCTCAAAGGCAGTGGGACCGCATAACATTTCTCCATAGGTCTTCAGAGAGGAAGCAGAGATGCTGTGCGTGCCAATAACAACAATCTTCAACACATCCATTGAAAATGGGCAACTACATGATGTACAGAAGACAGCAAATGCAGTCCCAATTTTTAAGAAAAGAAACAGACACGAGACATACTATTCACTGACGTGGATAGTATGCAAAGTCATGGAGAAGATTATCAGGAGAGTGGTGGAGCACCAAGAAAGGAGCAAGCATATGAATGACAACCAGCACGGATTCAGGGAAGGAAAATCCTGTGTTACAAACCTACTGGAGTTTTATGACTAGGTAACAGAAGTAAGACACGAGAGAGAGGGGTGGGTAGATTGCATCTTCTTGGATTGCAAGAAGGCCTTCGACACAGTTCTTCACAAGAGATTAGTGCAAAAGCTAGAGGATCAAGCAAGCATAACAGGAAAGGCACTGCACTGGATCAGACAATACCTGACAGGGATGCAATAACGAGGTGTCAGATTGGGCACCTGTGAATGGAGGGGTTCCACAGGGGTCAATCCTAGGACCAGTGCTGTTTTTGGAATATGGATTACGAACACAGGTAAGAATGGCCTGTGAGATCTCGTCGTAATGGGAATATGGAGGAAACAAAACTCAGCAGTAGACTATTAATTATATTTGCCTTCACCAGATGATATATACAAGTATGTATACTATATACAAACAAAATAGAAAGTGTACACCACGGTGACAGATGGCAAAGCAGAAGCCAGAGAGAGTGCACCATACTCAACCAGCAGCTAGGCAAGTCTGCCTAAACTTACTGCAAGTGAACCACATTGCTTTAGCTTTGGCGGGCTTGCCTGTAATTGGCCAATGATCCAAGGTACTGATTTAACGATTGATACCCTATCGATCGTTAAACCCTTAACATCCGGTTCGTTGGTTGGGAGGCAGCCTATATGGGACTGTGACATAAGCCAAATAAACTGTAACATACTCTTTGCATGCTGCAATATATTAATGACATGACGGAAGGGATAGACTCAGAAGCGTCCCCGTTTGCAGATGATGTGAAGTTAATGATGAGAATTAAATCGGATGAGGATCAGGCAGGACTACAAAGAGACCTGGACAGGCTGTAAGCCTGGTCCAGCAACTGGCTCATCGAATTTAACCGAGCCAAATGCAAAGTCGTTAAGATTAGGGAAGGCAAAGAAGACCACGGACAGAGTATAGCATAGGTGGCCAAAGACTGCAAACCTCATTCAAGGAAAAGGTTCTTGGGGTGAGTATACTACCGAGCACATCTCCTGAGGCGCACATCAACCAGATAACTGCTGCATCATATGGGTGCCCGGCAAACCTAAGAATAGCATTCCGATACCTCAGTAAGGAATCGCTCAAGACTGTGTACACTGTGTGCGTCAGACCCATATTCGAGTACGCAGCACCAATTTAGAACCCACACCTGGTCAAGTACATCAAGAAATTAGAGAAAGTGCAAAGGTTTGCAACAAGACAGGTTCAAGAGCTAAGGGGGAAATTTTCCAAACGAAAAAAGGGTTTTAAGGGAAAAATCGGCCTAAACACTGGGGACAGGAGTGTCAGGGGAGTAGGAATTGACAAAATGGAAAGTGAAAGGATGTTCCCGAGAGGGGGCACAGGGAAAAAAGGGGGCAGAATGGGAAGTTTAAGAATAGAGGGGGTTTAAAAGGGATGTTTTGGGAAATATTTTTTCCTTCTTTTAGTTATCAGGAATTGGGGAAAATTTTGGTAAGTGCGTAGTGGAAAAAGGAAAAATACTGGTTTTTAAAACGAAATTTGATAAAATTTATGAAGCAGGGGTAGAGAGGAACCCAGTAGGGGATCCCGTGAAAAGGGCGGGGCCCGGGTATGGGTCGACCCCTTTCAAACCCCCACAGTAGATGAGTTCCCCCACGAGGGGGTGAGCCCAAAAAACACGACACACCAAAAACAAAACAACACACACCCCCCACAGACCACACACACACACAAAACACAACACACCCCCCAAAACCCCCACCACAAAATACATACACAAAACACACACACACACACAAAACACACCACACACACACAAACACCAACCCAAATCATACATTAAAAACCCACCCCAAACACACCCCACCCCAACCCCACACGCAGGGGATAGGGGGGGAAAATGATTAAAAGACATACCAAAAAATGAGAGTAAATTTACAAGGGGGCAAAGACAGGATTTTCCCGAGATTGGGGCCCCAAACAAAAAAAGGGGGGCACAGTTGGAATTTTAAGACACGATGAAACAAGGGATGTTAGGAAATATTTCTTCAGCCAAAGATAGTCGCCAAATGGAATAGGGTTTTGGGGAAACGATGTAGTGGAGGCAGGATCCATACTTGCTTTAAGCAGAGGTATGATAAAGCTCACGGTTCAGGGAGAGTGACTAGTAGCGATCAGTGAAGAAGCGGGACCAGGAGCTCGGACTCGACCCATGCAACCCTCAACTAGGTGAGTACAACTAGGTGAGTACACACACACACACACACACACACACACACACACACACACACACACACACACACACACAACCACACACACACACATCACACACACACACACACCACACACACACACCACACACACACACACACGTACTCATACATACACACACACACACACACACACACACACACACACACACGTATCTTCATACAACACACACACACACACACACACACACACACCACACGAGGAGAGGTTAAGGGAAATCAACCTGACGACACTGGAGGACAGGAGAGATAGGGGGGACATGATAACGACATACAAAATACTGAGAGGAATTGACGAGGTGGACAAAGACAGGATGTTCCAGAGATTGGACACAGTAACAAGGGGACACAGTTGGAAGCTGAAGACACAGATGAATCACAGGGATGTTAGGAAGTATTTCTTCAGCCACAGAGTAGTCAGTAAGTGGAATAGTTTGGGAAGCGATGTAGTGGAGGCAGGATCCATACATAGCTTTAAGCAGAGGTATGATAAAGCTCACGGCTCAGGGAGAGTGACCTAGTAGCGATCAGTGAAGAGGCGGGGCCAGGAGCTCGGACTCGACCCCCGCAACCTCAACTAGGTGAGTACAACTAGGTGAGTACACAACACACACACACGTACTCATACATTACACACACACACACACACACACAACACACACACACACACACACACACACACACACACACACACACGCAGGAAAGATAGGGGGGACATGATAACGACATACAAAATACTGAGAGGAATTGACAAGGTGGACAAAGACAGGATGTTCCAGAGATTGTACACAGCAACAAGGGGTCTGTATAGCCACATTAGGAGGAAGACAACAGTCAAGGACCAGGTGATAAGGCTGAGGAAAGAAGGTGGAGAACTCACAAGAAACGATCAAGAGGTATGTGAGGAGCTCAACACGAGATTTAAGGAAGTATTTACAGTAGAGACAGGAAGGACTCTGGGGGGACAGACCAGATGGGGACACCAGCAAGAAATACACCAACAAGTGTTGGACGACATACATACAGATGAGGAGGAGGTGAAGAAACTGCTAAGGGACATCGATACCTCAAAGGCAATGGGACCGGACATCTCCCCGTGGGTCCTTAGAGAGGGAGCAGATATGTTGTGCGTGCCACTTACCACAATCTTCAACACGTCCTGGAACTGGGCAACTACCTGAGGTATGGAAGACGGCAAATGTAGTTCCCATTTTTAAAAAAGGAGGACAGAAAGAAGGCACTAAACTATAGACTGTGTCATTGACGTGTATAGTATGCAAAATTATGGAGAAGATTATCAGGAGGAGAGTGGTAGAGCACCTGGAACTGAACAAGAGTATAAATGCCAACCAGCACGGATTCACGGAAGGCAAATCCTGTGTCACAAACCTTCTGGAGTTTTATGATAAAATAACAGAAGTAAGACACGAGAGAGAGGGGTGGGTTGATTGCATCTTCTTGGACTGCAAGAAGGCCTTTGACACAGTTCCTCACAAGAGATTAGTGCAGAAGCTAGAGCATCAGGCGCATATAAACAGGAAGGGCACTGCAATGGATCAGAGATACCTGACAGGGAGGAAACAACGAGTCATGGTACGTAATGATGTATCACAGTGGGCACCTGTGACGAGCGAGGCCCAACAGGGGTCGGTCCTAGGACCAGTGCTATTTTGGTTATGTAAAACGAATGAGGGAAAGGGTTAGACTCAAATTTCCCCTTTTGCAGATGTGTAAAAGTTAATGAGGAGAATTAAATTGATGGGACCAGGGCAGGATTTCAAAGAGCCCCTGGAAGACTGGACACCGGGGCCCAGCAAATGGCTTCTCGAATTTTAATCCTGCCAAACAAAGTATGAAGATGGGGAAGGGCACAAAAGCCCACAGACAGATTTGGGGTAGGTGGCCAAAGCTGCAACCTCATCAAGGAGAAAGAATTTTGGGGTGGTATAACACCGGCATGTCCCCGGGAAAGCACACTAAATCGGGTAATGCTCCCAGTAGGGGGCGCCTGGAAAACCCCTGAGAACGCTTCGATCCTTAGTAAGAATCGTTCAAGACACTGTCACGTGTATGTAGGCCATACTGGGTTGCAGACCTGTTTGGAACCCACTTTATAAAGCAGTCAAAAATAGAGAAAGTACAAAGGTTTGCCCCAAGGTTAGTTCCAGAGTAAGGGGAAAGGGGCCCATGAGAAAGATTAAGGGAAATCGGACTGGGCGACACTGGGGCAGGAGGGTCGGGGAGACTTTATAAGACATTAAAATACTGCGTGGGAAAAGACAGGTGGACAAAGAAGGATGTTCCGGGAGGGGGGCACAGAAAAAAAGAGGCCCCCAATTGGAAAATTTAAGACACAAAAAGGTCAGAGAGATATTAGGGAAATATTTCTTTAGTCATAGGTTGTAAAGGCAGGTGGAATAGCCCAGAAAATGAAAGTTGTGGAGGCAGGAACCCTACCAGTTTTAAGCGAGTTTGTAAAGCTCATGGGCGGGGAGAGAGAGGGCCCCGAGAACCGGTGAAGGGCGGGGGGCAGGGGCTAAGACCCACCCTGCAACCCCAAATAGGTGGTACAAAAAGGTGAGTACACCAATTACACATCACACATCACACCCACAAAACCCAAACACACACACACACACACACACACCCCACAAAGGGGGAGATGGGGGGGGGAGTAACGACATACAAAAAAACTGAAGGAATTGAAAGGTGACAAAAGGATGTTCAGAGATTGCACGCAGCAAAAAGGGGTCACGTTGGAAGTTGAAGACCAGAGAATCACAGGGTGTTAGGGAAATATTTCTTCGCCCCCGAGTAGTCGCAAGTGGAATAGTTTGGGAAGCGAGAGGGAGGGATGATCCCTACATAGCTTAAGCAGAGGTATGATAAAGCTCAGGTTCAGGGAGAGTGACCTAGTAGCGTCAGTGAAAAGGGGGGGCCAGGAGTCGGACTGACCCCCGCAAACTCAAATAGGTGGTAAACTAGGTGGTACCAACCACACCACACACAAAATTTCAGAAATAGCATCGGGAATGGCTCATCGAAAACAGACAAAAGGTCCCAAGGAAGCAGGAAAATAAACTGATGCAGAGGTCCTGTAAAACCCCCCATGGGGCCAAAACAAAAACAGGGGCACTTAGGACAGAAAGAGAGGGTGGAAAATTTAAGGAACTGGACTGTGCAAAAAACCTTACCAGATACCCGTGGGGGCCAGGGAGGTGAGCAGGAAAGGGTAAAAAAAGAAGATGGGGCCCTAACGAGGAAGGGGGCTGAAGGAAGGAACAACCCCGGGAGGAACTAAAAAAACATCAGAGGATGCAATGGGAGTCACGTGGGAGTGGAAAGGGGAGATCGTGTTTGTTATGGGCTGACGAAGCTAAAGGGGAAACTTTTGATGAAAGAAAGCAGGAGGAGAAAAAAGGATTGAAGACATCATGAAGGGATGGCGAGGGGGACATGCCCGGTGGCAAATTTTTGGAGAATTGGGTGGTTCACAAAGAAAAGGAATCGGTCTCTCAAAGTAATTTTTCAAGCAGAATTCAACCCGAACCATGATCTGCAGGAGAAAGCAGGCTGGAGGCACGCAGGAGTTCTGGAGTGTGTACCTCGACCGAGACAGAACCAGGCGAAAGGAAGGACAATGAAGAGAGAGTGCAAAAACGAAAGGAAGAAAGAAATGGGATGAAATGGAAAAAAGGAGAGCAGAATAACCAGGATCAAATGGAAGGACAGCGCACCCCCAGAAACACCTGCAGAAGGACTTCCAGCCACGACACCCCAAGGCAACTGAACAATCCAACCAACATGACACACGATCCCTTGTTTCACCCACGCACCCAGTTACAGTTATTAGACACAGAGTTGAAAGGTTTGGTACACAAATGCAGATGGATTAACGAAATAAACATGAGGTATGGCAAGAAAGAATCTATGAGAAGTCCCCAGACATCATAGCAGTTACAGAAAAAAATCATGGAGACCATAACAGATGCAAGCTTCCTCACCAGGATACCAAATCATGAGGAAAGATAGACGGGGCATGGGGGAGGTGGGGTTGCTCTGCCTCGTAAAAATAACAGATTGGAAATTCGAGAAAAATTGGAAGGAAATAGATGAGACGGTGAGAAAGAGACTACATAGCAGGTACACTTCAGTCTGGGGAACACAAAGTCGGTCATTGCATAGTGAAGTGATGTATATTCCACCCACAGGAATCTGCAGGAGGCCAGAGTAGAATATGAAGAGAGCACAGAGCAATGGTGGAACACTTGCTGAGGTTGGGCAAAGAAGAGCTCACTCCAGCAGAGCAAAGTTGCTGGGGTTATGGGGATTTCACCCATGGGAGATTGGACTGGACACCTGGAGCCACATGGGGGTCCCGAAACATGGAGAGCCAGGAAGTTGGACCGTAGGGTGCTGGAAAACCTCATGCACCAACATTGTTTAAGGAAACTACCAGAGTGAGACTGAGGGGAGGATGAACAGCAAGATTGGACCTTGTGTTTACCCTGGGGGGCAGCTCAGGACATTGAGGACATCAAGAATTGAGAGTCCCCTAGGAGCTAGCGACACTGGTTCTGTGCTTAGAATACATAGTAGAGTGCAAGTGGCGTAGAATACAGAGTCGTAGAATGGGAAAAGCCTGACTATAATAAAGAGGGGATAATAGGGTTCGAAGAACTTCTGCGGGGGGGGAGGGTGGGTTCCCAAGGTTGGGACAGAGAAACTGCAGAAAGCCAGTAAATGAATATGATGGAATTTGTAGCAACAAAATGCAAGGAGGCAGGGAAAGGTTCATTCCCAAGGGCAAAGTAACAACGGGAGACCAGAAAAGCCCTGTTCACCCGACGGTGTGAGGAGGCAAAATCACAAAGTTGAATTAGAGAATGGAAAAAGTGCAGTACGGCAGAGACACACACGGAAAATTGGAGATCAGTCGCAGAGCCAGAATGAGTACGCACAGGTAAGGAGGGAGGACCCAGCGACTGTATGATAAATGACATGCATCGAGAATCAAGACTGACCCGAATTGTTGTATAGCCACATCACGAGGAAGACAACAGTCAACGGAACCAGGTATCAGATTAAGGACGAGGAAGGTGGAGAACTCACAAGAAATGATTCAGGAGGTATGTGAGGAGTGAACTGGAAGATTTAAGGAAGTTTTTACAGAGTAGAGACAGGAAGGGCTGTGGAAAGGGACAGCACAGAAAGGGGACATCAAGAGGGAATAACCAACAAGTGTTGGATGACATACGTACAAACTGAGGAGGAGGTGAAGAAGCTCTTAAGTGACCTTGACACCCTCAGAGGCGATGAGGACCGGACAACCATCCTCCCCATGGGTCCTTAGAGAAGGAGCCGAGTGCTGTGTGTGCCTCTAAACCAAATTCTTCAACACTATCCTTGAAACTGGGCACTCCTGAGAAATGGAAGGACAGCTAACTGTAGTCCCCTATATTAAGAATGGAACAGAAACTCGAGGCACTAAATAACAGACCTGTGTTCTGACATGGATTTTGTTGCAAAGTCATGGGAAGATTATCAGGAGGAGATTGGTCGAACACTCTGGAAAGTGAAAAAAGATTTATAAATGAAAACCAGCATGGGTTTGGAAGGCAAATCTTGTATCACAACATCTCTGGCGTTTTATGACAAGGTAACAGAAGTAAGACACGAGAGAGAGGCGTTGGGTAGATTGCGTTTTCCCTAGACTGCAGGAAGGCTTTGGACACAGTTCCCCACAAGAGATTAGTGCAGAAGTGGAGGATCAGGGCCACACGTAAAAGGAAGGGCACTGCAATGGATAGGTGAAATACCTGACAGGGAGTGCAAACGAGTCATGGTACGTGAAGAGTATCACAGTGGGCGCCTGTAAGAGCGGGGGGGTCCCACAGGGTCAGTTTAGGCCCAGTAGCTATTTTTGATATATGTGATACGACATGATGGAAGGAATAGACTTGAAGTGTACCTGTTCGAGAGGCGACCATGAAGTTGATGAGAAGAATAAATGGACGAGGATGGAGAGGCAGGACTGCAAAGAGACTGGAGAGTGCTTGGAATGTGGTCCAGTAACTGCTTCTCGATTCAATCCAGCAAGATTCAAAGTCATTGAAGATTGGGGAGGGGCAAAGAAGACGACAGACAGAGTATAGGTAGGTGGACAAAGACTAAGACCCTCACTCAGGGAGAAAGACCTTGGGGGACCATAACACCGAGGCACATCACCGGAGGCACACATCAACCAAATAACCGCCTTGCAGCATACGGGCGCCTGGCAAATGAGAATAGCGTTCAGATACCTTATAGGAATCGTTCAAGACTCTGTACACTATGTATGTTAGGCCACATACTGGAGTCTGCAGCACCAGTCTGGAACCACACCTGCGTCAAGCAACGTCAAGAAGTTAGAGAAGTACAACGGTTTGCAACAAGGTCCGTCCCAGAGGTCAAGGGATGTCGTACGAGGAAAGGTTTTAAGGGAAATCGGACTGACGACCACTGGAGGACAGCAGGGTCAGTGGAAGACATGATAACGCATACAAGATATGCGGGGAATAGGACAAGGTGGACAGGAGTTAGGAAGTTCCAGAGAGGGGCACAGGGACAAAGGGGTCACAACTGGAAGCTAAGACTCAGACGAGTCACAGGGACGTTAGGGGAAGTATTTCTTCAGTCATAGCGTTGTCAGCAAGTGGATTGCCTAGCAAGTGAAGTTAGTGGAGGCAGGACCATACCAAGTTTTAAGAAGAGGTATGGACAAGGCTCAGGAAGCCGAGGAGAGAGAGGATCAGATAGCGATCAGTGAAGAGGCGGGGGCAGGAGCTGAGTGTCGGACCCTGCAACCACAATTAGGTGAGTACTATTAGGGTGAGTCGCACCACACACACCACACAACACAATACCCACACCACACACACCACACACACACCCACAAATACACACACACACACACACACACATCACACACACACACACTCACACACACACAACATCACACACACACACACACACGTACAGAGGAGCTGTAAGAACGATAGTATTCGATGTCACGGAGATTCGATTATGTTGTCTGATCCTCTTGTTGGTGGCGCTAGTGTGACCCAGCAGCTGCTGACCTCCATCACCACCTCCCCCACACCATCTCCCCCACACCACCTTCCCCAAACCACCATCCCCCACACCACCCTCCCGAACATCTTCCCCAACACCACCTTCCCCAAAAACACCTCCCCCTAACACCCCTCCCTAACACTCCCCTTCACATGAAAAGTGCTACGGTTGCCTGTTTACTTCGGGAGACTTTACCAATCATAACCCCAACTCCCACTCCACACACACATCACCCCCTCTTCACTACCCCAACACCCCTACCACACAACTCACGTCTCCGTCACTACCACTACCACCTCTCATTCACTACCCCAACAACCCCTACCACAACTCACCTCTCCTTCACTACCACAACTCACCTCTCCGTCACTACCACAACTCACCTCTCCGTCATTAACCACAACTCACCTCTGCTTCACTACCACAACTCACCTCTCCTTCACTACCACAACTCACCTCTCCTTCACTACCCCAACACCCCTACCACAACTCACCTCTCCTTCACTACCACAACTCACCTCTCTTCACTACCACAACTCACCTCTTCTTCACTAACACAACTCACCTCTTCTTCACTAACACAACTCACCTCTCCTTCACTATCACAACCACCTCTCCTTCACTACCACAACTCACCTCTCCTTCACTACCACAACTCACCTCTCCTTCACTACCAAACTCACCTGTTCTTCACTACCACAACTCACCCTCTCTTCACTATCACAACTCACCTCTCCTTCACTACCACAACTCACCTGTTCTTCACTACCACAACTCACCTTTCCTTCACTACCACAACTCACCTCTCCTTCACTACCACAACTCACCTCTCCTTCACTACCACAACTCACCTCTCCTTCACTACCACAACTCACCTCTCCTTCACAACACTACCACAACTCACCTCTCCTTCACTACCACAACTCACCTGTTCTTCACTACCACAACTCACCTCTCCTTCACTACCACACTCACCTCTCCTTCACTACCACAACTCAACCCTCATCTCCTTCACTCCACAACTCACCTCTTCTTCACTAACACAACTCACCTCTCCTTCACTATCACAACTCACCTCTCCTTCACTACCACAACTCACCTCTCCTTCACTACCACAACTCACCTCTCCTTCACTACCACAACTCACCTCTCCTTCACTAACCACAACTCACCTCTCCTTCACTACCACAACTCACCTCTCCTTCACTACCACAACTCACCTCTCCTTCACTACCACAACTCACCTCTCCTTCACTACCACAACTCACCTCTCCTTCACTAACACAACTCACCTCTCCTTCACTACCATAACTCACCTCTCCTTCACTACCACAACTCACCTGTTCTTCACTACCACAACTCACCTCCCTTCATTACACAACTCACCTCTCCTTCACTACCACAACTCACCTCTCCTTCACTATCACAACTCACCTCTCCTTCACTACCACAACTCACCTCTCCTTCACTACCACAACTCACCTCTCCTTCACTACCACAACTCACCTCTCCTTCACTACCACAACTCACCTCTCCTTCACTATCACAACTCACCTCTCGTTCACTACCACAACTCACCTCTCCTTCACTACCATAACTCACCTCTCCTTCACTACCTTAACTCACCTCTCCTTCACTATCACAACTCACCTCTCCTTCACTACCACAACTCACCTCTCCTTCACTATCACAACTCACCTCTCCTTCACTACCACAACTCACCTCTCCTTCACTACCACAACTCACCTCTCCTTCACTACCACAACTCACCTTTCCTTCAATACCACAACTCACCTCTCCTTCACTACCACAACTAACCTCTCCTTCACTACCACAACTCACCTCTCCTTAACTACCACAACTCACCTCTCCTTCGCTACCCAACACCCCTACCACAACTCACCTCTCCGTCACTACCACAACTCACCTGTTCTTCACTACCACAACTCACCTCTCCTTCACTACCACAAACTCACCCTCCCTTAACTACCACAACTCACCTCTCCTTCGCTACCCCACACCCCTACCACAACTCACCTCTCCGTCACTACCACAACTCACCTCTTTCTTCACTACCACAACTCACCTCTCCTTCACTACCACAACTCACCTCCCCGTCACTACCACAACTTACCTCTCCGTCACTACCACAACTCACCTCTTCTTCACTAACACAACTCACCTCTCCTTCACTACCACAACTCACCTCTCCTTCGCTACCACAACTCACCTCTCCGTCACTACCACAACTCACCTTCTCCGTCACTACCACAACTCACCTCTCCTTCACTACCACAACTCACCTCTCCTTCTCTACCACAACTCACCTCCCCGTCACTACCACAACTCACCTCTCCGTCACTACCACAACTCACCTCTTCTTCACTACCACAACTCACCTCTCCGTCTCTACCACAACTCACCTCTCCGTCACTACCACAACTCACCTCTTCTTCACTACCACAACTCACCTCTTCTTCACTACCACAACTCACCTCTCCTTCGCTACCCACAACTCACCTCTCCTTCACTACCACAACTCACCCTCTCCGTCACTACCACAACTCACCTCTTCTTCACTACCACAACTCACCTCTCCTTCACTACCACAACTCCACTCTCTTCACTACCACAACTCACCTTTTCTTCACTACCACAACTCACCTCTCCTTCACTACCACAACTCACCTCTCCTTCACTACCACAACTCAACTCTCCTTCACTACCACAACTCACCTCTCCTTCACTACCACAACTCACCTCTCCTTCTCTACCACAACTCACCTCTCCTTCACTACCACAACTCACCTCTCCTTCACTACCACAACTCACCTATCCTTCACTCCCACAACTCACCTTTCCTTCACTACCACAACTCACCTCTCCTTCACTACCACAACTCACCTCTCCTTCAATACCACAACTCACCTGTCCTTCACTACCACAACTCACCTCTCCTTCACTACCACAACTCACCTCTCCTTCAATACCACAACTCACCTGTCCTTCACTACCTACAACTCACCTCTCCTTCACTACCACAACTCACCACTCTTCACTACCACAACTCACCTCTCTTCACTACCACAACTCACCTCTACTTCACTACCACAACTCACCTTTCCTTCATAAAGTTAGATTCACAGTTAATTAATGTCTGGCCATAAACGTAATTCGAGGTAATTAACGAATCATTTTGGTTTGAAAAGTTACCATCAAATTATCAAAGAGAAGCCATTGAAGGAGGGCAGGTTGTAATGGTGAAGTTGTGGTGGTGTGGTTATGGTGGTGTGGTTGTGCTGGTGTGGATGTGGTGGTTGTGGTTGTTGTGGTTGTGGTTGTATGTGGGGTGGTTGCGGTTGTTTGGTTGTTGTCGTGTGTTTTGTGGATGGTTGTGGTTTGTGGTGTGTGTTTGTGGTGGAGTGAGTTGTGGTGGTGTGGATTTGGTGGTGTGTTTTGTGGTGTGGTGTGGTGGTGGTGGGTTGTGGTGGTGTGGATGTGGTGCTTGGTTGTTGTGGTGTGGTTTGTGGTGGTGTGGTTGCGGTGGTGTGGATGTGTGGTGTGGTTTGTGGTGGTGTACTGCTGGTTGGTGGGTTGTGGAGTGTCGTTGTGGTAGTGGTGAGTTGTGGCTGGAGTGGTTGGGGAGGTGTATCTGTGGTGGTGTGGTTGTGGTGGTGTGGTTGTGGTGGTGTGGTTTGTGGAGGGTTGTGTGTTGTGTGGTGTGGTTTTGTGGAGGTGTGGTTGTGGTGGTGTGTTTGAGGAGGTGTGGTTATGGTGGTGTTGGTTTTGTGGTGGTGTGGTTGTGGAGGTGTTGTTGAGGTGGTGGTGTTGTGGAGGTGTGGTTGTGAGGTGTGGTGGTTGTGTGGTGTGGGTTGTGGTGGTATGGTTGTGGAGGGTGTGGAGTGGTGTGTAGCTGCTGGTGGTGGGCTTGTGGTCGGTGAAAGCGCGTGGTGTTGTGTTGTGGGTGGTGTGGTTTGTGGTGGTGTGTTGTGGGTGGTGTGGTTGAGGTGGGTGTGGTTAATAGTGTGTAGCTGTGATGGTGTGGTTGTGGTGGTGTGGGTTGTGAGGTGTTGTTTGTGGTGGTGTGTTTTGTGGTGGTGTAGCTCTGGTGGAGTGGTTGTGGAGGTGAGTTGTGGAGGTGGTAGTTTGGTGGTGTAACTGTAAGTTATGTTGAGAGGTGGTGGTGTGGTTGTGGTGGTGTAGCTGTGGTGGTGTAGCTATGGAGGGTGGTTGTGGAGGTGTAGTTGTGGTTAGTGGTTGTGGTGGTGTGGTTGTGGTGTGTGGTTGTTGGTGGTGTAGCTGTGGTGGTATTTGGTTGTGGTGGTGTAGCTGTGGTGATGGTGGTTGTGGGGTGGTGTGGTTGTGGTGTGGTTGTGGTGGTGCAGCTGTGTGTTAAGGCGGTTTTGTTCTGGCTGTGTTGTGTGATGTAGCTGCGTGTGGTGTCTTGATGGAGGTGTGGTTGCTGGAGGAGGTAGTTGTGGTGGTGTAAGACTGTGTTGTGTGGTTGTGGTGGTGTGGTTGGTTTTGGGTGGTTGTGGTGGAGGTGGTTGTGGTGATGTTAGCTGTGGTGGTGTGGTTGGGAGATGTGGTTGTGGAAGTGTATTTGTTGGTGTAACTGTGGTGGTGTGGTTGTGGTGGTGTGGTTTGTGGTGGTGTGTGTTTTGGTGGTGTTGGTTGTGGTGGTGTAGTTGTGGTGGTGTGGTTGTGGTGGTGTAGCTGTGTGGTGTGGTTGTGGTGGGGTAGCTGTGGTTGTGTGGTTGTGTGGTGTAGCTGTGGTTGTGTGGGTTGTGTGGTGTAGTTGTGGAGGTGTGGTTGTGTGTGTGTGTGGGTCTGAGATTATGGTGTAGGCTGTGGTGGTGTGTTGTGGTTGGTGTGGTGAGAGTGTAGGTGTGGTTTGATATGGTTGGTGTGGTTGTGGGTACGTGTAAGTGTGGAGTGTAGTTGTGTGGTGTGGTTGTGGTGGTGTAGCTGTTGGTGGTGTGGTTGTGGTGGTGTGGTTGTAGTGGGGGTGGGGAGGGGTGGGGGGGGGGGGTAGTGGGGGGGGGGGGGGGGGGGGGGGGAGTTGTGTGGGGTGGGTGTGGGGGTGTAGAGGTGGGGGTTGGGTTGAGTGGTGGGTTGTTGTGTGGTATTAGATGTGGTGGAGTGTTGTGGTGGTGTGGTTGTGGTGATGTTGGTTGTGGTGGTGTAGCTGTGGTGGTGTGGTTTGGTGTGTGTTGTGTTGGTGAGGTGTGGAGTGGTGGTGTGGTGATGTAGCTGTGGTTTTTGTGGTTGTGGTGGTGGTAGCTGTGGTGGTGTGGTTGTGGTGGTGTGGTTTGTGGTGGTGTGGTTGTGGTGGTGGGTTAGCTGTGCCGTGGGTGTGGTTGTGGTGGTGTGGTTGTGGTGGTGTGGTTGTGGTTGGTTGGTTGTGGTGTTGTGGATGTGGTGGTGTAGGCTCGCTGGTCGCTGCGGTTGTGGGGGTGTAGGGGCAGGTGGTTGAGTGAGTGTTTGAGGAGTGTGTGTTTGTAGGTGGATTGGGTGTGGTGGTGTAGCTGTGGTGGTGTGGTTGTGGTGGTGTAGCTGTGGGGTGGTGTGGTTGTGGTGGTGTGGTATTGTATGGTGTGTTTGTGGTGTGTAGCTGTGGTGGATCTTTCAAATCTACCACACTCACCTCTCCTTCACTACCACAACTCACCTCTTCTTCCACTAACACAACCTCACCTCTCCTTCACTATCACACTCACCACTCCTTCACTACCACAACTCACCTGTTCTTCACTAACCACAACTCACCTCTCCTTCACTACCACAACTCAACTCTCTTCACTAAACATTACCACAACTCACCTCTCCTTCACTACCATAACTCACCTCTCCTCACTACTACAACTCACCTCTCCTTCACTACCATAACTACCTCTCCTTCACTACCACAAACTCACCTCTCCTTCACTACCCACAACTCACCTTTCCTTCACTACCCACAACTCTCATCTGCATTCAACTAACCAAAACTCACCTTCTCTTCAATACCACAACTGACATCTCCTTCACTACCACAACTACAGTTCTTCACTACTCACAACTCACATCTCCTTCACTACCAAAAACTCACCTCCTCCTTCATTACACAACCACCTCTCCTTCAATACCAAAAAAAAGGGTTTGGGGGGGGGGTTTTTTTTTTTTTTTTTGGTTTTTTTTATCTTTTTTTGTTTTTTTTTTTTTTTGGGGGGGGTTTGGTGGGGGGGGGGGGGGGGGTGGGGGGGGGGGGGGGGGGGGGGGGGTGTTTTTTTTTGGTTTGGGGGGTGTGTGTTGGGGGGGGGGGGGGGTGTGGGGGGGGGGGGGGGTTGTGTTGGGGGGTTTGTTGTATTTTGGGAGTTTGTTTTTTTGGTGTGGGGGGGGGGGGGGGGTTTCTTTTGGTTTCATCTTTTTTTTTTGGTGTTCTTTCTTGTTTTTGGGTTGTTTTGTGTTTGTTGGGGGGGGGGGGGGGGGGGGGGTTTTGGGGGGTGGTTTTTTTTGTGAAGGATAGTAATATTAGATAAGAGAAGGATTGTTAATATTAGATAAGAGAAGGATAGGGTATTTTAGATAAGGGGAGGATAGTAATATTAGATAGAGAAAGGATAGTATATTAGATAAGAGAAGTATGTAATATTAGAAATAGAAGGATTGTAAATTATATAATAGAAAGGATAGTAATATTATATAAGAGACGGATAGTAATATTAGATAAGAGAAGTAATTAATATTAGATAAGATAATTAAATTAATATTTATATAATTTAATTATCTTAAAATGATATAATAGAAGTAAATTAAAATAATCAAATATACTTAAATAACAAAAATGACTATAATTAACTACAAAAATATCCTGTTTATTAAATAAAAAAACTCACATCTCCTTAACTACAACAACTTAATATCAAATCTAACCTTCAATAATACCACAAATCCACCTCTCCTTCAATACCACAAATCACCTCTCCTTCACTAACCGCCAAACTCAACTCTCCTTCAATACCACAACTCACCTCTCATTCACTACCACAACCTCACCTGTTTTCTTCACTACCACAATCAAATCTCCTGCAACTAAACATACCACAACTCCACCTCTCCTTCAATACCACAACTCTCCTCTCCATCAAACCAACAATCACCACTCCACTTCACTACCACAACTCACCGTCTCCTTCACTATCACAACTCAACCTCTCCTTCCCTACCACAACTCACCTCTCCTTCCCAATACCCAACTACCTGTCCTTCACTACCACAACACACCTCTCCTTTCCTAACCACAACTCACCTCTCGCTGTCACTACGCACAACTCACCTGCGTCGTCGCTTCAGCTAGCCACAACTGCACCTCGGTCCTTCACTGACCACAACTCACCTTTCCTTCATAAATTTAATTCACAGTTCAATTAATGTCTGGCATAAACTAATACGTATGTAAATAACGAAACATTTGGTTTGAAAAGTTACCATCAAAAATCAAAGAGAAGGTCCATTGAAAGGAGGGCATGTGTAATGGTGAAGTTGTGTGGTGGTGTTGTTATGGTGGTGTGGTTGTGCTGGTGAGGATGTGTGGTGTGGTTGTTTGTGGTGTGGTTGTGTGGTGTTGTTTGCGGTGTTATGGTTGTTGTCGCCCTGTGTTGTGGTGGTGTGGTTGTGTGAGTGGTTGTGGTGGTGTGGTGTGTTGTGGTGGATGTGGAGGTGTGGTTGTTGTGGAGTGTTGTTGTGTTGTGGTGTGTGAATGTTGATGAGTGTGGTGTGGTTTTTTGTGGTGTGGTTTGTGGTGGTGTGGTTGGCGGTAGGTGTGTTGTTGTCGTGTGGTTGTGGTGGTGTAGCTGTGGTGGTAGGGTTGTGGAGGTGTGTTGAGGCAGTGTGGTTGTGGAGGAGTGGGTTGTTGGTAGGTGTAGCTGGTGGGTGGTTGTGGTGGTGTGGTTGTGGTGGTGTGGTTGTTGAGGTGTGGTTTGTGGTGGTGTGGTTGTGGAGGTGTGGTTGGGTTGGTTGGTGGTTTTGTGGTTGAGTGTGGTTGTGTGTTGGTGAAACTGTGGTGGTGTGGTTGTGATGGTGTGGTTGTTGTTGTGTTGAGATGTGTTGTGAATGGTGTGGTTTGTGGTGTGTGGTTGTGGAGGTGTGGTTTGTGGTGGTGTGGTTGGGAGGTATGCTGTGGTGGTGTAGCTGTGGGGGGTGGTTTGTTGAAAGTGTAGTTGTGGTTATGTGGTTGTGGTGTGTGGTTGTGATGGTGTAGCTGGTTGGTGTGGTTGTGGTGGTGTGGTTTGTGGTGTGGTTTGTGGTGGTGTGGTTGTGGTGGTGTATCTGTGGTTTATGTGGTTGTGTTGTGTGGTTATGGTGATGTAGCTGTGGTGGTGTGTTTTGGATGGTGTGGTTGGGAGGTGTAGTTGTGGTGGTGTAGACTGTGTGGTGTGGGTTGTGGTGTGTGGTTGTGGTGGGTGAGTGGTTGATGGAGGGTGGTTGTGGTGTGTGGTTGTTGGGTTTGTGACTTGTGGAGTGTGGTTGTTGTGGTATGCTTTAGGGAGTGGTGGATGTGAAGGTGTGGTCTTGTTGGTGTGGTTGTGGTGTGGTTGTGGAGGTGGGTTGTGGAGATGTAGCTGGTGTGGTGTGGTTGTGGTGGGTAGCTGGTGGTGGTGTGGTTGTGGTGGTGTCTTGTGGTGGTGTGGTTGTGTGTGTGGTTGTGTGGTGTGGTTGTGGTGGTGTGGTTGTATTGTTGTAAGCTTATGGAGTGTGTGGTTGTGGAAGTGGGTGGTTGGTGGAGGTGTGGTGTTGGGGGGTGTGGTTGTGGTGTGTAGCTGTGGTGGTGTGGATTGTTGTGTGTGTGGTTGTGGTGGTGTGGATTGGTTGGTGTGGTTGTATGGTGTAGCTGTGGTGGTGTGTTGTGTGTGGTTTTGGAGTGAGGTAGTGTGTTGTGTGTTGTGGTGGTGTAGCTGTGGTGGGGTGAGGTTGTGGAGGTGTAGCTCTGTGTGTGTTGTGGAGGTGTGGTTTGAGGTTGTAGTTGTGGTGGTGTAACTGTGGTTATGTGTTGTGTTGGTGTGGTTGTTTGTTGTAAGCTGTGGTGGTTGTAGCTGTTGGAGTGTGTGGTTTGCGAAGGTGTAGTTGTGGTTATGTGGTTGTTGGAATGGGGTGTGTTGTGGTGGTGTGTTGTGGTGGTGTAGCTGTGGTGGTATGGTTGTGGTGTTGGGGTAGCTGTGTTGGTGTGGTTGGGTGGTGTGGTTTGTGTGTGGGTTGTGTGGTGTGGTTGTGTGTGTAGCTGTGGTTATGTTGTTTGAGTTGGTCTGGTTTTGGTGATGTAGCCGTTGGCTGTGTGTGGTTTTGGCGTGTGCGTTGGTGAGTGTAGTGTGTGGTGGTGTAACCTGTGGGGGTGGTGGTGTGATTGTGGTGGTGTGGTTGTGGTGGTTGTGGATGTGGTGTGTGTGGTTTTGTGGTGTGTGTGGTTGTGGTGATTTAGGCTGTGGTGGTGTGTGTTTTGTGGAGGTGTGGTTGTGGAGGTGTAGATTGTGGTGGTGGTAACTGTGGTGGTTTGGTTGTGGTGTGTGGTTGTGGTGGTGTGGTTTGTGGTGAGTGTGGTTTTGTGGTGGTGTGGTTGTGGTGGTGGAGCTGTGGTGGTGTGGTTTGTTTGGGGTAGCTGTTGTTGGTGGCGTTTTGTGGTGCAAAAAAAAAAAAAAAAAAAAAAAAAAAAAAAAAAAAAAAAAAAAAAAAAAAAAAAAAAAAAAAACAATAAAAAAAAAAAAAAAAAAAAAAAAAAAAGAAAAAAAAAAAAAAAAAAAAAAAAAAAAAAAAAAAAAAAAAAAAAAAAAAAAAAAAAAAAAAAAAAAAAAAAAAAAAAAAAAAAAAAAAAAAAAAAAAAAAAAAAAAAAAAAAAATGGGAAAAAAAAAATAATAGCTGTGGGGTGTGGGGGTGGTGGTGTGGTTGTGGAGATGTGGGTTGTGGAGGTGTGGTTGTGGTGTTGTAGCTGTGGTGTGTGTGGATGTGTGTGTGTGGTTGTGTAGGTGTGGTTTGTAGTGTGTGGGGTTGTGGTAGTAGCGTAACACTGAGGTGAGTGCAGTTGCGCGAACCTGGTGGTGTGGTTGTGGTGTTGTGAGCTGTGGTGGTGTGGTTGCGTTGGTTTGGTAGTAGTGCTGAGCTGTGTGGAGTGGTTTGTGGTGGATGTTGTTGAGTGGGTTTGTGAGGGAGGTAGTGTGTTGGGTGTTTTTATAGCTGTGTGGAGTGTGTTGTGTTTGAGATCTTTATATAATTTATCGTTAAGATGCGGTAGAGTTATAGTCATCATTTTTGATAGTATATCTGAGCGATATTCATGGTTTGTTTGTTGGATGGTGATTAGCAGTATGTTGTGTTTAAAAGGTTGTGTGTGTAGTGGAGGTGCATGTTTTTGGTGTTGAAGCATGATTCGTGATTGTGTTTGGTGTTCGGTTGTGGGGTGTGGTTGTGTGAGGTTGTGTTGTGTTGGTTAGCTGTTGGAGGTGTGGTTGGTGGTGGTGTAGCGCTTGCTTGGTGGTGTGGTTGTGGTGGTGTGAGGTTTTAGTGGGGGTGGGTTTTATGTGTGTTTGTGTGCTGTAGCTGTGGTGGGGTGGTTTGTTGGAGTGGGTTGTGGTTGTGTTTGTGATGGTGTTGTTTATGGTGGTGGAGTTGTGGTTGTGTAGCTGTGGTGGTGTGGAATGTGGTAGTGTGGTTTTGGTTGTGTTTGTGATGGTGTGTTTATGGTGGTGGAGTTGTGGTTGGTGTAGCTGTGGTGGTGTGGTTGTGTGGAGTGTGGTTGTGGTTGTTTATTTTGATGGTGTAGCTGTGGTGGTGATGGTTGTGGTGGTGTTAGCTGTTGTGGTGTGATTTTTGGAAGTGTACTGTGGTGGTGTGGTTGTGGAGGTGTGGTTGTGGTGGTGGGTTATGGTGGTGTAGCAGTGGGAGGTGTGGTTTGTGGACGTGTAGTTGTTGTGGTGTGGTTTGTGGTGTGTGGTTGTCGTGGTGTAAGTGTGGTGTGGTGGTTGTGTTGTGTGGTTGGGTGGTGTGGTTGTGATGGAGTGGTTGTGTGGTGTAGCTGTGGTTGTGTTGTTGATGTGGTGTAGCTGTGGTTTGTGGTTTTTAGGTGTGGTTGTGGTGGTGTGGTTTTGTGCTGGTGTAAGCGTGGTGGTGTGGTTTTGTGGTGCGGTTGTGGTCTGGTGAGGTTTGTGGTGGTGATGTTGTGGTGGTGTGTTTGTGGTGTTGTAGTTTTGTGGTGTAGCTGTGTGTTGTGTGTGGAGGTGGTTGTTGTTGTGGTGTGATTGTGGTAGTGTGTTTGTGGGGAGTAGCTGTGATGGTGTAGCTGTGGTTTTGTGGTTGTGGTGGTGTGGTTGTGGTGGTGGAGGTTGTGTTGGTTGTGTGTGCCTGTAGTTGAGTTATAGTTGTGGTGGTGTGGTAGTGGTGTGTTGTCTGTAGGTGTGATTTTGGTGTGTCCTTTGATTTGTTAGTGACACACATGTGGATTGTAGAGAGTTTGTATATTGAGGAGTTGTTTTGTGAGATAGCTGTGGTGTTGTGGTTTGTGTGGTGTGGTTTGAAGTGGTGATTTTGTGTGGTGTGGGTGTGTTGTGGATAAGGTAAGGTTGGTGGTGGTGTGGTAGTGGTGGTGTGGTTGTGTGTGTGAGATTTTGGAGTGGTGCCTGTGGTGGTGTAGTGATTGTGATGGTTGTATTGAGGTTGTTGTGGTGTGGATTTGTTGGTTGTATTGTGGTGGTGTGGTGTGAGGTGTGGTTGTGGTGAGGATGGTGGTGGTGGTGTTGTTGTGTAGTTTGCGTGATATGGTGGTGTGTTTGTGGTTTGTGTGGACGTGGTGGTGTGGTTCTGGTGGAGTGGTGTTGTTTTGTGGGTGTGGTGGTTGTGGTTGTGGTGGTGTGCTTGTGGTGGAATGGTTTTGTGGTGTGGTTGTGGTAGATTGGTTTTGGTGGTGTGGTTTGGTGGTGTGTTGTCTTTGGTATGGATTTGGTGGTGTTGTTGTGTTTGTGTGGTCGAGTGTGTTGATGTGAGAGTGGGGGGGGGGGGTGGGGGTGGTGGGGGGTGGGGGGGGGGGGGGGGGGGGGGGGAGAGGGGGGGGGGGGGGGGGGGGTTGGGGGGGGGGAGGGGGGGGTGGGTGGGGGGGGGGGGGGGGGGGTGGGGGTGGGGGGGGGAGGGGGGGGAGGGGGGGAGTAGTGAGGGGGGGTGGGGGGGGGGGGGGGGGTGGGTGGGGGGGGTGGTGGGGGGGGGGGGGGGTGGTGGTGGGTGGGGGGGTGGGAGGGGGGGGGGGGGGGGGGTGGTGTTGGGGTGGTGTTGTGGTGGTGTGGGTTTGGGTGGTGTGTTGATGTTGTGTTGGGGTTGGGATGTGTGGTTGTGGTGGAACGGTGGTGGTGGTGTGGTGTTGGGGTGTGATGTGGTTGTGTGGCTGCGTGGTTGTGGTATTGGTGTGGATTGTTGTGTGGTCGTGGTGGTGTGTAGTGGTGGAGTGGTTGTGGGTTGTGGGTGAGTGGTTGTGGTGGTGTGGTTGTTGTGGTGTGGTTTGTGGTTGGTGTGGTTGTGGGTTGTGGTTGAGATGGTTTTGTGGTGGTGTGGTGTTATTGTCGTGTGGTTTGGTGGGTGGTTGTATCTGTGTGAGTTGGTGGTTGATTGGTTGTGTGGTTGAGGTGGTGTGGTTAAGGTGATGTGGTTGTGGTGGTGTGGTTGTGGTGTGTTGTTGTGGTTGTGTAGCTGTGGTTGGTGTGATGTGGTGGTGTGGTTGTGATGGAGTGGTGGTGGTGTAAGGATGTTAAGAGATTAGAGATGATTTTAAGGGAACTTAATAGTATTTTTTCGAGTGATTATGAAGTTTTGCAATGTGTGAGATTTGGTGGTTGTGCCTTGGGTGTGTGGATGGGTGGTATTATAGGTTTTTGAGGTGATATTATTGTTGAGAAAATGTAGTAGGTGTGGTAGTATGATGTGTGTCGTTGAAGAGATTAGGAGGTTTTGTGATTTTAAGATTTGTATTGTAATTTGTGGTGATGGATGTAGGAGGTGTAGATCTGAGGAGTGTAGTGGAAGTAATGTTTGTTGTCTTTTGGTTGCTTTTATGAGTTGGATTGCTGTGGTGGTTTTTATTAAACTTATTGTTCTATGAGTTTTTGAATATTAGTAATAAAAATAGAAATGAGTTCGATATAGTGATTATAATCAGATAAAGGTTAAGTGATGTGGTGGCCATGGTGAGTGGAGTTGAGTGGTTGAGGAGGTAGGTACGAGTTTTGATATTAAATCTGGAATATTTAGATGGAGTTTATTTAGTGTTTTGATGATGTCGAGTGTAGAGTTGAACGTTGTAGTGAGTGGGTTTTGTGGTTGAGTGCTTGTGGTTGTGGCTTGTGGTGGTAGGTGTGTTGGAGTGAACGTGGTTGAGTGTTGTGGTGGTGTAGTTGTTGTGGTGAGGTTTTGAGGGTTAGTTGTGTCTTGTGTGTTGTGTTGTCTGTGTGGTCGTTGGGTGGTAAGGTTGTGGTTTGTAGTTGTGTTGTTTGGTTGTGGAGGAGGGGCTTTTGTGTTTGTGTGTAGAGAGTTGGGTTGTGGTGGTGTGGTTTGGTGGTGTAGGTGTGATTTGTGTGGTAGTGGAGGTGTTATTTGGGTGGAAATGTTGTTGTGGTGTTGTTTGTGCTTGTGTGAATTGTTGTGGTGTGGTTTTTTTGTGTTGTCGTAATGGTGTGGTTTTGGAGGGATGGTATTTGGAGGAGTGATAGCGGGTAGCGATGTGGTGTTGTTGTGCTGGTGTCGTGGTTTTTGGTTGTGGAATTTTGGTTTTATTGTAGTGTGGTCTTGGTGATATGGGATGAAGTTTGTGGTTGTGGTGGGGTGATAGCGGTTAGTGAGTGTCGTGGTGGATGTGGTTGTGGTGAAGTGTTGGTGGTGGTGAGTTTGTGGTGGAGTGTATGAGGAATGTGGGTATGTTGGTGGTGGTTGTGGAATTAAGTTGTCTTTGTGAGTTTTGTGTGATTTGGTTGTGGTAATTTGGTTGTGGTAATTGTTTGTGGTTGAGTGAGGATGGAGGTGAAGTGGATTATGTGATGTGTAGTTCTGGTGGTTGTGGTTGTGATGTGTGGTTGTTGTGTGTGATTGAGATGATGTGGTTTTTGGAAGAGGGTGGTATTGTTGTTGAGGAGGTGTGGTTGTGGATGGTGTGGTTGTTGTCGTGTGGTTATATTGTGGGAGGTTGTCGTGTGGATGTGGTTGTGTTGGTCCGTGGTAGAAGTGGTGGTGGTGTATTATTGGTGGTGTGGTTGTTCGTGGAGTGGTACACTAGAACAGCAGTGGTTTGTGGAAGTCTCAAGTAGAACGGTGTGTGTGTGTGTGGTATTTATTGTGTATGTGGTAACGATGTGGGTTGATGGTGGTGTTGTTTTAGTGGTGTGGTTATGGGAGTGTGGTTGTGGTGTTAGGTGTGGTAAATGGTGGTGAGGGTGTGGTGATGTGGTTACACGTTGATGTGGTTGTGGGTGCGTGGTTGTTAGTGGTGTGTGTTGCGGTGTTATGTTGTGGGCGGATGTTGGGGTAATGTGGATATTGTGTTCTGCGATTTTGGAGTGTGGATTAGTTTTTTTTTTGGTTTGTGTTTTTGGTGACGTGGTTTGCAGAGGTGTGGTGGTATGGTGTGGGTTGTGTTGGTGTGATTATGGTTGCGTTGTTGGTGGGAGTTTGTGCTTGTGATAGTGTGGTTTTTTGCTGGTGGTGTGGTGGTAGTGGCGTGGTAGTGGTGTTGTGGATATGCTGGTGGTGGTGTAATATGAGCTCTTGAAGTTCAGCTGTTCAAAAGTAATCTAAATCGTTCGTGAAACCTTGTTACTATCACAACACCTGCCTTCACCTGCCAACACCTTGTTACTATCACAACACCTGCCTTCACCTGCCAACACCTTGTTACTATCACAACACCTGCCTTCACCTGCCAACACCTTGTTACACACAACACCTGCCTTCACGCTGCCACGCTGATGTTTACAATCGCTCAACACCTGGCTCTTCACCTGCCAGACGACCGATTTTACATCACAACCGCTGCCATGTCACCTGCGCACACCTTGTTACTCTCGAAGCAACCTCTGCCTTCATCCTGCCCACACCTTGCTTACTATCCGTACAACACCGTGCTTCAGCCTGCGCAACACCGTTGTTTACGTAATCACACACCTGCCTTGCACTCGTGCCACCACCTTGTTACTATCACCTACACCTGCCTTCCCCCCCCCCCCCCCCCCCCCCCCCCCCCCCAACCCCCCCCCCCCCCCCCCCCCCCCCCCCCCCCCCCCCCCCCCCCGCCCCGGCCCAATGGCGTGTGCAACGCAACAAACGCGGAAAAAAAAAAAAAGGGAGAAAAAAAAAAGAAAAAAAAAAGAAGAAAAAAAAAAATTTTTAAAAGTATGAAAAAATTAAGGATTATAAGGGGTTATGATTTATAAGGAAATGATAAAATTATAAATTGGGTAGTTGATATTAAAAGAGGATAAGGAATTATAGATGGGTTGAGTGATATTATAATGAATTAAATAGATAATAATAATTGCTGTACTAGTTATGATAATAGAGGAATTATACGAATATAATTGTACATTTGATATTAAAAGTGAATCGAAGAGATGAAAAACTAATTTTAGAATCAAAAATAGTGCCGTTCAACAGGAAAAAAAACTCACTTAAATTAAGCGAAAAAATGCATTCACGCTGCCCAACCACCTTGTTACATTACAACACCTGCCCTTCACCTGCCAACACCTTGTTCATCACAAACACCTGCCTTCACCTCCAAAACTTGCTACCATCACAACACCTGCGTTCAACTACCAACGCCCTTTGTTACCAAGCAGAACGCACTGGTCTTCCCCTCCAACAGCCTGTGTTACCGCACACAAGCACCTTCCTTCCCTGCCGCAACACGGCTTGATACCGATCAAAACATCTAGTCCATCCTCGCCAAGCACTTTGTTACCGACACAACGCACCTGCCTTCAGCCTGCCTACACCTCGTTACAATCACAACACCTGCCTTCACTTTGGCGAACACCTGTTACTATCACAACACCTGGTCTTCACCTGCTAAGACCTTGTTTACCTTCACAACAATTTTCCTTCAACCCTGCCAACACCTAATTACTAACAATCACAACAGCTGCTTCAACAGCCGACACCGTGTTACCCATCACAACACCCTGCCTTCCCTGCAACACTTGTTACCATCAAACAAACTACCTTTTCCTGCCAACACCATTTACAATCACAAAAAAAACCAAACGCGGACAAACAGAAACGAAGGGCGGGGGGGGGGGGGGGAGCGCACGCGTTCCTTTCACCTCCCGAACACGCTTGTTACAATCGCAATCGCCTGCTGCTTTCACCTGCCAACACTTTGCCATCATCGCACACTTGCTTTCACCGCCACACCTTGCTACTACCGAAACAGTTATCCTTTCCCTGCCAACACCTTTGTACCATCACAACACCTGCCTTCACCTGCCAACGCCTTGTACTATCAAACCTGCCTTCATCCTGCAAACACCTTGATAACTGTCACAACCACCTGTTCGCAGCCTGCAACAGGCCTTGTTACCAACGCTCAACGCCTGCGCTCACAACTGCTAAAACCCTTTTTACTGTGCACAACACCTGCGCTTGCCCTGCCAACACCTTGATACAATCTACAACATCGCCTTCAGCCTCCAGCACTTAGTTAATGAACAGCAACACTGCTTTTCTCCTGGCCAACAGAGTTGTTGACCTCCACAAGATCTGCCTCGCAACCTACAGAACACCTCTAGTGAGACCATCACAACACCTGCTTCACCTGCCAACACATTTTTTTAACACAAGGCACCGTGTTATGGATCACTCTTCTACACATCCTTGTTTCTCTATGCACAACACCTAATCTTCACCTACCAGCCATCCTTGTTTACTATCACAACACCTGCCTTCACCTCCAACACCTTGTTACTATCAAAACACCTGCCTTCACCTCCAAAACCTTGTTACTATCATAACACCTGTCTTCACTTGCGCAACACCAATGTTACTATGACAAAGCCCCTGTCCAATCACGCTGCCACATCTTGTTACCATCACACCAGTTCCTTCACCTGCCAACCACCTTTATCCATCACTGCATCATTTCGGGCCCTTCACCTCCAACACATTTTTTCTATCACAACACCTGTTTTCACCTGCCAACACCTTGTTACTATCACAACACCTGCCTTCAGCTTCCAACACCTTGTTACCATCACAACACCTGCCTTCACCTTCAAACAACTTGTTACTATCACAACACCTGCCTTCCCCTGCCAACAAACTGTTACCATCACAACACCTGCCTTCACCTGCCACCACCTTTTTACTATCACAACACCTGCCTTCACCTGCCAACACGTTGTTACTATCATAACACCTGCTTTCACTTGCCAACCCCTTGATACTGTCACAACACCTGCCTTCACCTGCAAACACCTTTTTACTATCACAACACCTGCCTTCACCTGCCAACACCTTGTTACTAACACAATACCTACCTTCACTTGCCAACACCTTGTTACCATCACAACTCCTGCCTTCACCTGCCAACACCTTGTTACTATCACAACACCTGCCTTCACCTGCCAACACCTTGTTACCATCAGAACACCTGCCTTTCCCTTCCAACACCTTGCTACCATCACAACACCTACCTTCACCTGCCAACACCTTGTTACCATAACAACACCTGCCTTACCTCCACACCTTGTTACCATCACAACTCCTGCCTCACCTGCCAACACTTTTTTACTATCACAACACCTGCCTCCGCCCAAGCCTTTTTCTACACATCCTGCCTTCACCTGCCAACACCTTGATACTGTTTCAACATCTGCCTTCACCTGCCAACACCTGTATTTTCAAACTGCCTTCACCTCCACTTGTTAATATCACAACACTTGCTTTCTCCTGCCAACACATTGTTACCTCCACAAGACCTGCCTTCGCCTGCCATCACCTTATTACCATCACAACACCTGCCTTCACCTGCCAACACTTTCTTTCTATCACAACACCTGTTTTCACCTGCCAACACCTTGTTACTATCACAACACATGTCATCACTTGCCAACACCTTGTTACTATCACAACACCTGCCTTCACCTGCCAACCCCTTGTTACTATCACAACACCTGCCTTCACCTGCCAACACCTTGTTATTATCACAACACCTGTCTTCACCTGCTAAGACCTAGTTACCCTCAAAACACTTGCCTTTACCTGCCAACACCTCCTTACTATCACAACAACTGCCCCAACTGCCAACACCGTGCACCATCACAACGCTGCTTCCGGACAACACCATGTACCATCACAAACCCCCTTCCCCAGCGAACACCTTTGTTACCACACAACACCTATCTTACCCGGAAACACCTTGTTACGATCAACAATTTCCCCCCAGAAATTTTAGTTTAAAAAAATAATAACCAAATTTTTACCATCAAAATTTTTTGAAAAATTTTTTTAAAAAAAATTTTTTATGAAATTTTTAAATAAAAAGAATTTTTTCAAAAATTTTTCCCCCCCCAGTTCATGAAACCATCCTAAAACCGTAAAAATTTTTTTTACAAACAGTTTTAAAGGGGAAATCTTGGGGAAAAAAAGTATAGAAATTTTTTAACCCCCCCGTTTAGCTAACCCCGTTATAAAAAAGTTTAAAAATTGTTTTAAAAAAGTTATAAATTGTTTTTATAAAAATTTTAAATTAAAAAGTAAAAAAGGGTTTTAAAAATTGTTTTAAA
>NC_069413.1:31841792-31859816 GCF_026875155.1 Cherax quadricarinatus
AAATACCCCCAAGTGCAACTTTGCTTTATTAAAAGTGTTTTTTAAAATTCAGTATTTAGTGTTTACACAGATCCACAGATTACCTTCACTTTCTCAACTGTCACTTTTGTGTTATCAATTTTATCTTTATCATCACTTCGTAATCAAATTCTGACATAAACTTTCCGGTTTGTCGCAGTCCCAGCTGACAGCAAGGCACCAAGCTGACACCAAAGTCGCCAGGTAACAACAGAGTCAGTCGGTTTTGACAGCAGAGTCAGAAAGGTGCAGCGACCCGCCAAGTGACGCTTTTTATCAGAACTGTGCTCATTTTATTGTGAATTATTTGTAGATCTTTACAAGATTTTTGATGCTTACTTTTCACTTTCATCTACACATATACATCACTAAAAACACACTACTACGAAACACATATATACATATATACATATATATGAGTGGCCAGAAGAGCTCATGCATGCAGGGCAAAGCTCCTGATCATGGGTGACTTTAACCACAAGGAGATCGATTGGGAGAACTTGGACCCACATGGGGGCCAAGATACATGGAGGGCTAAGATGATGGAGGTGGTACTGGAAAACTTCATGTGCCAACACGTAAGGGACACTACAAGGAGAGAGGGGAGAGGATAAACCCAGAAAGGCTGGACTTAGTATTCACCTTGAGTAGTGCAGTATCGAGGACATCACATATGAAAGACCCCTTGGGGCCAGTGACCATGTGGTTTTAAGCTTCAAATTTACACAGTAGAGCTACAAGTGGAGGGAGAAGCAGGAAGGCCAGGACGAATGAAGCCAAACTACAAGAAAGGGGACTACACAGGAATGAGGAACTACCTGAACGGGGTTCAGTGGACAGAGAACTGGCAGGGAAGCCAGTTAATGAGATGATGGAATATGTAGCAACAAAATGCAAGGAGGTGAGGAGAGGTTTGTACCCAAGGGTAACAGGATTAATGAAAAAGCCAGGATGACCCCATGGTTTACCCAAAGGTGCAGGGAGGCAAAAACCAAGTGTGCTAGGGAATGGAAGAAATATAGAAGGCAAAGGGACCCAGGAGAATAAGGAGAACAGTCGTAGAGCCAGAAACGAATATGCACAGATACGAAGGGAGGCCCAAAAGACAATATGAAAATGACATTTGCAGCGAAAGCCAAATCTGACCCGAAACTGTTGTACAGCCACATCAGGAGGAAAACAACAGTCAAGGACCAGGTAATCAGGCTAAGGGAAAGGGAAAGGAGGAGAGACAACAAGAAATGACCGTGAAATATGTGAAGAACTCAACAAGAGATTCAAAGAAGTTTTAAAAGAGGAGACAGAAGGGACTCCCGAAAGACGGAGAGGTGGGGAACACCACCAAGTGCTGGACACAGTGCACACAACCGAGGAGAAGTGAAGAGGCTTCTGAGTGAGCTAGATCCCTCAAGGCAATGGGGCCAGATAACATTTCCCCATGGGTATTGAGGGAGGGAGCAGAGGCGCTATGTGAAACCCCTAACAAAAATATTCAATACATCTATCGAAACAGGGAGATTGCCTGAGGCATGGAAGACAGCAAATGTAGTCCCAATCTTTAAAAAGGGGAGAAGACATGAAGCATTAAACTACAGACCAGTGTCATGATATGAAATAGTATGCAAAATCATGGAGAAGATTATCAGGAGAAGAGTGGTGGAAAACCCCTAGAAAGGAATGATTCTCATCAACAGAAAGCCAACATGGTTTAGGGACGGGAAATCCTGTGTCACAAACCTACTGGAGTTCTATGACTAGGTGACAGCAGTAAAAGACAAAGAGAGAGGGGTGGGTGGATTGCATTTTCTTTGACTGCAAGAAGGGTTTGACACAGTTCCACACAAGAGATTGGTGCAAAAACTGGAGGCCCCAAGCAGGGATAACAGGGAAGGCACTAAAATGGACCCAGGGAATACTTGTCAGGAAGACGCAGCGGGGTCATGGAAACGTGGCGAGGTTTGTCAGAGTGGGCACCTGTGACCAGCGGGGTCCCGCAGGGGTCAGCCCTAGGACCAGTGCTGTTTCTGGTATTTGTGAACGACATGACGGAAGGAATAGACTCTGAGGTGTCCCTGTTTACAGATGACGTGAAGTTGATGAGAAGAATTCACTCGATCGAAGACCAGGGAAAAACTCAAAGGGATCTGGACAGGTGCAGACTGGTCCAGCAATTGGCTCCTGGAGTTCAATCCCCCCAAGTGCAAAGTCATGAAGATTGGGGAAGGGCAAAGAAGGCCGCAGACGGAGTACAGTCTAGGGGGTCAGAGACTACAACCTCACTCAAGGAAAAAGATCTTGGGGTAGTATAAAAACCAGGCACATCTCCTGAAGGCACATCAACCAAAAATGCTGGATATGGGCGCCTAGCAAACTCAGAACAGCATTCCGACATCTTTTAAAAGGAATCATTCAGGACCCTGTACACCGTGTTGTAGGCCCATATTGATTATGCGGCACCAGTTTGGAACCCCCCACCCAGCCAACATGTAAAGAAACTAGAGAAAGTGGGGAAAGGTTTGCACAAGACTAAGTCCCCGGCTAAAGGTATGCCTACGGGAAGTTAAGGGAAATCACCTCCGACACATTGAGGCAGGGAGTAGGGGGGCAGTAACGACTTACAAATCTGAGAGGAATTGACAAGGTGACAAAGGGCAGGATGTTCCCGGTAGATTGGACACAGTAACAAGGGGACACAGTTGGAAGCTGAAGACACAGAGAATCACAGGGTGTTAGGAAAGTATTTCTTCAGCCCAGAGTAGTCAGTAAGTGGAATAGTTTGGGAAGCATGTAGTGGGTCAGGATCCATCATACTTTAAGAGAGGTATGATAAAGCTCAGGGTTTTTCAGGGGGGTGACCAGTAGCGACCAGGAAAAGGGGGGGGCCGGGAGTTTGGGACTCGACCCTGCAACCTCAACTAGGTGGTAAAATAGGGGGTACATTCAACATAAACCCATACACAATAACATGTACACATAACACCCATACAAAATACATGTCACTGACACCCATACACAAAAAGATTTAACATGACACACTACCCCAATAACTGTACACTGCCCACAAAAATACAATAACAGCCCCATACACACATAACAAAAACATGTACACATAACCCATATATAAGAATATCCCACATGAACAGTTTTCCCACTAGTGTCACAAATGTGTCTCAACTTTATATATTTACAGTTTCACAAAGAATGTCGCGAAATACCGAAAAACCCAATAGAATTATGGAAAATACTGTTATATGTATTATTTTGCTTTAGCCTTTCGTATAAGTGAAAAAGACCAATAAATAAATAAAAAAAAACCTGTGTAATATTAATACAGTTTGTTTGAGGGGGAAAAAGTTCTTCAAAATTTGGGCCCATTCACCCCAAAAAAAAAAACACCCCAAATTTTTTTTAAAAATACTAAATAAGAAAAAAAAAATTTCGTCAAAGTATAAATTCATTGTGAAATATAATAGGATTTCCAAAATTTTTTGTTCTTAATTAGCCTTTTTCTCGGTGGCCCCCCCGACTGTGTGCGAGTTGCCGTTACCGGCTATTTAAGGGTTTGGGGGTGAATTATTGGAACATTTCGGGCCCCCCCAGTAATTAAAGGAATTCGGAGTAACATGAAAACCGTTTCCCCCAAGAAAGAAGGGTGTGTGGAGGGGCCTGGGGAAGTGGGGAAGGGAGCACGGGGGAAACAATTTTTTGGACCTGGGAAACGATGGGGAAGCAGGATTTAGGAAAGTGGGGAAGGGGAAACCCGGGGTTAACGGATGATTCCCTGGATTCATGAACTTGGGAAGGCGTTGGTTAGGCTGTTTTTGGGGGAATGGGGGGGGGGAAATGGGGCCCCAAGGGATGGATTCCTGGATACATAAAACCTGGGGAAGGCAGATACAGCGTTGGGGGAAGTGAAAGGGGGGGGAGCCCCCGTAAAAAAGGTGGATTCCTGGACATAACCGGGGGAAAGGCAGACCACTTTCCGACCTTTAGGAAGGGGAAAAGGGGAGACACCCGGGAGGGGAGGTTTTGGATTCCGGGGGAAGGAAAAAACATTGGGTTGGGGGGGGGGGTATTGGGTGTTGGGGGGACTAACCCGGGGGAGTTTTAAAAAAAGGAAGGGGGAAAAGAAGACACCCGGGAGCGAACGGTGGATTCGGGGATACATGACGGGGGAGGTGTTTTGAGGTGATTTTGGGGAGGAGGAAGGGAACATTGGGCGACGGTGGATTCCTGGATCATAAACCCGGGGGGGGGAAAAAAAAGGGGGGCTGAGGGGAAATGGAAGGGCCCCCGGGCAAGGTTTGGAGGAAAAGATGGGAAATTGAGCTGGAAGGAAAAGAGAGAGAGAGAAGAGGAAGGAGTAAAGAGAGGAGAAAAGGGAGAAAAGAAGGAGAGAGAGAGCGGGGAGAGAGAGAGGGGGAAGAAAAAGAGAGGAGAGGAGGAGGAGAGAGAGGAGAGGAGAGAGAGAGGAGAGAGAGAGAGAAGAAAAAGAGAGGAGAGAGAGAGGCGAGGCCTGCCCCTTAGGGAAAGTGAGGAAGGGGAGACATCCGGGGGCCCACGGGGGGGGATTCCTGGACACATAAACCCCTGGGGAAGGCGAGGGGGGGGGGGGGGACCAAAGGGAGTAATTGTCGATCATGAAAGTGAAAGGATTGGGGAATTCTCAGTGCCTACTTCCCTCAGTTTTTTACCCAGGAAAATACTAGCGTATTTTCCGAAATAATTGATTATGTAGAACAGGGTGATAATAAAAATTGCACGATTGGGTAACTAGTGGACATGGTCCCCAGAAATAGAGAAACTAAACCCAACAAAATGAGAACTGTTTGCAAGTGGGGGTTAAAAGGGAAGTAAAGGAACTTTTCTTCCTTTTTGGCTAATCTTTTTTTAAAATATCAACAAATGGCATAGTGCCGACAAGTGGAAAAGGGGGAAATGTAAAACCCATTTAAAGGCAGGGGACAGGTCCCTGGCTTTGAATATACAATTATAAATTTTATATATATATATTATATATATATTAAAATATATATATATATATTAAAAAAAATATATATATTTATTATATATATTAATATATATATATATATTGGGGATACAGAGACCAAAAAGCCTTCCTCCTAGTGGGAAATTTATGGAATCAATAAAATTCGAAGCAAATTTGTAGCCCTTTTTAGGACAGATTGAATTTAAAGAATCCCAACATTGTTTTACAAAGGGGCGTTCCCGTCTTACGAATTTTACTAACTTTTTTCACTAAGGTGTTGAGAAGGTTGTCATGGTATGAATGTGTATTGTGTTATGGACTTCAGCAAGGGGTTTCGATGACTTCCCCACCCGAGGTATTGAGGAAACTTAAGGCCGCGGAAAAGGAGGAGAAATTTTTTTCCTGGGGTAGAGGCATGGTGACAAATAGGAGCAGAGAGTTGAAAAAAAATGGGTGAGAAATCAGAATGGGGGGCAGTTCACAAACGGTGTTCCCCGGGGCAGTGTTGGGCCCGTTGTTATTCAAATTTACATAAACGTATGATGAGGGAATAAAAAAGCGCTAAGCAAATTTGCTGATGACAACAAATAGGCCGTCCCAAATTCATTTAATGGGACACTAGAGCATCCAGGATGATTTGAATAGATGATGAAAGGTGGAGAAGTGGAAATGCATTTAATATTGACAAAGAAAGTTCTAAACGTAGACAGGCAAAAAACCATGCCACATATAAACAAAAATAATGTGGTTTAAAAAAGATTGCGAAAAGGATTTAGGAGTTCGGGTTAGAGAAATCTTAAACCAAGACAAAAGTGCATTTTGACCGAAAATCGAAGACACGATTAAACAAACCTTACCACGGGCGATAATAAAACCCCCGATCTGAGAGTCTCAAAACTCCGCACGAGGTCTGGGTTTGAGATCTCAGATCGCGGGTTCTATCCCCCCCCGTGGTTGGTTTTTTTTAGTGCGTTGTTTCGAAAAAAAGCTAACAGTTTTCTTGGCTTCATATCAGAAGTATAAATAATAGAACCCCCCGGGTTGTTTTTAACTTATAATCCTTGGTTAGGCCCATTTAGACTATGTGCCAGTTCTGGTCCCCATATTACAGAATGGATATAAATGTATGGAAAACGCACAGAGGAGGATGCAAAGATTCCCATTATCAGAAATTTTCCCCTATCCCTGGAGGTTACCAAAGGGGTTATTCCGGGGAAAACACCCCCCCGCGGGCCCGGTCCATGCCCAGGCCCCCCGATGGATCAGGGCCGATAAAACTAGGCGTTTTGCTGGCCGAGCAGTCCGACGTACGAGCCACACCCGGCTGACCCGGCATGACTTTAGGTATCTGTCCAGCTCTCTCTTAAAAAGGGCCGGGGGTTTTAATTGGAAATTTCCCCCTAAGCTTGAGGGGGGCTGTGAACGTTTTGGGCCCCGGACTTTTTGGTGTTTTCTTTAGTGTACCAATGGCGCCCATACTTTTTATTGGGGCATTTGAAATCGCCGCCCAGTCTTTTATTTCGTAGGGGAGTGATTTCTGTGTGCAAATTTGGGGACCTTCCCTTCCAAGTTTTTCCCAAAGTTAATTTGATATATCTCTCCCCCCTGCTTTTTCCAAGAGACAAGTCAATGCCCCAAGCTTTCCCCAGTATTTTAAGGTGTGACGAACTTAACTCAGTAAAGGTCTCTGTACACCCCTTAGATCTGCGATTTCACCTCTTTGTATGGAGATGTTAATGTACAGCAGTATTCCAGCCAGAGGAACAAGTGTTTGAAAAGGGTCATCAGGGGGTTTGGCACCCTCTCGTTTTGAAAGTTCTTTTTTCCACCCTTTAATTTTCTTTGCACGTGCGATCGTGGCACGTTGTGATCCTTGAAGTGAGTCCTCGACTTTACTACCCCCAGGCCCCTTACATTATTTTTCCGTCTATTGTAGGGGCCGGAGTCGTGTTTACTCTGTTCAGTTTTTATTCCTCCAGTTTTCCAAAACGAGTAGTTGGAAATTTTGTCCTATTGAACATCATATTAAACATCATTGGGATAGACCGGGGGCCCCTGAATCTGCACACTCTCGAAAGGGTGAATTAGGGGGGGATTGATCGAAGTGTTAAATGGAAAAAACCGGAATAAAAAAAGGGGAAAAATGCGTTCTGAAAATTCCAGCCAAGACATGACCGCAGCAAGGTTTCAAGTTGGAAAAAATTAGATTCAGGAAGGGATTTTTGAAAACATGGTTTGGAATAGAGTTGGGTGAGTGGAACAAACTCCCAGTACAGTTATTCAGGCTAAAAGTTTATTAGTTTTAAAATAGGTTAGATAAATTCAGAGTTGGTGTGGGGGGTGGAGTTGCCGACTGCTTGTGCTGCTGGGTTGGTCCCGTGCCCCTTCCCTTGAGTGGAGGTGACGAGACTGAGTGGGTCTTTTGGGCTAACCCGGGGGGGGGCGCATGGACCGTCCGAGGGTCAGTAGACCTTTTGCAGGTTCCTTCTTTTTATGTTTATATATATAGACATGCAATAACCACCTGGGGAAAGGGAAGATGGAAAATCAGTCCCAATTTTTAAGAGACAGACACAAAGCATTAAACTACAGACCTGGTCACTGAAGTATCAAAGCCCATGGAAAAAAAATTTGTCTGGGGAGTGGAGCACCTAGAGCAGAATAACTTATAAACGAAACTAGACGGGTTCAGGGAAGCAAATCCTGTGTCACAAACCTACTAAGTTTTATGAAAACATAAGGGAAAAATAAGACACGGAGGGGTGGATAGATTGCAATTTTTGGGACTGCAAAAGGCCTTAAACACGTTCCTCAAATTGGTTAATGAAAAACCTAGAGGATCAGGCCACATAACGGGAAAGGCAGCAAGGATCAAAGAATATCTGGCAGGGGAGGTTCTGTGACGAGCGGGGTTTTTCCCCACGGGGGGTCGGCCCTGGGCCTGGACAGCGGGGTTAAAGGGGGTCGGCCTGGGACCTGTGACGAGGGGGTTCCCCAAGGGGGGCCCGGGGGCCTTGTTTTTTTATGGTACATGTGAACAACAGACGGAAAAAATACTTTCGAATGCCCTTGTTTGTTGATGAAGTAAGTTATGAGGATCCAGGACAACAAAGACCCCTGGAAAAGCACAAGCGGCCCAGCAAAGTCTCCTTAAATTTAACCCCCCCAAAATGCAAAGTATGGCCAAGACTGCAAAACCTCATCAAGGAAAAAAGATTTTAGGGTGAATAAAAACACCGAGAAATTTCCCTGGGCGCCATTAACCAGATAACTGCTGCCAATGAGCGCCTGGCAAACCTAAGACAGCTTTTCGTTAACTCATTAAGGAAACCTTCAAGACTTTTTTTTCCCCCTGTACGGGGCCCTATTGGTGTATGCAGCACCATTTCGCCCCACCCCTGGTTAAGCCGCAAGAAATTAGAGAAAGTCCCAAGGGTTTGCAACAAGATAGCCCCCATGTAAGAGGTAGTCCACGAAGAAAGGTATGGAAATCGGCCGACGACAGGGAGGAAAAGGGCGGGGAGACATGAAACGCTATAAATACTGCCAGAATAGAAAAGGTGGACAAAGACGGATTTTCCGGGGGGGACACAGAAAAAAGAGGTCACAATTGGAAGTTGAAGACACAGAGAAAAAGGGTGTTAGGAAGTATTTTTTTCATAAATGGGTTGTCAGGAATGGAATGCCTAGAAAGTGCTAGTGGAGGGGGGAAAAAACCATAATAGTTTTAAGACGGGGTTTGATAAAGTCAAGGAGAAGGGAGAGAGAGGACATAGCAGCAATCGTGAAGAGGCGGGGTAGGAGTGTGACTGACCCCTGCAACCACAATTGGGGTAAAAATAGGTGAGTACAACAACACAACGCGTGAAAAAAAAACTTACAACACACACACACACACACACACACACACCACACCCCCACACACACACACACACACAACACCCACACAAAACACAAACTACAAGTATGGTCCGACAATTGGCCCGGGGTTTAACCCGTAAGTGTAAGGCAAAAAGATTGGGAAGGGAAAAGAAGACGCAGACGGGGGCAGGTTGGGAAAAACCAAACAGCATTATAACGAACATGTCCCCTGGGCACACATCATAAAAAAATTGGCTGCAGCATATGGGAGATTGGGAAACCTGAGTTTGGCTTTAAACCATCTGAGTGGGGAGTCTTTTTCCAATTGTCACAGTGTACGTAGGCTATAGAATAGTATGGAACCCTCATTAGTAAAAAACGTCACGAAATTGGAAAAAGTGAAAAAAAATTTGCAACACATTTCCGGGAACTGAGGGGTATTCTTATGAGGAGAGGTTAAGGGAACTCAACCTGATCACTAGAGAATGGGAAAGGGATAGGGGGGGCTGATAAAAAACGTATAAAATATAAGAGGCTTTGACAAGGTGGACAAGGATCGAATTTTCAGAGAGGGATACAGAAAAAAAGGGGACCAATTAAAAACCAAAAAACCCAGATGGCCCCAAAGGGTTTTAGGAAGTATTTCTTTAGTCTTAGAGTTGTCTGGAACTGGAATAATCGGGAAGTAAAGTGTGGAAGCAAGTTCCATAAATACTTTAAGAAGGGTATGAAAAATATCATGGAGCAGGGAGAGACAAATTTTAGTATCGACCAGTGAAGAGGGGGGGGGGCCGGGGAGCTATGATCGGCCCTAAAAACATATAAGGTGAGTAATAAGGTGAGAAACACCATACACCAACCACCACACACACACACACAACACACAAACCACACACAAAACCATACACACACATGGACAAGGAACACCACCGCCCCACACACACACAACAACACACACAACACACACACACACACACCACACACAACCCACACACACACACACCCAAAAACACACACAACCACATCCCAAAAACACCACATAAAAATGGAAAAGGGAAACCCACACACCCCAAAATAGGACAGGAAAACACCCACATGGAAAGGGAAACACACACAAAACACACACAAACACCCCACACACACCACACAAACACATAACACAAACACACCACACAAACACACTAAAAACACACACACACACACACTGGACGGGAACACACACAATCACAAAACAATAAACACACCACACACACACACGTGGACAGGTAACACACCTCACAAACACACATAAACACACACACACACACACAAACACACTAAAAACACAACACCACACGGGACAGGTAACAAACACGCACAAGAACAGGTACCACACAACAGGGACAGGTACCACACACACAGGGGAAGGTACCAACACACACATGGAAAAGTTCCAAAACCATGGACGGGTACCAAGGTAATACACACACGCCCCTGAAAGGTATTTACACACACACATGGAAAGGTAACCCAAACACAACACACACCCACACACAACAACACAAGGGAGATAGGGGGGACATGAAAGACATACAAAACACGGAGGTATAGACAAAGTGAAAAAAGACAGGTTTTTCCAGAGATGGGACCGCAAAAGGGGACACATTGGAAGTTGAAGACACAGTGAATCACGGGATTTTTTTAAGTTTTCTTCAGCCACAGAGTAGCAGGAAGGGAATATTTTTGGGAAGCGATATGGAGGAGGGCCCCTAATAGTTTTTAAGCGGGGGAACATGAAGCTAAAGGGTTTCGGGGAGAGTGACCTAGTAGCGACCATAAGAGGGGGGGCCCAGGAGCTAGGACTCGACCTCTGAAAACCTCAACTAGGTGAGTACAACAGGTGAGACCACACACACACACACCAAAACACAAAACACACACCACACACACACACACCACACACATACACACAAACACACACAAAAAGACAGGAAAACCACACACACACAAAAAGACAGGCAACACACACACACACAAAGACAGGAAAACACAACACACACAATATACAGGCAAACTCACACACAAGAACATAACACACACACAAATGAACAGGTAACAACACACAACACGCCCCAAAACACCCCACACACGCAAACACACCCACACCCACACACACACAAACCCCACACACACACACCCCACACACACCACCACACACACAACACACACACACACACACCACACACAACACATGGAATGTAAATAACGATGTGTGTTGCCAAAAAACCGGGCCGTACAACTGTGTGTTGTCAAAACCCTGGCAAATACAACGTTGTTGTCACAACCTGGCCATACGACTGTGTTTTGCGAAAACCCTGGCCGTACGACTGGTGTTGTCACAACCGGCCAGAGACTGTGTGTTCCCCAACAGGGCCCAGTACACTGGGTTTTTTTACAACCTCCAGTACAACTTGTGTTGTCACAAACCTGGCAGTACGACTGTTGTTGTCAAAACTGGCCAGTCACCCCTTTGTTCCCCAAATGGTTAGTAACTTGTGTTGTCACAACCGGCCAGTACGACGTGTTGTCAAAATCTGGCCAGTACGACTGTGTGTTGTCACAATTGCCAGTACAAAGCGTGTTGCCAAACCGGGCCAGTACGACTGGTTTGTTCAAACCTGTCCATACACTGTGTGTGTCAAACCCTGGCCAGTACGATTGTGTTGTCAAAACCTGGCCAGACGACTGTTTTGTAGTAAAACCTGGCCGTAGACTGTTGTTGTCACAACCTGTTTAAATTTGTGAAGGAAATGCAAGTCAAAAGCTTTTTTTTTGTTTTATTCGCTCCCTTTACACACAGGATAACGGCCCTTTTGGGGATCCTGCTTTTTTAAAATAGTTAACAAAAGAAAGTACAGTAACTTCCAATAAACATATAACACAACAAAAGTGAAAGTTGTGTAAATAATAATTTCCAAAAATCATTCTGAAACAAACGAAAAAAAATGTATTTCATTGGTTTTTTTATTATTAAATTATTGTAAACTTATCTAAAACATTTTTTATTTAAAAATTAGGCTAAATAAAATTTAAAAATTAAATTAAAGTTGGTAAGTTTTCAAGTTCTTTAAGAACAAAGTTATATTTTTTTACATTAAATAAATGAAAAAAATTTATCTTTAAACGCACGAGAAAATATAAGAAAGGACTCAATTTACATAAAGGTTGTTAACAGACCGTTTTTACCCATTGGGATATTGGGATATTGGCATTTTGGAAGAGTATCTAATTACTTCATATAGCTTCTAAAACTTTGTGTCGAGCGCCTTGCAAAGACAGTGATTATGTGTGAGTGAGGTGAAAGTTTTGGGAATAAATGATGAAAGTATTCCTTTTTGGGATTTTTTTCATATTATGGAAACGTGGGTGGCACCAGCGAGATGCCACTGAGTGTTATTCCCAGAAGTAGGAATAACCCACCATGGTTTACTGTCAGGAGGCTGTGAGATGGGAGATAAACACATGGCTACTGTCAGGGGAGGCTGGAGTGGGAATAACACATCATGGCTACTGTCAGGGAGGCTGGAGTGGGAATAACACACATGGCTACTGTCAGGAGGCTGGGTGGGAATAACCCACCAGGGCTCTGTCAGGAGGCTATGAAGTTTGGGCCCCCCCCCAATAACGCCAAAGCTGCGTAGGGGCTGGAGTGGGAATAACACCACGATGCTACTGTCAGGGAGGCTGGATGGGAATAACCACCTGGTACTGTTCAGGAGATGGAGTGGGAATAACACCACATGGCTACTGTCAGGAGGCTGGAGTGGAATAACACCACCATGGACTCTCGGGGAGGATGGATTTGGAATAACACCACCTTGGCTACTGTTAGGGAGGTTTGGAGTGGAATAACACCACCATGGTACTCTCAGGAGAATGGAGTGGAAAAACCCACACCTCGCTCTTCAGGAGGTGGGTGGGAATAACACCACAATGGTTAATGCGGGGAGGCTGGAGTGGGATAACACCACCGATGTTTACTGTCGTGAGGCTGGAGTGGAAAAACCCCCACCGATGCTATGTCATGAGGCTGGATGGGAAATAACACCACCGATGCAAGTCAGGAGGTGGATTGGGAATACACCCCCGATGCTACTGTCAGGGAGGCTGGATGAGAATAACACCACCAATGGCTATTCAGGGAGGCTGGAGTGGGAATAACACCCCCGTTTGCTGCTGTCAGGGAGCTGGAGTGGGAATACACCACCAATGCTACGTCAGGGAGGCTGGGGGGGGGAAATAACACACCGATGCTACTGTTCCAGGGAGGCTGGAGTGAGAAAAAACCCCACCATGTACTGTCAGGGAGGCTGGAGAGGCGTTTAACACCACCGATGTTTACTGTCAGGGAGGCTGGAGTGGGAATAACACCACCGATGCTACTGTCAGGGAGGCTGGAGTGAGAATAACACCACCAATGCTACTGTCAAAGAGGCTGGAGTGAGAATAACACCACCATGCTACTGTCAGGAGTCGGGAGAGGGAAACACCACCATTGCTACTGTCAGGGAGGTGGAGTGGAATAACACCCCCGATGCTCGGTCAGGAGGCGGAGTGCGATAACACCACCAAATGCTACTGTCGGGAGCGGGAAAAGTGGGAATAACCACCGATGCTATGTCAGGGAGTGAAGTGGGAATAACACCACCAATGCTACTGTCAGGAGGCTGGAGTGGGAATTAACACCACCATGCTACTGTCGGGGAGGCGGGAAATGTGGAATAACCCCAAACCATGGATACTGTCAGGAGGCTGGAGGGGAAAATAACACCACGTTTGGCTACTGTCGGGGAGGGCTGGAGTGGGAATAACACCCCGATGCTACTGTCAGGGAGGTGGAGTGGGAATAAACCCCAATGAACTGTCAGGGAGGTGGAGGGGGAAATTTAACACCCGATGCTCTGTCAGGGAGGTTGGGAGGGGAGAATAACCCCACCAATGACGTCGGGGAGGTGGAGTGCGAATAACACCACCGTGCTACTGCCCAGGGAGGCTGGAGTGGGAATAACCACGTGCTACTGTCAGGGGGCTGGAGTGAGAATAACCCCAAACCAATGCTACTGTAAAAGAGGTTGGAGTGAAATAACACCCCCCTTTGTATCAGGTAGGCTGGATGGGAATAAAAAACACCGTTTGTACTGTCAGGGAGGTGGAGCGGGAAATAAACCACCATGCTACTGTCAGGGAGGCTGGAATTGGGAATAAACCACCGATGTTACTGCCCAGGGGGGCTGGAGTGCGAGTAACACCACCGATGACTTTTAAAGGGGGCTGGAAGGGGTTGGAATAACACCCACCGAGGGCTACTGTCAGGGAGGCGGGGATTTGGGAAAATAACCCCTCACCAATGCTACGGGCAGGGAGGCTGGGGAAGGGAATAACCCCACAATGCTACTGTCAGGGAGGCTGGAGGGGGGATAACACCACCAGGCTACGTCAGGGAGCTGGAGTGCAAATAACACCACCGATGCTACTGTCAGGGAGGTGGATGGGAATAAACACCACCGAATGCTACTGTCAGGGAGGTGGAGGGGGAAACAACCCACCACAAATGCTACGGGTCAGGAGGCTGGGTGGGAATACACCACCAATGCTACTCCGGGAAGGCTGGAGTGGGAAATAACACCCCCATGCTATGTCAGGGAGGCTGGAGTGGGAATAAAACCACCGAGCTAACTGTTATTGAGGTGAAGTGGAATAACCCCCCGATGCTCGTCGGGAGCCTTTTGGGGAAAATAACTAAACCGATGCACTGTCGGGAGGCGGGAAAGTGGGAATAAACATCACGGATGCACTGTAGGGAGGCTGGAGTGGGAAATAACATCACGTGCTACTGTCAGGGAGGCTGGTTGCGTTTTGAATCCAAAACATGAATAAAACAATAATAATTAATAATATAACTAATAATAATAAAATAAAATAATAATAAAAATGAATTATAATAATTGCGACCACTGTCAGCCTCAGAGTTATTTTCTGAGTTACCAGACCTTGCCAGTGGGGCCAGTGGTTCGTCTTAAGTACCCCCCCCTGCCTTCCCCAGGTTCTGTGTCCAGAATTCATCCGGGGGCCCCGGATGTTCCCCTTCCTATTTCCCTAAGGCCCCCCGCCTCTTTTCTCTCTATGCCTTCCAGCCTCAGCCTTCCCCAGGTAAATGTATCAGGAATCCATCTGTTGCCTCAGGATGTTTTCCCTTCCTCACTTCCCTAAGGTCAGCTCACCAACCTGTTTTTTTGTGTCCCCAGGGTTCATGTATCCAGGAATCCTTCCTCTTCCGCCGGATATCTCCCTTCCCCACTACCCAATCAGCGGTATTCTTGCCGCCGCGGGATCATGTATCCGGAACCCTTTCCGTCTACCCCGGATATTTCCTTCCCATTTAAACCAAGGTCACCCTAACTGCTGTATCTTGCTTGCCAGGTTCATGTATCAAGGAATCCATCCGCTCCCCTCCGGATGTCTCCCCTTCCCCACTAACAAGGTCAGCCTCAAAAACAACCTTCCTCAAGTTCATGTATCAGGAATCCATCCGTTCGCCCCGGGATGTCTTCCTTCCCAATTCCAGGTCGGGTTGCCTTCCCCGGATCAGTGCTCAGGAGTCCACTTGAGTCACTGAGTGACTCCCTTCCCCCACTTCCCAGAGTCAGGGGTGCCTTCCCCGGATCAGTGTCTCAGGATTCCACTAGTGTCACCTCAGGTGGCTCCCTTCCACACTTCCCAGAGTCAGGGTTTGCCTCCTTCAGTGACCTGCTGCAGGAAACTTGGCCCTTGCTAGCTGGCTACGGAGAGATGTCCAGGTGGGTTGGAATCACGGGAAAGGTGACACACACAGAAAACTGCGTCCAGTAATTACCCACCAAGACAGCCGCGACGTAGTCAGCTGACGAAACCAAATCTCCCTCACATTTCCCGCCACCTCGAGAGGCTAATTAACAAAATTTTTGGAATCCTTTTATGTTACACTAAAAAATATACTGGAAAAAAGTTGTTTTTACTTATTTAGCTCTTTTGACCAAAGTACAGTGATATCACGCGTCTTTAACACCACAGGCTACATCACACATTATCTAAGACTCATTTTTTCGGAAAAATATTTACATCTTTCTTGCATTATTGTAACTTAATTTTCAGCACTTAGCTATCAAAGCTTACTCTGTTAAACATCTCTTATATATGTTTTCCACAACATAAATGCACCAATGTAATTTCCCTTTATGAAGTGTAGTTAACTATATTATTCAGTGTTACCATGATCCACAAATACCTTCACTTTCTGAACTTAAAGTCTTCTCTGTTATCAAAAATTCTTTATCATAAGTCAAAAATCATAATTCTGACAAAAAACTTTCCCTGGTATTGCCAAAAACTCTCCAGGCTGACAGCAAAACAGCCGGGCCCGAGAGCCGGGGTCAGCAACCCTGATAGCAGTATCAGCCAGACTGACAGCAGATCAGCCAAAGCTGACAGCGCCACCCACGGAACGTGCTCTTTCCACTGTGAATTTATAGTGACATACAAGTTTTTTTTATGTTTACTTTCCCATTTTAATCTACACACACAATCTACAAACACACATATACATACATATGTACACATATACTCACTACAAACACACTACTACCAACACACATTTAAATCAGTGTACACATACCCCATCACTACAACACACTACTACCAACACAAAATTTTACATACATGTGAACATACACATACTACAAAAAAATCTTCCAAAAATATTAATTCATGTGACACATACACATCACTAAAAAACCACTCTACCAACACATAATACATCATGTGTAACTTACACTTCACTACAAACACAAACTACTCCAACAACTATATACTACATGTGTCACAAGGAAATCATTAAAACACACTACTACCAACAACATTTAACATATGTGTACCAAACTCACTACAATACATCTACCAACACAATATATACATACAGGGGTTACACACATCATCACTACAAACACACTTACTACAACCCCCATATATAACTACATGGTACACACATACATCACTACAAACACACTAACCAACAACATATAAATACATGTGAACACACACATCACTACAAAAAACACTACTACCAACACACATATATACAAACATGTGTACACACAAAACATCATACAAACACATACTACCAACACACATATATACATCACGTGTACACACATTAACCACTACAAACACACTACTACCAACACAAAATAATACAACATATGTACACGTTATCATAACATATCAACACTCCCCCTCACCATTGTTTAATTAAATAATATTGTATAAATTGTGTAGGATTTAGAAATTTTTGTTATTCTTTAATTTTCTCTAAAAAAGTGCAATAAGGGTTAAATTTTGATGAAAAATGTGGTTTAAAGATTTTAAATATGTGAAGAAATTCTACTGAGAGACTTTTTTGGTTTAAAGGGATAAGAAGATATTCAAAGAATAAACACTTTGTTTAAGTAGAATTAATTATTAAATAACTTTCTAAATTCTCATACTTACACATCTCTCACCTCTTTATTAATGACTCAAAAAAACATTCACCACAACAGACAAAAAAAAAAAACTGTCCGTGATGAAAAAAAAAACACTTGACTTGGATGATTCGATCTGTTGACAATAAGAATTTTGGTGGTGGCTGCCACGACCTGGCCAGTACGACTGTGTGTTGTCACAACCTGGCCAGTATGACTGTGTGTTGTCACAACCTGGCCAGTGCGACTGTGTGTAGTCACAACCTGGCCAGTACGACTGTGTGTTGTCACAACCTGTCCTAAATTGGTGAAGGATAATGCAAGTCAAACGCTTTTCTGTTGTGTTTATTTCGCTCCCTTTACACACAGGATAACAGGCCTTTGGGACTCCTGGGTTGTAATAGGTAACAAAAGAAAAGTACAGTAACTTCCAATAACAGCATACTAACACATACACAAGTGAAAGTTTGTGTATGCAATAATTTCGCAAAAAATCATTCTGAACCTAACGGGAAAAAAAATGTATTTCTTGGTTTGTTTTTTATTAAAAAAATTATTGTAAAATTTTCTAAAACTTTTTAGTTTAAAATTTGGCTAAATCAAATAAAAATTAAATTAAAG
>NC_069413.1:31860316-31928494 GCF_026875155.1 Cherax quadricarinatus
GAAGGGTTCGAAAATAGTATTGGCAAATTTTAATTTTGTTTGGTCTATGAAAAAAATTTTCGGGCTGCCCCCAAAGTGAGGGCCTACCCTGGAAAAACCTTTTGACACCGATTGAGATGGGACCCCAGCCCACAAGTGGTTTTATAGGAAGATTTTCCACAAATGTTTGGGGTATTCAAGAAACCCGCCTGATGCACTTAAAAAGGCCCCCTAATTCTTGGGTTTTGAGATATACCCTGATTTTCAATTCTAAGCCAGTTTTAGCCCCCCTTGGATTTCCCCCTTTGGGGAAACCACGTGAAACGGGAATTAATTCCTGAAAATATTCAATGTTATTAGTGTCCTGCCTCACCTCAAAAAATTCCATATCCAAGAGGGTAGTACCCCCTAGTTAATTGCGACCAGCGCGCTTCAGACGATCTGAAGCTGGTATTAGGGGGCATACCTCTCTGAAGCCCCCGAGCCCTCAGTTAACTGACTCAGATTCCAAGACGGCCAATCCTAGGGGAAAAGGGAATATTCTTTACTGTATGGGCTATGGGGGAGTCATCTACGAAACATCGGGTGTCTCCCAGATTTCCCCAGGTTAGATGTAACCCCCCCCTTGGGGGCGCCGCCGATGTTCAGGAGGTCTTGTCCAGTCAAAGTCTATCGTAAAAGGACGCTATTCTGTCTTTGTGACCTGGCCCCCCCATTCAACTAGGGCTGAGTTCCCCTAGCTAACTTACCAATGTTTGCCTCTTTGGGCCCCTTTTCCTCCCATTTTAAGGGTCTTAGGTCTACTCTATCATTACTACAGATGCCTTATAAACCTAATATTAGTGTATTCCCGTAAACCTACCTACTCCTTCCGAAGAGTAAATCTAAAAATTTAAATAAGTTCCAACCGCCAACCAGAGAATGCCTTGTTTGTTTGGGGGGGTTTAAGGGTCGTGGGCTCAAGACCAGACGCTCATGCTGGATTGAGCTGTGGAACTATTTGGAAAATAAATTTCCACTCCCCCGCCGGCGAAGGTGGCGCAAAGTCTGACAAGTTGCCTCCCGGGCCCCCCCAGTGGGCCCTGGACTCGAGCCCCCGTTCGACGGGGTCGTCCGGCCGCTCAGCTCACTAAACCTCTGGTTGTTTTCTCAGTCCCGGCCCCCAACCGTGGGACTCGAGAGGCAAAACCCTTTTGATGGGTCTTATAGTCTCGACACCTTATTCTCACTTTAAAACCATTCTCAACCGCCCCACCTTGTCTGGGGGGGTTGACATACCAGGCCAAGAGGCCAGTGTGCCCTGGGCGCCTGGGTTTTTACCAGCCCCAGGCCCCTTCACTTAGCAAATTTATTCCCTCGGGGTCGGCACCATAGAAAGTTCCCGCAATTTTGTCAAGAAACCCCCTGCGCCACCCTGGTTCCATTTGTCCGGGTGTTCCCCAGTTGTTGTGATCCTGGAGTTCTTCTTTGGGGGGGGGGGACCAAAATTGGCCCCATAATAACCAGCCCCTTTGGAAGAGACTCAAATTGGGGGGAAGGCTAAATCCTTTTTCCCAACAGCATGTGTTTGGGGGGGTGAGAGCTTCTTGCCGTCAATCCCATTTTGTACGTAGGTCAGAGGTGTTATTAACTTGCCTTATCTCAACTAACACTGCCCTCAGTTATCACAGCTCACCCCCCTGCTTGCAAGACCTTCCGAATGCACCTTTTGATGTCCCACCATGCGTTAATAAAACCCCCCTTGCCAGGGTCCCGGGGGGAGCTATGAACCCCCCACTCCACTCTATTTCTTCAGGTGTTTCGTACTTCTCCTTTTCCCCAACCGAAAACTTTATCCCCCGCCCTAAAGCTTGTGCCATTGCCCAGTAATCAATCGGGGGCCGAGAATCTGGCAAAACCCTCCTGAACAATTCACGAAAGTCTCTGTCGTCATATCTTCTGCCAACCCAAATGCACCGCCGGTGTGGCACGGAAAAACAGGCAACATATACTTTCTGGGGGCCCCCCTTTAACGTCCCTGGGTTTTCAATGTGTAGCCCCGTATAGTCATTCCTACAGTCTCAAAGGGCCCTGTCACTATGTCCCGCCCTGAGGCAGGGGTGGTGGACCGGGGTGGGGTAGGGTCCTCCCATCGTACCGCCGGCAGACCGTGCAACTTTTTTGCCCCTTTTGACGCAGCTCGCCCTTTCCCCGTCCCCAAAATTCTGACGTAGAGGTGGGGGTTTTTCCCCAAAACCCCCATGAAAGGTCCTTGAGGGGCTCTTGAACAATAGCTCTGTCGCCACCCCCTCCTTTCCCAGCGCACGGGATGTTTGGCCCCAAGCGAGTCAGAGTTTTGTATTTTTCCCCCTGCTTTTATTAGCCCCGCAGATCTAGGAACAATCCCAATGATGAACCAAAATTTGCTTTTCCCCGATCGTCATCTTTGGACAGGTCCTGATGCCCATAACCTGCTGCCGGGTGCAAGATTTCCAGCACTCCGGGAAAACCTCCCCCTTTTGGTACTGCCTTATCAAAATTTCTGGGACCCACTAGAGACAACTGTCGACCGGCTTACCTTGTATCAGTTTCCCTCACGAATCGAAAACCATTTCCGTGACTCCTAAAGTTTTCTCCCCGAGGATTGCGCCTGGGGTCAAATAATTCAGTGTCGTTTCCCCCGCAAAAATTTTACTTGCTGCTGTTTGTTCCACGAGTTCGCTCCCGGCCAGCAATCCCTTGCCGGTACCCAGTCTGGGCCTTTAACCAAAGTGTTTTTACTCAACTTTCTGTTGTCACCCCCGGTTATCAGGTGGCTGGTTTTGATTGTAGGCACATTAAGAATTGTTGATGTTGATGTAGTTCCCGTATCTCCTTTACCCGATTCCTGACATAGGGGAAATTAGACCGGGCATTCTGGCCCACTGAAAGGCCCCCTCCGGTCGTCCAAAAAATAGGTGGTGTCACCCTCAGTTTATTTAACACCTCCTCTACGTACTTACCCGTTTGCCCCCAGCAACATCGCCGTGGCCTATTTTTGGATCGAGCAATCCTTCAGGGGTGTCACCCCGCACGATGGTGCCCAAAATTGACTTGGTCCCCCCCCAAAATACGCTACTGCCCATAGGCCCGGGGAGGCATCCAAAAGACGTGCAAGTATAACCCCCCCGGTGAAACCCCCGATGGCCCTGGGGAATTAAACTCGTGCAATTCCGCTAGGTCTTTTTTAACCAACCCCACCCTGCAGACTGTTTCTGGCAGGGGTCCCCCACCTAGATTCACCCCCAGGTTGTTGTACTAGCTCTCCCTCGAATGGTGATGGGTGTCAACAAACCCCAAAGGATCAAGGGCATCTGCACTTTCCCTCAGCAAAGCCCTCCTGGTCAGCTTCCCTTCCCCTGGGTTCCTCTTTACCCAAAGTTGTCTTCTTGATTCCCACCTAGTCCCAAACACCGATGTTACCTAGGCATGAGTACCCAGTATGTCATGTTCCACCAGCCCGCAACTTGGTTTGTTTTCCCCCATTCTCTCAAGGGCATTTTTAGCTGAAAGAGCATTTCCGATTAGATTTCCGGTAAATATCCATCAACAGCCTTTCACTGAGGTGGTCCCCTGCATGTTGCTACAAAATAGGGTCTTCAGTAATTCTTTAGCGGGCTGTTACAGTTCACAAGGTGGTGTTTGGTAGCCTGTAAGGGGAATGGTAAATAGTGGCCCCAAAACAACACTGCCTGAATCTAAGGTATCTCCCCTTGCTTGGGATCTCCCTGTTAGCCGCCACAAAAAACCTTGTGAGTCCCTTCCTGTGGCTGAACCCCAATACGTGGAAAGGCTTTTGCTAATGTCTGCCCCATAGGCGTACGTTCCGCCCTGAATTCAACAACAATTGCAAATTTCGCGCGGGGGGGGCCCCTGTGAGCAGACGCCCTTCAACGTGGTCTGGGGGGACTCGCCTGCGACTGCAGTTGAAGACTACTCTGATGGGAGGGACCGACCCCTTGGTGACTGCCTTTTGGGGAAAGATAAGGGTTTTTTCCCCCAGGGCGGGCTTTGGGGCACTTTCTCGATGAACCCAAGGGCCGCTGTTCCTTAAAAATATATCAATTTCCCCCCCAGACCCTTCCCTGGAGGCTGTTCCCCAAATGAATTCAAGCCCACGTGCCCTCTTGAAATTAGGGGGCAGCGTTGGGTGGCCCTTTTTCCTGGGGGTCGCCCCCAATACTCCCCGCCCTGAACTGCACAGGGTTTATAATCCGTCGTTTTTCGTGTCGGGGGGGGGTGGTCACCTTTACCCTACTACATCCAGGTCCCATGTTTTATGGACGGCCACTGTCGGATATGCCACTGCGCCTCTGACAGGCCTTCTTTGCACCCAATCTCCCCATCACCGTAAGCCTCAGTGCTGTAAACCGAGCCCCCTTTTCCGGGGTCCGGGAAGTGAGCTGGTATTCGCCTCCTACGATGTCCCCCCTGGAGTCCTGTACGGGCCCCACCCCTTTCCTTGATAACCTTCCGTAGACACAAATTCTAGGTAATCCCCCCAAACCCTATGCCTAATTAAACATTGTCTGTAGCAATGTCTGGTTTTCTAGTTCAACCCCCCTCCCTCAAACGTTTGATGCTTCAGCCACCCCTGTGGTAATGATTTGGGCAGCCTCTTCCCCAAAAAGGCTGAAATTTCCCCTCGAAGCCCGGGGTAACCCGACCCTCACATTGACTACGGATAAGACCCGTGGGGCTTCCCCCCAAACCCTTCCCCCTTATGTAACTTTACCAACGTCTCCGCTTCAACCCAGTGGCCCAGACTCTCCCTTGAAGGTTCTGGCCCCCCTGTCGAAGAACAAACGGGTTGTTTCGATTCTTTCCGTTCGGACCCCCGCCATTTTGGTGGGCAAGGCCCACCCAGCCCTTTAAACTGCTCACCCGAACAAATTTCGGGGCCGTACTCACCCACCTCGTTACTTCTGACTTGTTCTTGCTTCCGCCCCCTTTTTGGGTTTGCTCTCCTTTAATTTTTGGGTAATCCCCATCATTGGACACAGTGCACTGTGGTGCTTTCCCCTTCCCCGGGAGCCCCGCATCCCGAGCATGGTGTTACAGTCCCTGGCAAATTTCTCCACAAACTTGAAACAAAGTCCAACCCTCTTAGCCTTGACCCTTTGGTTATAGGTGGGGAAGCTTGAACACCCCGAACTAGCGTGTTCTTTATCACCCAAAAAACGCACCGTTCTATGGGCTTTAGTGGTCTCCCCCTTTGGCCCTGTGGGTGGAGGTTCGCCCTGGGCATAAATATTTCCTACTTAGGGGAGGGGTTTTGGTTTTTTCTCGAAAGTCTGGGGAAGGGTCGACCGACTTCTCCCTTTGGGAGGTAATTTTCCCCCCCGACCCTATGTCAGGTGGATATGAGATCCCCACCCTTCAACAATTTGGTCATCGTGAACTATTCGTCCGATGTTTTAAGTATAACCGGCACTGTCGTGCTAGCCCGTTTCCTCGAATCACCCGGCTAAAGGATCCATTTTGAAACTTCTCATCTCAAATCTCGAAAATAGGCAAGTCATAACCCCAATACGGAACTTCCCTAGACTTTGCGGTCATGTCGGCAAGCCTTGATCCCAACAACCGAAAAAGAAGCTACCTTTATCTCCCCAGTGTTGCCAAACTGTCTTCTAATTGGTCTTTGGCATGTTGGGAATTAGCGTCGTAATGGGGTGTGCCGGACCCGATCTAAGGCTTTTCCCTTGACTGCGACCGCAAATTTTCGCAATTGACGGCACTGACAAATCATTTCTGTCTCATCTGGGGCTCAAACTGATCCAGAAAACCAATGTACTTGTTAAGGTTCCGTCAACGTTTGGGAAATTCAGTGGGGGAAATGGGCAAATATTGAAGGGTGTGGTTTTTTTTGGGGTACCTGCGGTGTTCAACACCTTTCCTTTGGGAACTAGCCTTTAATGTACTTAATTATCTTTGTACTATTCATCTCCTGATGACAATCTACATCATCCCTTTGTGAAAATTGTCCATACCTCTGAAGACTTCCCCGGATTTTCCCCATCCTAAAAGCCTGTGCTCAATGCTGAGAAAGCTTGTTCTAGGCTTCCCACTTTTCCCCAAAATCTTTAAGCAGTTCTGCAAATCATCGCATCTAATTACTCTTGGCAAATAGCCTGCAACCCGTTAGCGTTTGTTTAGATGCCCTTTGTATGCGTACGATCTTTTAATTTTGTTAGCATGAACCAGACTCTCCTAACCCCCCCCGCCCTTGTCAAGTTTAATGAGGAGTGTGACACTAATTGTACTTTACCCAGTCCACCCCAACACGTCACGGTTTAGGTAAGAAAGAAGATCTTAAGGCTTCCAAAAAGCTTTAAAAATTCCCTTTGTTATTTGATCTATATGAATCAAAAAAGTACACGTTTGTCTCAAATCCCAATCAAAATGGTACGATGTGAAACTTAACCTACACTTTAAATGTAAATGCCAGCAAAAAAATTAAGGACTTACCCAGTCTCAGGTATAATTCACAAAACCCACATTAACAGAATCAAAGACAATGAAAAACCCCACACTAATGGGCAGTATACAAATTAAAAACACTTTGGGTTTAAAACAACAAATTCAAAAATTCAAATTGTGAAACGTAAATAAAATTAGTTGTAAACAGCTGGCCTAAAAGTGCCCCCGCTTATTGTTTTGCGTGGATGGTTGGATAATAAAAACCAACCTAGCTAGTGTGCTTTAAATTAAACCTGGGTTTATAACTCCCGAAATAATAAAGGTTAAATCGTCCTAGTCTATAACCTTTTGAAATATTCCAACCTAGCCTAACTGTGGCTACCTTGCAAATCCACTGTAAGTAAATTTAAAACACAAGTTCCCACTTGGATTACTTGAACACTGTAAATAATTAAAATTTACAAATTTCTCACCACCGGCCTCCGTAAATTACTGCAAATAAAAACTTTGTGTATAGTCAGCTTGGCCTAGCCTCTGGTAAAATTTTACCTAGGTGTGGGGTAACTTAAACCAAAAATTTTTTTTAAAATGGTTTTTAACTGTAGCCTAGCTATGATACTTAACCTAACTGTGGCCTAGTATATAGTTAACCTAACTCTGTAAAACGTTTCCCCAACTGTGGCCCAGTTGTAGCTTAACCTAGCTATTCCAAACCCGGTTTTCGAAGGACCCCTTTGTGAAAAATTTTTTCTGGGCTGCCTCCAAGTGAGTCGCCCACCCTGGGGAAACTCTGTTTTACACCGAGTCTGAGATGGGTACCTCAGCCTCACGTGGCTTTTAGGACAGATTTTCCCCCAAAAAGTTGGGGATTGCAAAGAAAACCCCGCCTGCAGCACGTATAAAGGGCTAACTTGCTTGGTGTTTGCGCATATACCCGTTTCAACTTCCTAAGCCGCTTTAGGCCCCCCCGGCCCCCTTCCCTTTGGGGAACCAGGCAACCGGAGCATTTTCCTGCAATATTTAATCGTTAAAAGGTCCTGCCTGCACCTCAAAATTCCATACCAAAGGGTATGTTCCCCCAGTATAACTATGCAGACCAGACGCTAGCTTTAGACGACTCTGAACGTGGGGCTTTTGGGGATACTCTCTCTGTAGCCGCCGAGCCCTCAGTTTTAACTCGACTCACGATTTCCCAAGTCAGGCCAGATCCTACAAAAAGGGGAAAAATCTCGTTTAGTATGGGCTTTGGGGGGGAGATCATTACGGTACATCGAGGTTTCAAACCGATTTCCCCAGGGCTAAAATTTAAGACACGTTTGGGGGGGCCGCCCCGATTTCACGCACGTCTTTTCCCCAAAATCTATCGTAAGAAGGACGCTTTCTGTCTTTTTGACCTGCGCCCCGCCATTCAAGCTAGGGCCCGCCAGTTCTCCCTACTAACTTATCCCAATGTTTGCCAAAAATTATCGGCCCATTCCTACCTATGTTTAAGGTCTTAGGTCACTCTATCATTATCTACAGATGCCTTTTGAAAACTAATTTGTTATTCCATAAAACCCACCTACTCCCTTTCCCCGAAGGGGTAAATCTAAAATTAAATAAGCTTACCAACCGCCAACCAGAGAATGCCTTGCTTGTTTGGGGGGGTTTAAAGGGGCGCTCGGCTCAGGACCAAGATCATGCTGGATCTGGGCTTGGAATATTTGGACCAAATAAATTCCCCAGTCCATCCCCCGGGGGTTGTGATTTAAACCGAAAAAGATACTTTTTACCCCGCCCGGGCGGGCGGTAGGAATCCCAAAAGTCGCTTATTTTATTGGATGACCAAGAATGGGTCCTCCTGCATGATTAAAATTTATAGATGGACTGACTGGGCTCAAGAAATGTTTAATGACACGATTGCAAACAACCATACCCCGGGGCCGGGGTTTAACCCGCTCATAGAGTCTCAAAACTCCAGACTCTCTTACCGCGGGTTCACTCCCGGCGGGGGGTTTTGGTTTGGACTGATGGTGTCAATCTCCCCGAGTCTTAACAATACAATTTAGTTGAAGTTCTTTTCGTATTATTGTTCTCAAAATATTTCCCGACAAGCCAAGATTGTAATCTACCCATTTTGAAAACATACAGTTAGCCCCAATTTATCGTTCTACATGATCCCAAGCCAATGTGAATGGGAAACCACTGCTGGCACTCTGTCCCCTTCCACAATTTACCATACCTATGTCTGGCTTCTGCACAACATGCCACAATTTATTTAATAAGTTGAGACATTTTGGAGACGAGATCAGTTACAAAAAACTGTCAATCTTAGTACTAGATGCATTTCAGTGGAAGAGTATCCACAGACAAACTCTCGCAAATTATTTACGTTGATGGCTTGTTCCCCCAAACCCCTGGGCAGCGGAGTGTGCTGGTCGTACAGAGTGAGGCTCTCTTAAAAAAATTTGGGCAGCATCAAAAATTGGGGCCTTACCCCTTTAGACAGAAACTCTTTGCCACTCAAGAGGGAGAGGGTTTTTTTGTACCAGGAAGGAAAAAAAAAGGCAAAGGGAAAAGGCAGAAAAACGTACGCCCAAAACCATCATTTTTTGGAAATTTGGAAAACCCCAAATCGATGGCCCCACTCCAAAACCCAAAAGAACAGATACCCTTGGGCGGAAAAAAAAAGTCCCCCCCCCCACCCAGTACCACCATTCCCATGTTTTTTTCTTTGTAAATTTTTAAAAGGGTCTAAAGCCAACAACGAAAAAACAAAATACCCCTTTTATTTTGTGGACTGCTTGCAGAGGGAAATGCAATGTTCGCAGCTTTCACAGGACCCAATTTAAAAGGATTAAACTTTGGGCAAAAATTTAAATAAGGATCCCCGGGGAAAAAACCCAAAACAGATGCGACAGGGTGAACAGGCAAAAAGGGGAAAAGGGGTTTGGGCCCGTATATCGGTCACTTATTTGACAGAACTGCTTAATGCCTAAATATGTAGGGGGAACTTTTAGCAGTAAAGATCGAGGAAAAACCCAAAACCCCAAACATTGTTTGGAAGTTTTACAAAAAACCTCCCGGGTGCAACTTTCCCCGCAATTTTCCCGGGCAGCTGTTAAAAATTGGACCAAAATGTCTGGAAAATTTGCCACCCTCCCCCAAAAAAAAACTTGCTCCTGGTGGATTTCAACTTAAGGCAAATAAAATGGGGAAAATAGCAAATAATGCTGTTTCAGGGGGATAACATCAGGGGGGGAAGCTTGAAAGAGAACTCAAAAAAAGCTTTTAAAAACTCGAACAAAATTCAAAATTAAACCAGGGAAAAATTTGAGCCCCACTAGACTGGAAAATACACTAGACCTCATCTTCACTAACACTGATGATTGAACGAAATGTCACCAAATCAAAAAACAATATACTCGATCAAAAACGTAACGGTTCGAAAGAGCGGGAGCCCCAGACCAAAATGAGATCGTCACGAGGGAGCCTTCCCCAAAATTAAATTTTAAATAACAAAAACAAAAAGTGGGACCAAGTAAACCAAGTCCTAAACGTATAAGGGAAGATAGATAAGCAACACAGCCCCAATTTCCCTAAACAGATTGATGGGGTGGCACCGATGTATGCTCAAGCTATTCTTTAAGAAAAAGGGGAGTGGATGTAAAATAAAGAAACAGGCGTCCCTTTACGGGCGAGGGAAAAAGAATAAAGAGCAGCTAAAAGAGGCCAATATATCTGAAATGCGTAGGGAGTCAGGGTCAAGAAATAAAAAAACAGAATTTAAAGCTAAAGGAATCTTATAGGATCAGGAATCGCGGGAAAACAAAAACCCAAAAGAAATCGAAAGAAACCAAAGTATTTCTTTTCTTAGCCAAATAAAAAGTCGAAACAACATCCGTATTGGGCCCCCTACTTAAACAAGATGGGCCCCTACCCCAGATGACAGCTCGGAAATTTTGACCACTCAACCCCTAGGCTTCAGTTTTTAGCAAGCGCTAACCAGACTGAAAGTCGAAGATCAAAATGAATTTGTTATAAAAGAGCCACAGAATTTGGGTTAATACAAGCCATCTGATGTTATCCGGCCCCAAAATGACTTAAAAACAGGCGAAAAATGACATGCCCATGCACTCCCCCGGGCCAGATCATGGAATCCTGTGCATCAAGAACTTTCAACTATCACGACTTTTACCATCCAAAAAGAGGGAGCATGGACAGGGGGGTTGCCCCAGTTACTAAAAACAACAGACATACCCCCACTCACAAAGGGGGGCAGTAAAAAAGAAATAGCAAAGAACTAAGCCATAACACTAAACCCCCTATCTAAAAATCTTTAAAAGGGTCAAAGAAGCAAATCGCCACCCCCCAAAATACCCATCAGTTACACAACCCGGGCAAATGTGTTTGAGCAGGTCGCTCCTGTCTGTCTCAACTACTGGGTACTACCAAGGGCCCTAATCACAGAAAAACAAAAATAAGGGGAAAGTAATAAAATTAAAAGAGTTTGCAAAAGCCTCGAATGTGGACCAGGGCGTAATAGCGCACAAAAATGCGTGCTAAAGGGAATAAAGGAAAAAATTTGGGAGATTTGGAACTATAATTTCCCCCATAAACATACACAAAGGATAGTAGTCAGCAAGTAAATCGGGGGCGGCTACGTGGGAAAAAAACCGTTCCCCAAGGCACAGTACTTGCTCCCCCTCTTTTTTTTCATCCTCATATTGACTAGCAAGGAGCCACCCCAGCACCCTGTTTCCTTTGCCATGACACCCGAATCTGCATGCAATGTCTTCCATTGCGACACTGCAAGGGTTCCCGGCGGACATCAACCAAACCTTTAAAGGGGCTGCAAAAAAACAATATGATTCAAGATGAAAATTTTTTCAATTACTCAGATAGGAAACTGAGGAAATTAAATCTTCATCAAGTACAAAACAAATTCTGTCCAAAAAAATAGAGCAAACCCAACGTCAAAGACCGGGGAGTGATCATGTCGGGGGTTTCCACCTTAAGGATCAAAACATTGTATAATCGCATCTGCTAAAAAAAATAAACAGGATGGATAATGAAACCTTCAAAACTAGGGGGGGCCAACCCCTGATGACACTCTTCAGGTCACTTGTTCTATCTGGGCGGGGAATATTGCTGCACTCTAACAGACCTTTCAAGGCAGGTGAAATTCCCGACCTAGAAAATGTACAGAGAATTTTCATGGCGCGCAAAACGGAGAAAAACACCTCAATTACGGGAAAAGGCTTGGGGTTTCTAAACGTATTCCCTGGAACGGGGGAGGGAGAGATACATGATTATTACACCTGGAAAATCCTAGAGGGACTATACCGAACTTGCACACGAAAATCACTCATACGAAAGCAAAGACTTGGCAGACGAGCACCACCCCCCAATGAAAAGCAGGGTGTATCCCGAAAGAGACCATACATAAGTGTAGGGGCCGGGATTTTTCAACTCCCTCCCGCACACATAAGGGGGGTTTTTCCAAACAGCCCCTGGCGTTTTAAGCGGCATGGAAAAGACCAAAAGTCATTTCCCTGATCACCCGGGGCTGTGGCTCGCGGGGTTTTTGCGTGCAGCCCAGCAACCCGGTTGATCAGGCGCTACCACCAGGGGGCCTGGTCAAAAGACCGGGCCCGGGGGCGTTGCCCCCCGAAACTCTCCCCGGGTAAACCCCGGGTAAACAAACAGTTGATTGCCCTTAGGGTGGCCCGGTGGGCCTGGTGGTAAAAGCTCCCCCTTCACACACGGGGGGCCCGGGTTTTGATTCCGGCGGGTGGAAACATTTCGACCTTTCCTTTCACCTGTTGTCCCGTTTACCTAGCAGCCCAAAAAGGTACCGGGGTTATCGATGGTGGGGTCGCATCCTGGGGGAAAAAATTAAGGACCCCAATGGAAAAAAATTAGACAGCCCGATGACGCATGATTTCTTTGGGGATCCTGGGTGGTAACCCTCCGGGGTTAAAAAAACCGAAGAAAAAACTTTATCTTATCTTATTTTTTTTACGATTACCAAACTGTGAGTTTTTTAATGCTTTTTTGTCTCGCATTTAATCGCCAATAATAAGGTAGGCCAGAAAGCACAAGTTGGGACTCCAAGTTAATTAAAAATTATCAGCAGGAGCATACAAGTTAAATATTTTGAGGCAAGCTCCCCAAAAAATCCAACACCCTTATTTTAGCCCCTCTGTTTTTTATTTACCTGGAGTTTTCCTGGAGAGAGTTTCGGGGGTCAACGCCCCCCGGGCCCGGTCTGTGACCAGGCCTCCCGGTGGATCAGCGCCTGATCAACAGGCTGTATGCTGCAGGCTGCACGCAAACCAACGTACGAGCCACAAGCCCCTTGCTGATCGTACTGACTTTAGGAGCTTGTCCCAGTGCAGCTTGAAACTGCCAGGGGCTGTTGGTAATCCCCTTAATGTGTGCTGGGAGGCAGTTGGAACCAGTCTCGGTGCCCCTGACACTTATTTATGGTCCTCTTAACGTGCTAGTGACAACCCCGCGTTTTCATTGGGGGATGGTGTCAGCGTCTGCAAGTCTTTTGCTTTCGTAGTGAGTGATTTTCGTGTGCAAGTTCGGTACTAGTCCTCTAGGATTTTCAAGGTTATATAATCATGTATCTCTCCCTCCTGCGATCCAGGGAATACAGTTTTAGAAACCTCAAGCCTCCCAGTAATTGAGGTGTTTTATCATCCGTTATGCACGCCGTGTAAGTTGCCTGTACTTTTCTCTAGGTCGGCAATTTCACCTGCCTTGAAAGGGCCTGTTAGAGTCAGCAATATTCCAGCCTAGATAGAACCAGGACCTGAAGAGATGTCATCATGGGCTTGGCCTCCCTAGTTTTGAGTTTTCTCATATCCAATCCTGTCATTTTTCTAGCAGATGCGATTGATACATATGTTAGTGGTCCTTGAAGGTGAGATCCTCCGACATATCACACCCAGGTGATTGACGTTGGTGTTTCGCTCTATTTTGTGCCAGAATTTGTGTTGTACTCTTAAACAGTCATGATAATGTCCAAATTGTAGGTGACCTTGAACCCACACATATCTATGGAGGCGTCCTTGATCTGTGCCTGGCTTCAACAATTACTTCTGCCAGCTGTGAGTCTTCCATTGTAACAGATATAGCGTCCTGAACATTCCCTAGGCTAACCTCTCTAGATATTGGAAATACTATTCTTCCTGGTGGGATATTCAAACGGAAACGTTTTAAATGTTTCCCACAATCAGCATGATGACTTTGTGCACATGTGACTGACTGGTAAAATTTCCTATGAGTGTTCCTCTGTAGAGACCTTCAACGCTGACCTTGTGAGGCAGTATTTCAGAACTACTTAGAGCCGCCACGCAACCTCTTGGTACTCTAAACCCAACAAACTTCCATAATAATCATACCGCCTTCAAAAACCATACTATTACAATGATTCTAAACTTCTTACACTGAAACGTACTGCTCGCAGACTAGTGTTAGGCCTTGCCGATAGAACACCATCGTACCCCGTGGAATGCTGAGGCTCTCCAAACTGCCCTTGCTGCTGCCAGAGAGCGTATGACATAGAGCGCGGCAAACGACTGGAAAAATTGTCAACGGTCTTAATGCTCACACCCCAACTTCGACCGGGCAATGGGAGGGACAATAAATAGAATAAAGGGTAACCGAACTGGCAGATCGCGCACCCCTCATCCCTTTGCATATAGGCACTGAGTTAGTCAGTGCTTGGGCTGCTACTCTAGCTTGACAATCTTCCAGTACCACACAGGCAAAATTAAATACAAATACATGCAAGGGAGAGACTTGTTTTGCTTTATGCTCAGCAAGGCAATGATTGAACATTCCTTTCACTAATTAAAACTTGAATACAGCGCTAACTAAGGGCAACTCCACGTCGCCTGGTGTAGATGGTATTACTTACAACTATACTCAGATTGCTATGTCGATACCCAGTAATCCATTACATGAATTAATAACATGAGGCTATGTAACAGAGGGAGCTCCCTCAATCTTGGACCAACAGCCTCATCAATCCAATTACCTAAGCCCAATCAAACAAAATGCATTTCGCCATATTCCTACTAGCTGCTTGGTGTAAAACATTTGAGAGAATGAATCTTAATCGTCTCATTACAGAATCAAACAATTTTTGTCTCCCCGGTTACATGGTTTTCATGCATGTAAGGACGTGCATCATTGCATAGCCACCTTTCTCACCTGCCCACTGTCAGCTCCTACAACTACCTTCCTTGACTTAAAATCCGCTTTCGATGTAGCCCAACCGACATGTAATAATAGTGAACTTGCCAGCATGGTTTTTTGGAGGATGGCTTTCTCCGCTGGATAAAGGCTACCTGTCCAACAGAAAATTCGTCTGTGTTGTTCCAGGAACTTATAAGTTAACTAAAGACTTTGAATTAGGAACCCCAACAGGGAGGTGTGCTCAGGTCCCCACACTGTTCAATTATTCGAATTAATGCATTACAAAATGCTATGCCTATCAGCCCAAAATTATGTGATTAGTTTTGCTTATGATATAATGATTCACATACCCCCATTCTCAACAAGCCAAAACATTCTTAATCATGTCTAGCCTCGTGTCAGGACCTGGGGTAGATAAGCTCTTCTGATAAAACAAAGATACTCAATAGGCGGTCCTCCTCACAGAGTAGGTCACAGTCGTCAGATCCAATTGCATGATGGGTCTCTTCTAGAATATGTAAGCAGATACAGGTATCTAGCTTTGAGGTTCCACTACTTGGGACGTTGTAAAAGACTTTGGTCGCCAATACAAAGAACGACTAAGAGCACTTAGAGTTGGTGGCAGGGCTTCCCCCGATATGGTGCTAATGTTAAAATGTGGAAAATGATGTATCCTGCTTATATTAGATCATTGGTTGATTATGCTGCGCCACTACTTTGCTACTTGTGTCTGACTGGAAGACTTTGAGGGTTGGAAAAACTTGCAGACGAAGCAATGAGGATCATCCTAGGATGCTCCTCGTACTGCCAAAATTTTAAATATGCAAAAAGAACTTGATATTCCAAGCATCAGAGATCGTGTTAACTGAAAGAAATATCCTAATTTGGGGTTAATCTGTCTCTTCAGAGCAAGTCATTCAAACCCCTGCACAGAAGCCCTCCAAACTTTCCTTCAGCACTGGTGGATCACTCCTCCAATGGATCGTGAAAAGACTGAACCGACCTCCGAATGAATCGATACATGATCTATGTCAAGTAAGGCAAACAGCGCACTTCTCCGCTCCCATGAATATTACCCTCATTCCAACTACCATTCCTCCATTTCCCCCCAAACTACTTCTAAAGCACAACCAAAACTTCGCCTTGAAGCCAACATGAGGCCTTAAGCTGTATTGATAACTTATCACACAGCACACACTCTCCGCAAATTATTTACTTTGGATGGTTCTTTTCACCAATCCACTGGTGTCAGGGCTGGTAGTGCTGCTGTTGTCGACAGAGTGATGGCTCTCTTAAAGAAATTGGGAGCACGCATCAATAAATTGGCCTCTACCCCTTCAGACAGCACTGTTTTGCATACTCTTGCACTGAAATGCATCTATGTATCAAAGATTGACATTTAATTGTAACTTATTCTCTGTGCATCCATAAAATGCTCTCAACTCATTAAGCATAAATTGTGGCATGCTTGTGTCCAGAAGCCATGGACACAGGTATGGTAGATTGTGGACAGTGGGATCCAAGTGCACATGCTGTGGATTCCATCTCACATTGTCTTCAATGCATGATAGAACTGATAAATTGCTAAGCTGTAAGCTTTCCAAGAGGGAGTAGATTACAATCTTGGCTTGTCAGGTAGTAGTTTGAGAACAATAACGAAAAGAACTTCAGCTAATTTATGACTTAAGGCTCAGGGAGATTGACAAACCAGTGAGTCCCATCTATCATCAATTCTATCATGCCAGGAGGAGCCCACTGTCTATGGTGCATCCAAACAAAATCAGCAGACGTCTTGGATGTCACTAACCTGCCCCTCTCCGGGCTGGGTTACAAGTATCTTTGGCAGTTTAAATCACCACCACCAGATGTAAGACCAAACGAAATGTAAACTTGCCAGATGGATAAATTGTCCACACCTGCGCATTAGTACGGAGTGCGATAAAATTAATGAATTTAGAAACAACTCACTCAGAAAGTTTCAAGAAATGGCTAAGTATTTTATCACAGTGAATAATTACAGACCATTCTGAGAAATCCCTGACTTTGCTAGCTGTAAATAAAGCATTCCACATATGTGCATGTGTGTACTCAAAACTATTTGTACTCACCTATTTGTGGTTGCAGGGGTCGAGTCCTAGCTCCTGGCCCCGACCCTCTTCACGGGTTGCTACTAGGCCCTCTCTCTCCCCGCTCATGAGCTTTACAAACCTCGTCTTAAAACTGTGTATGGTTCCTGCCTCCACTACTACGTCATTTTCTAGGCTATTCCACTGCCTTACAACATCCTATGACTGAAGAAATACTTCCTACTATCTCTCTGACTCATTTGTGTCTTCAACTTCCAATTGTGGCCTCTTTGTTTCTGTGTCCCCTCCCTGGAACATCCTGTTCTTTGTCCACACTTGTCTATTCCATCCACGCAATATTTTAATGTCGTATCATGTCTCCCCTACCCTCCTGTCCTCCATGTGGTCAGGCCGATTGTCCCTTAATTCTTTCTTCATAGGACATTCCCTTATGCTCTGGAACAACCTTGTCGCAAACCTTGTACTTTTCTCTTCTCTAGTTCTTGGACGTGCTTTATCAAGTGCGGGTTCCAACAGGTGCTGCATACTCCATATGGGCCTGACATATCAACGGTGTACAGTGGTCTGAATGATTCCTTGCTAAGTATCGGAATGCTGTACTCAGGTTTGACCAAGCGCCCATATGCTGCAGCAGTTCTATCTGATTGAGGTGTGCTTCCGGAGACATGCTCGGTGTTATACTCACCCCAAGACTTCTTGGGGGGGGGGGGGGGCCTTGAGTGAGGTTTGGGCAGTCTTTGGCCACCTAGCCATTACCGTCTGAGTCTTCTGTGCCCCGCCCCCTCTTCCATGACTTTGCATTTTGCAGGATTAAATTCGAGAAGCCATTTGCTGGACCAGGTGTCATCTGTCCGTTCACTTTGAAGTCCTGCCTGGTCCTCATCAAGATTTAATTCTCTCATTAACTCACATCATCAGCAACAGGGACGACTCTGAGTCTAACCCTGCCCGTCATGTCGTTCACATATACCAAAAATAGCACTGGTCCTAGACCGCACCCCTGTGGGACACCCGCTCGTCAGCCAGGTGCCCACTGTGATACATCATTACGTACCATGACTCGTTTTGCCTCCCTGCAGGTATACCTCTGATCCATTGCATGCCCTTCCGTGTATATGCGCCTGATGCCTTTCTAGCTTCTGCACTAATCTCTTGGAGGAACTGTGTCAAAGGCCTTCGTTGCAGTCCAAGAAGATGCCATCAACAACCCACCCCGCCTCTCTCTCCTTTGTCCTTACTTCTGTTATTTTATTATAAAAACACCAAAGGTTGTGACACAGATTTGCCTTCCGTGAATCCGTTGCTGGTTGCATTTATACCCCTGTTCCGTTCGCAGGTGCTCCACCACTCTCCTCCTGATAACTTCTTCCTCCCATAATTTTGCATACTATACCACGTCAATGACACAGGTCCTATAGTTTAGTGCCTCTTTTCTGTCTCCTTTTTTAAAAATGGGAACTACATTTTGCCTCTCCATACCCTCAGGTAGTTTGCCCAGTTTCCAGGGATGTGTTGAAGATTGTGGTAAGTGGCATGCACACATATCTGCCTCCCTCTCTAAGGACCACGGGGAGATGTTGTCTGGTCCCTTGCCTTTGAGGTAGCGATTCCTTAGCAGTTTCTTCACGCTCCATCCTCATCTGTATGTAGTCGTTCCAACACTTATTGATGGTGTATTCCTTGTTGGTGTCCCCATCTGGTCCTGTCCCCCCCAGAGTGCCTTCCTGTCTCTACTGTAAATACTCCTTAAATCCGTGTTTGAGCTCCTCACATACCTTCTAGATCGATTTCTTGCGTGAGTTCTCCACACTTCTTATCCTCACCTTATCACCTGGTTCCTTGAACTGTTGTCTTATATCCCCGCCGTAATGTGGCTATAGCAGCATTTCGGGTCAGATTTGACTTTCGATGCTAAGTCCGTTTTCAAAACTGTCGCTGGCCTCCCTCCCTTCAGTGCATACTCCGTTATCTGGCTCTTCTACTAATCCTCCTTTGTTTTCCTGGGTCCCATGCCTCCTGTACCTTTTTCCATTCACTGTTGCACATAGTTTTTTGCCTTCCCAACACCTTCGGGTAAACCAAGGACTCGTTTTGGTCTTCTGTTATTTTCCGTGTTGGTTTGTGTGTATAGGTGTATGAGTGTGTGAGTGGGTGTGGCGTGTGGTGTGTGTGTGTGTGTGTGTGTGTGTGTGTGTGTGTGTGTGTGTGATTATGAGTGGGTGTGTGTGTATGAGTGTGTGTGTTGGTGTATGAGTGTGTGTTTGTGTGTATGAAGTGTGTTTGTGTGTGTGTGTGTATGATTTTGATGTATGGTGTATGTGGTGTGGGTGTGTGGGTGTGTGTTGTGTGTGTGTGGTGTGTGTGTGTGTGTTGTGTGTGATAATGTTGAGTGGTGTACGAATTTGTATGGTGGTGTGTGTGTGTGTTGTGTGAGAGAGAGAGAGAAGACTCAGCAATCACACATTTTCACCAATAAACTCACTACAGTTGTGACCGGGTGTGGAAGTGTGAATTGCTCATTACTCTAAAATTTGTTTCATATGATTGCAGCCATGATCACGTAAGTAACCAATTCTTTACAGTATTCATTACCTTTGTAACTTGTGAGTTCATACCTTTGTAAATCTTGTGAGTTCATTACCTTGTACCTAGTTCAGCCATCAAAACTTTGGAGCCCGGTCCCTGGACCCATTGTGTACCTCTGTAATCTGTAAATACCTAGTAACTTGTATGATTGTGACTGACCCTACCTGGAGTTCATTAACCTTTGTCAAATTTGAGTTCATTAACCTTTTGTACATTGTGAATTCATTACCTCAGTAACTTGTCTCAAGCTATCAAAACTTTTGAGTCCCAGTCCCTGGACCCATTATGACCAACTTAATCTTTGTGACTACCGCCCGCTGGATGGGTATGAGGTGCATAATAAACAGTATTTCAACTAACTAACTTGGACGCATTACAACGTCCAACACTGAGCTTACTCTAGCTGAGCATCATGTATGACGGTGTTTTTGAGATTTTGTAGCTTCAAATATTATGTTTTACGTTACTGATACCATGGAACATAACACTGGAAGCTAAAAAGAATCTCAAAGACAGACATAATGATACTCAAGCTAAGCTTACACCAGTAATTACGTGACCTCCTGGCCTACCTGGAAGAGACATGTAATGCCTATATATAATGTTATTGTTCGACATTTGCATGTTAGAAGTGTTTGAAGTGATCAAGGTCCCAGGACCGAAACGTTTAATAATATATTCTAGTGTTTTCTCACGTCTCTTTTTAAACTTTTGTCGGTATCATTTACCAAGGTTCCTACCATACTAAGGATTATATCTTACTTGACGTATATACGACGATAGTAAGTATATATATACAAAGGGTTATATATCTCAGGATGTATACAATAAGAATTTGTTTTAATATCTACACGAGGGGCTAGTATTCTTGACTAATATACATGTAACCTGAAGGCTTAAACGATCATGGTGCAGTTCTCAGGCTTTTAACTTAATAAAACGACCAGAAGGTAATTTTTATATTAACAAATATGAAAAGCAGACGCAGGCATTATTATGGAGGTGCAGATAATTGTTCACATGGGCTGGGTGCCACGATATCGTTAATGCATGAGGTACCAACGCCATATTCCTCCAGTTCCCATTTTCTAAAAGTCAATTGAGTCCAATAACAAAACTTTATCTAGGAAGATTAACAGTTATATGCCGTATATTTAATAGCTGTACAATTTGAACATATGCATGAGAAAGAATGCAATTTATTAATGTATTCTTTTGATCTTAAACAATGAAATATATGTGAGGAAGAAAATGTGTATTAAGTTTTATAAGAGTTTTGAGGTGTTAGGGGGAGTGTGAGGTGTGAGAGCGAGGCAGGTCAGATGGTAACTGCTGCTGCTACTGTGAGTGTTGCTGCTGCTGTGTGTGTTGCACACCCTTGGTAGTGTGTGTGCTTCACACCATGATGGAGTGTGAGCCCAAGCTGCGTCCCTACAGGGGATACATTACTGTGAGCAGCGTGGAGAGCTGCCAGAGGAAGATAATAGTGACAGGCACAACTTTCTCCCACACGGAGGTGATAAGCAGGAGAAATGCAGTAAGTCAGCTCACCTCAGCTATCTCTCTTCTCAGTATTAAACACGTTTACCTTGCTCTTTGTCGAGTGTAATGTAGATGATGTTAGCAACTCAATGTTTTACCTTTACTAATAAAACATCAGCGAGTTTTTTATCGGTAATGCCCCTCATGAGAGTGCTTGATGCCGGTGAGGGGGTTTTAATCCAAGGATTGAACCTTCCAGTTCCTTGAATCAAACCTTGCTTTCTCCCCAGGTCCTACACAAACGTTACAGGTTTAGTGCTTCTCCATGACTAATGATCTCTACAATGTATTTATAGATTAGGCTTCTAATGTGGATCATTGCATAGGCTGAGATTTTTTAAAATTTTCTTAAAGTAACCAGTGTGGAAGGTTAACCCAGTCGGGTCAAACTGACTCGTTTTCTTGACTCACGAAATCGTAATGACACGATTGCAAACATACCATACCATGGGAGTGGATAGAACTCGCGATCAGATAGTGGGTTCTATCCCCCCCGTGTATGGGTTTGACTCGGTTTTTCCTTGGACTTTGAAAGGCTTAACTTTTATATGCAAAATTTGAAATTTGACATCATTCAAGGAAATTTAAAGATGCACATGATACAAGACCAAGGAAGGTGTGAATTACTGCAGTAGGCTTACAGGCCCATGCCTTGCATGGGCCTGTACCTGTCCAATCAACATTTAAGATTATCCAAAGTTCTTGCTTCTTAAACAGTTTCATGTGTTAACTAGAAAGAAGAAACGTAGCAGGCCTATTGGCCCATGATAGGTGGATCTGACTCTCACCCACCCACACTCCTGTTTATACCCATCTAACCCCCATATTTGAAGTCACCCAAAGTTCTTGTGTCGATGATACCACCTAGGAGTTTGTTCCACTCATCAACTCTGTTGCCAAACCAGTACTTCTCTAACCCTTTCAAAATCTAAATTAATCCAGCTTGAATCCATTGTTGAGTCTTATCTGCACTAGATATTTTCAACGTGTTACTTATATCCCCCTTATTTATTCCTGTTATCCATTCGTACACTTCATTCGTATCTCCCATGGAGTTTACCTGGAGAGGGTTTCGGGGGTCAACACCCCCACGGCCTGGTCTGAGACCAGGCCTCATGGTGGATCAGGGTCTGATCAACCAGGCTGTTACTGCTGGCCGCAACGCAAGCTGACGTACGACACCACAAGCCCGTGTTAGTACTGGACTTTAGGTGCTTGTCCAGTGCCTTCTTGAAGACAGCCAGGGGTCTATTGGTAATCCCCCTTATGTATGCTGGGAGGCAGTTTAATAGTCTTGGGCCCCGGACAATTATTGTTTGTTTCTCTGTGTACTCGTGGCGCCCTTGCTTTTCATTGGGGGAATGTTGCATCTCCTGCACGTGTCCTTTGCTTTCAACATGGATGATTTTCGTGGGACTGTTTGTACCAATCCCTCCAGGACCTTCCAAGTGTTTTTTTTTTATTTTACTATCACACTGGCCGATTCCCACCAAGGCAGGGTGGCCCGAAAAAGAAAAACTTTCAAACCACATTCACAGTCCATCACTATGTCTTGCCATAGGGTGCTTTTACACTACCAGTTATTAACTGCAACATTAACACCCTCCTTCAGAGTGCAGGCACTGTACTTCCCAACGTCCAGGACTCCAAGTCCGGAATGCCGGTTTCCCTGAACCCCTTCAAATGTACTATCATCTGCTCACACTCCAACAGCACGTCTAAGTATTACAAACATTTGGTTCTTCATTCATTCCTATCAAACACGCTCACGCATGCTGCTGGCAGTCCAAGCCCCTCGCACACAAACTTTACCCCCTCTCCTCAACCTTTCCTGAGGAGGCCGACACCCTACCGCCGCCTTCCATCCACAACAGACTGATACACTCTTGAAGTCACCTCTGTTTCGCTCCATTTCTCTCTACAGTCCCCAACCACACTTCACATCCCTTCCCTCAGCCTCTGGACAACAGTTTTTTTGGTAAATCCAGCACCTCCTCCTAACTTCACACTAACGAAATTCTCTGCATTATATTCACAACCACACATTGCCCCAGACATGACATCTCCGACTGCCACCATCCTTCTCCTCGCTGGCCAAAACATTCATCAACCCATGCTTCACCCCATATAAGAGCGTTGGAATAACTATACTCTGTCATACACTCCCTACTTCTTTGCCTCCAAGGAAAAAGTTCTTGTCTCCACAGACTCCTAAGTGCAACACTCAAACCTTTCCCTCCTATCATTCTATATTCACCTCATCTTTCATAGGCCCATCCGCTGGACACGCTCCACTCCCAAATATCTGAATACATTCACCTCCCCCATTCTCTCTCTCCCCCAATCTGATATCCAATCTTTCAATCACTAATCTTTTTGTATTCCTCATAACCTTACTCTTTCCTGTATTCATATTTTAATTTTCGTCTTTAGCACACCTAACTAACCAAATTTCATCCACCAATCTCTGCAACTTCTCTTCAGAATCTCCCAAGAGCACAGTGTCATCAGCAAAGAGCAACTGTGACAACTCACCACTTTAGTGTTATATCTTTATCATTTAACTCCACGCCTCTTGCCAAGACCCTCGCATTTACTTCTCTGTTACAACCCCATCTTATAAATAGATTAAAAACCACGGTGACATCCACAAATTTCCTTGTCTAAGCCTACTTTTACTGGAAATAATTTCCCTCTTTCCTACATACTCAAACTTGACCTCACTATCCCTTAAAAAAAACTCTTCACTGCTTTCAGTATACCTCCCTCCACACCATACACCTGCAAACATCTGCCACATTGCCCCCTATCCACCCTGTCATACGCCTTATTTCCAAATCCATAAATGCCTACAAAGACCTCTTTCGCCTTTCTAAATACCTGTTCACTATGTTTCACTGTAAACACCTGCCACACAACCCCCCACCTTTCCTAAAGCCTCCTTGTTCTCTTGCTATCCTATTCTAGTCTTACTCTTAATTCTTTCAATAATAACTCTACCTAAGTCACTTACCAGGTATACTCAACAGACTTATCCCCCTATAATTTTGCACTCTCTTTTGTCCTTTTGCCTTTATACAAAGGAACTATGCATGCTCATGCCAATCCCTAGGTACCTTAACACTCTTCCAAAACATTTATTAAATAATTGCACCAACCACTCCAAGACGATATCCCCACCTGCTTTTAACATTTCTATCTTTATCCCATCAATCCCGGCTGCCTTACCCCACACAACAACCAAATTCTGTAAATTCAACATTGTAATCTTTGTTAGAGAATAAACTTTCAGTTTTACCTACTGCCCCACGAACTTCCCCCACACTCGCAACTGGCTCTTTCCTCACTCATAGAACAAGATGTTATTCCTCCTTGCCCTATCACGTAATCACAGCTTTCCCTATCTTCACATTTAAACCCGTTGTCGATCTTGGCGGAGGCGAAAAAATTTGTATTGATTACGTGTTTTTGGCGCGTGTCATACTTCGGCGCCCTGCGCGCCACTTCCCGTCTTTAGTTCCAACCAATAACAAGCCTTCCCTGAGTCTCTTCAGCTAAGTACAGTTCGCTTCGCCGCCTTCCATTGGTTAGAGATCAAAAATATAAACACTGGCTGCTTGGCTTCGAACACCACACCGCATTTTCCTTCCCTCCACCCTACTATTTACTCTTGATTATACATTCTACATTGTCGTAAGTACCTGATTGTTGAGTTTAGTGCTTACATGAATAGTTAGGCATATTTTGTTATGATCCTAAATCCGTGTGAAAGCATATAGGAGTGTAGCATGCAGTTTGAAAAAAGTGGCAAGCATTTAGTCCGAATCTTCGTCCTCGCGAGTTCACTATCCGGAATGTCCCCCATGTTATAGTCAAATAAATATTTATAAAAAATTTTCAATTGCATATATGAAAACACTGTAGTGGTCCCTGGATTTACATACAGGAGGTTTCTAATTGTCCTTCCAGTTCCATGAGAGGCTGTTATATGGGAGCAGAGTCGACCAGCAAGGTTGAGGTTATGTCCTGCGTGTTCTGAATACAGTGACTCGGAACAGAGGTAGACAACCAGAATTGCCTGGATAGATGGTGATGAATACTTGCCACCGGATCACAGGATGCGGAATGTCAAGTGATGAGAGGAGGAAGAAAGCAAAGAACAGGCAGCTCAAAAAGCAGAAAGTAATGAGGAAAAAGAAAACTTTAGGATTGAGGAATACCCGGATTAGGAAGAGAATCCATGAGAATATTTGCTCTTCAAGTTTCATCTGAGTGGACCGTAGATGACATATTGAAAATGATCCTTTGCCGGCATATGAACAAAAAGCCTCTTGCAATTAGGTCCTCCATATGATTAATTTTCGTATGTATCGTTACACCAGCCTTTGATAGATAACAATAGGGCATATCAAACAAATTTGTATGCAAGGCCAAAAAGACGTAAATAAGTACTTTTTCAACAGATTCTGAAGAGATCTTGAGTTCATAGGTATTTTGGGTTGGTTCATGGGTATCTGTTCCACTACCAATCCTCGAAGACTATTGGAAAGGCACTTTCAGGATTTCACAGGTTGTAGATAGCATGGCGTCTAAGAGGTTAGTACCTTAGAAGTCATATTCATTTCAATGACAACACCAAAAAAGGATATGACAGATTCTACAAAGTAAGGCCCTTTACAACTGAACTAACTAATGCTTGCTTGAAAATTCCAGCTACACCCAAGCAATCTTTGATGAAGTCTGGTTTGGTTTCAAGTGTAAAACTGCTGGAAACCTAAATGAGGCATAATACATCAAAACAAAACCAGATAAGTGGGTTCAAACTTATTTTGTCCGTGCAAGTTCAAGATGGACTCATACATGATATACCTGTATCAAGGCACAACAACTTTTTGACACAACATCCCTAACAGCAGCCACAGTAAGAATCTAAACTTCCAATAAGTTACAAGAGGGAATACTGTTACGGTACTATGCACAACTATGAACAAACAAACACATCAGCAATCATATTCTGACAATTTCTTTTCAAGTAAAACCTTGGTCAAGCTACTAAGAGATAATATAAACGTTCAGATACACTGGAACAGTACGTGGACAAGATGTGTAAGCCAGATCTGGTGCATATCAAACACATGGAAAGGAACAGTGTGTCAGGGGCAATTTTGCTTCAACAACAATGATGGTGTCCTTGTTGTAAGATGAAGGAACACCAAAGTAGTGACTTTAGTGACACGATATTGGGGTCGAGCCTCTGAGGTCTTGTTGACAGATATAACAAGGGTACAAAGTAGGAAAAGAGCAAATTCGTGCCCTGCCGTCATCAAACCTATAATGCAAACAAGGGAGGTATTGACAAAAGCAACAAGTTTGTGCATCTCTACAAAACACCAATGAAATCAAATACGTTGGTACTACATGCGGCTATTTGCCTATATTCTTGATCTTGCACTGTTGTGAATGCATGGCGCTTTATTGCCGTGATTCTCGAGCAATAAAGCAAAATGTAATGCAACTGAATTATTATCAGGAAATTGTATCTCTGAAATTGCAAGGTCTAGAGACAAAAACCTTAGAGGGAGCATCCTAAGAACAAACTCCAATGACCCTTTCACCAACAATTCACCATGTACTTCCATGGGTGTTGGCATAGTGAAACCTGGGAGGGGAAAACGGTACAGAAATGCCTGATGACAGTGTTAGGAAAGACATTAGTCTAATGCACTTCCCCAGTTGGCAGGGCAATGCCGTTTACTTTGCAAGTAATTGCAGCAACATCGAAGTAACAAACGGTAAAATCGACATTCGTGTGTAGTGTAATGCAAAGTAAATCTGTGCATAAGACTGATAGAAAATTGTTTCTCAGACTTCCATCTGCCATTTAGCAATATGAATCATTGGTCTTCCAAATAAATCTTCAGTAATATAGGGATTGAAACTTGCATTCACTTTGCAATTTGTCATTGTTGATATTGCTTCCTTTTTTATATTTTTTAACAATTAAAAAATGTTTTGATACAAGTTTCATTTAATGTGTTTTTTTATATGTCTGTTTGTATATTAAATTTAAAAAATTGTTTTTTGGTGTGTTTATTAAAAATTGCAAGTTTGCAACATAAAATATTTTTAATCCCTTTGTCGGGAGCAGCCTAATTATTTTCGGTCTTGCGGAGATTGGCAATTGCTTCTAAAACTAACCATCAAAATCAATTTAAAGGGAACAGTGACCTTGTATTGAGTTACTCTATCCACCAATAGGGAGTTCATTTCGAATATTCAAATTTTCCGGACCCCTTTCGCGTAGAAGTGTTAACATCCTCAAAATATTCCCTCCATCTTCCAATACTCTAACTCACCCATTTAATAACCCTCCATTCCTATTTTTAACTTGACAAATCCATTTGTTCCCCTAGGCTACCTTAACTGTAATCACGCTCCAAAACTTTCTTATTTTCAACAAAATTCATTGATAACATCTCACCACTCTCTCATTTGCTCTCTTTTTACATGCTTCACCACACTCTTAACCTCTCTCTTTTTCTCCATATACTCTTCCCTCCTTGCATCACTTCTGCTTTGTAAAAACTTCTCATATTAACTTTTTTTCTCGCCTTTCTACTCTCTTGCATCATCATCCACCAATCGCATCCTCTCCCTCCCGCTACCCAATACTTCCTGTAACCAACAAACTTCGCTGAACACACTAAACAGTAACATTATTATTTTTAAAATACCTACCCCATACCTCTTCGACCCCATTGCCTATGCCTCATTAAGCCCATCTATCCTCCAATAGTCTGTTTATATATCTTTACCCCTAACTGCCTCCTCTTTTAGTTTATAGAACCTTCAATCACTCTCTCTTCCTGAAGCTTCCTATTCTCCTTAATCCCATCTACGGGGGGGGGGGGGGGGGGGGGGGGGGGGGGGTGTTGGGGGGGGGGGGGGGGGGGGGGGGGGTGGTGGGGGGGGGGGGGGGGGGGTTGGGGGGGGGGGGGGGGGGGGGGTGGGGGGGGGGGGGGTGGGGGGGGGGGGGGGGTGTTGGGGGGGGGGGGGTGGGGGGGGGGTGGGGGGGGGGGGGGGGGGGAAGGGGGGGGGGGGGGGGGGCGGGGGGGGGGGGGGGGGGCTCTCAGTGTAAGCTACAACAAGAAAAGTGATCTGATATATCGTGTGGCCCCTCTATAAACAGTACATCCTGAAGTCTAGACTCAACAGTCTTTTATCTACCAATACATAATCCAACAAACTACTGTCATTTCGCCCTACATCATATATTGTTTACTTATTTATCCTCTTTTTCTTAAAATATGTATTACCTATAACTAAACCCCTTTCTATACAAAGTTCAATCAAAGGGCTCCCATTTTCATTTACACCTGGCACCCCAAACTTACCTACCACACCCTCTAAAAGTTTCTCCTACTTTAGCATTCAGGTCCCCTACCACAATTACTCGCTCACGTATCTCTCGTGTATCTCTCTCGCCTGCGTTTGGGGGAATACAGATCGAGGACCTTCAACCGTTCTGTTTAGGTGCCTTATTGCACTTGTGTGTGCCGTGAAAGTTCTTTGTACACTCTCCAGGTCTGCTATGTCGCCAGCCTTGAAGGGGCCATTAGTGTACAGCAGTATTCCAACCTAGAGAGCACATGCGATTTGAAGAGAATCATCATGGGCTTGGCATCTCTAGTTTTGAAGGTTCTCATTATCCATCCTATCATTTTCCTAGCTGATGAGGTAGATACATTGTTGTGGTCTTTGAAGGTGAGATCCTCTGACATTATCACTCCCAGGTCCTTCACATTACTTTTCTGCTCTATTGTATGGTTTGAATTTGTGGTATACCCTGATGCATTTTTAATTTCTTCAAGTTTTCCATATCTGAGTAGTTGAAATTTCTCCTCGTTGAACTTCATATTGTTGTGAATGGCCCATTCGAAGATTTGGTTGATGTCTGCTTAGAGTCTCGCGTTGTCTTCGACGGAGGTCACTGCCATGGTAATCTGTGTGTCATCCACAAAGGAAGAGACAGCTATGGCTTACATCTGTCTTTGTCAGAAATGAGGATGAGGAATAGAATGGGAGCGAGTACTGTGCCTTGTGGAACAGAGCTTTTTACCGTGGCTACTGGGACTTTACTCTGTTTATTATTTTTCCTTGTGTTCTATTTGTCAGGAAGTTGTAGATCCATCTACCAACTTTTCCCGTTATTCCTTTATCCAACATTTTGTGTGCTATTACACCATGGTCACACTTGTCGACAGCTTTTGCAAAGTCTGTGTATACTACATCTGTATTTTGTTTATTCTCTACAGCATCCAGGACCTTGTCATAGTGGTCCAGTAGCTGGAACAGGCAGGAGTGACCTGCTCTAAACCCATGTTGCCCTGGATTGTGTAATTGATGGGTATCTAGGTGGTTGGCTATCTTGCTTCTTAGAACCCCCTCAGATTTGTATGATACAGGATGTTAGTGCTGTCAGTCTGTAGTTCTTTGCAATTGCTTTACTGTCACCTTTGTGGAGTGGGTTATGTCTGTTTTTAGTGTGTGGGGGATGACCCCTGTGTCCATGCTCCCTCTCCATAAAATGCTGAAGGCACGCAATGGGGGCTTCTTGCAATTCTTGATGAACACAGAGTTCCTCGAGTCTGGGCCTGGGGCAGAGTGCATGGGCATGTCATCAATTGCCTCTTCAAAGTCTTGTGGAGTTAGAATAATATCCGAGATTTTTGGGATGACCAAATTTTGGGTTTTGTTCATAAAGAATTCTACATCTTTTATGTGTGCAAATTAAGTTCCTTCAGCCTGTCTTCATAGGAAGGGTTTCTGAAACATGTGATCAACTTTATTTATAGTATATTTTCCAGCACATTTATACATGTTCATCGTTTAATATGGAGACCAGAACTGGGAAGCAAAATCTAAATGAGGTCTAACCAAAGGTCTTCTGTTATACTTACATGAAGTAAAGTATTCTGTTAGCATTATTGCAAACCCTTATACGCTGTTGGCTTGGCTTTAAAGTTGTGCTAACCCAAAATCCCAAGTATTTTTCACTCAAACTTTGACTAAGATGTACATCATATATTTTATAAGTGGCTTATTTTCTAGGATTAGAACCTTACTGTGCTCATCTGCGCATTGAACTACATCAACTTCAGTGATTACAACAACTTATTCAGGTCATTCTTTAACTTTTTAGTGCTCTCCTCAGACACTGATGGCCTAATATATTGCTATCAGCAAAAATGTTTCTATTTGTATCCTCTTGTCATTTATGGATAATGTAAACAAAGGTCTCAGCACTGATTCCTATGGCACATCACTTTCAACAGTTCCCTATTCTCATTTCTCCCCATTAATGCAAAAACATAGTTGCCTATAGATTAGCCAGGCCTCAACCCAGGAGACAATGTCTCCTATAGCATATGCCACTACTTTCAACACTGTTGTGTGTTGAACTTTATCAGATGCCTTACTGAGTCTGTATATGAGGGTTAGTAAATCAGTAAGGCAAGAATGACCCTTTGTAAAATTGTGCTGAGATTTATTGATCAGATTGTCTTTGGAGGAGGCTCTGAAGTGCATCAGCAGTTATTGATTCCATCAACTTTTCAACAATTGAGATTAGAGCGATTGGTGTATAATTTGAAGCTAAGGCTCTGTCTCCTGCTTTGCTGCAAGTCCTGTCTTGGTTAGATATTTTCTGTATGTTGTAGGGTGACAGTTAAGGAAGGGGGAGTTAATAATTACCTGGAGTTTTCCTGGAGAGGGTTTCGGGGGTCAATACCCCCACGGCTAGGTCTGACACCAGGCCTCGTGGTGGATCAGTGTCTGATCAACCAGGCTGGTACTGGTGGCTTCACGCAAACTGACGTATGAACCACACCCTGGTTGGTCAGGTACTGACTTCAGGTGCCTGTCCAGTGCCTTATTGAAGACAGAATAGTCAGAATTTTTTGATATTTGTTTTGAAAGTTGAGAAGGGCATAAGGATCATATCTCAGAAGTTTCCAGAAGATTCCTACCCTGCTTTCAAAAAAAAAAAAAAAAAAAAAAAAAAAAAAAAAAAAAAAAAAAAAAAAAAAAAAAAGGCGATACTTAAAAGACTCGGGAATATCAAAAGTGGTTTAGGTGACTACAGGATCAAGTGAAGCCCAGTTGATGTTATTGCAAAGGCAAAAGTAGGACCTCAAGAGTCATAATTTTCTCCTCTCAAAAAGCAGTGGACCCTCATTTTTCGTACACATAAGTTGTAGTTTTCGAAAATTGTAACATTTTTTCGTCAGAACATTGACTCCTGAATCGTTTGACTTGCAAATAGTCGTTCGGCCCAGACATGTATGCACTGCCCCGAGTGGCCCCACACTCCATTCATAGCCAGTGTGCCATTGTTTATCAGCAAGTGAGGACGATCCCACACATTCATGTGGTACATTTCGTGATATTCCATTTGTTTTAGTGCTTACAACTGCTAAGTAAGCCACCATGGCCCTAAAGAAAGCTCCTAGTGACAGGCCTTTGGTAAAGGTGAGAAACATGATAGAATTCAAAATAGAACTTGTAGCAAAGTACCAAAGTGGAGGAGGAAGAGAGAGGGGAGAATGTACCTTCATTGATTCAGTGATTCTGCAATATGTATGATACTAAAGCAGCAAGTGTTGATGAAGGCTATAGCGCCAGCCACCGATAAAGCGTAGCATTAACAGTGTAGCAAGTAAGTTAAGCGATTAATCGATAGAAAAAGGACAGCACAAACCTAACTCCTCCAATGTTGTTGGAGTTATATAGGGCTACTGACAACACTGCTGCCTCTGCTGCTGCCTCCACCACTACTATGTACAGCTTGTGACCTCAGTGGCCCTTGTACACCCAACAACAAAACACAACACCACTCGTGACATACATAATGACATTTTATTCATACACCAACAAGAGTTTTCAATAAAGGTAAGTGTGATGCTGTTATTATTTTATTCTTCGTGACTCATTGTTTTCCGTGTATGTAAATTATATTTCATATAAAAAAATTATTTTTAATACAGTGGTACCCCGAGTTTTGGCCATAATTCGTTCCAGAAGGCTGTTAGTGCTGTTACTGAACAAATTTGTTCCCATAAGGAATAATGTAAATTAGGTTAGTCCATTTCAACCCCCCAAAAATACACTTAGAAAAGCACTTACAATAAATACACTTGCATAATTGTTTGAGTTAGGAGCTGTTCGAAACTCGAGGTACCACTGTACTTTTGGTCTGAAACGGATTAATTGAGTTTACATTATTTCTTATGGGGAAAATGGTTTTGCAAATCATCAATTTCGCCATTAGTCACACGCTCTGTAATGGATTAATCATGAAAAACGAGGGTCCACTGTAGTAATTTCCTACTTTTCTTTTACAGTAAATTCATTTGGGCATCACTTGATCCTGTACAGTCACCTAAAACATATTTTGGTATTTCCAGTTCTGTGTAAATGTGTTTTAAGTGTTACATTTTTAATTTAAGATTTGTTCGGATTTTTAACCCAGAGGGTTAGCCACCCAGGATAACCCAGTAGTCAGTGTGTTATTGAGGACTGTCTTATTTCCATTGGGACAGCAGGTGTAAGGAAAAATGCCCAACATTTTTACCTGTACTGGGGTTTTTACCTTGGACACTTGGTATGTAAGGTGAGTGCATTGCCACGGGACCTGCAATGTTCTTGGAAATTATGCAATGCAATATTTATGCCCTTCTGAACTTTGTGTGTACAAAAATCAAACAAGTTTGACGTTACCCAAGTTGCTGAAGTATGCCTGGAGTAGGTTTCGGGGGTCAACAGTCCTACAGCCAGGTCTGTGGCCAGGCCTCGCAATGGATCAGGGCCTGATCAACCAGGTTGTTACTGCTGGCTGCCTGCAGGCTAATGTACGAACCACAATCCGGCTGGTTTCATCCACGCCCCCCCCCCCCCTCTTAATTCAGTGAAGTCTTTATTGGTACATTTTTTTTCCCAAGTGGGTTTTATGATGAACAATCAATAAAAATACAGTAGGACCCCCATATTTGCAGGGGATATATTCCAAGGACCTGCCATGTATACCAAAACTGTGTATAGTAGCAAGCCCTATACAGTGAAACCTTGGCTTATGAGTGCCCCACCATACGAATTTTTCAAGATATGAGGAGTCGCTCGGTCGATTTTTTGTTTCTGGATAAGAGCAAAAATTCAGGATGTGAGCTTCCCCCTCAAACAACTTTTTTTTAGGCCTCCAGATCTTGCAAAAGTAAAAGTGAATATACAGGTACCATCCAACTTACGACCGAGTTCGGTTCCAATAAACCGGTTGTAAGTCGAACCTTACTACTGAATATCAACATCACATCTTTGTAATGACTATTTTTTTGTTTTATTTTGGTATTTCATTTTTTACTTTACTTTTTATGCTGTTAGTACTGTATTTCATACTGTAAGATTTAGGATAAACACTGTGTACAACAAACCATTGTTTATTTCTCGGAAATTTGGCATAGAAAACACGGTCGTAAGTCGAATGGTCGTATGTCGAGCAGGTCGTAAGTCGGATGGTAGGTGTATAATTGTAGTTCATTGTCGTGATGTATTATGTTGTTTTTACTGCTTAAGACTATAACTGAAACAGAAATAATAGTATTTCTTACCTTAAATTGTGGGTGCTGGTGTTTGTCGATGATTATCAAGAGAAAGGAGAGTTAAGCTGTGGCCCTACTGGGCTGAGGTTGATGGTAGAGGTTCTGGTTCTGAAGTCAATGGTTGTACTGGAGTGTGCATAAATTCTGTAATGGATTTCTGTTGTTTTACCCTGCAGTACATTATACATCTGATGGTAAGGCATCAGCTGCTCTAGACACCATTGCAGGGTCCTCTTCAGTAAAGTCAAATTTTAAGTCAAGTCAGTGAGTTAAGTCATTAATTCAGTCAGTCAAGTGATTCAGTCAGTCAGCAACACTGGTATGCCTGCTGGGTGTCATGATTGCTTGGCAGATACAGGATATAGTAATTAAGAGATCAAAACAATTCACAAAAACAGCTAGCTTGTAGGAGAGAAGTGGAACTGAACACCTAAACTGGGATGGTGGTGGTGGTGGGAGTGTCGGGAGATGGCAGGGGATGGCGGGAGGTCTCCCCCGCTGACCCACAACAAGGCGGCCACTTGAGGTAGGGAATCTCTGCCATCACTTGTCACATAATGGCGTATTTATTCATTCTATGGTATACAGTGGTATCCTGAGTTTCGAACTTAATCTGTTCCAAGAGCTAGTTCTAAAGTTGAAACGTTTGAAACTCGAAGCAGTATTTCCCATAAGAAATACTGTAATGTAAATCCAATTAATTTGTTCCTGCTGTCAGGAGGCATGACAAAATAGTACTTCAATATGATCACAGTTCACCTAATATGATGTAATAAACAATATAAATAAATAAAATCCTGATATACACTAGAATGAATAAAATATGTACATATGTCATTACATACGTGGTGGCGGGGGAGGACGCAGTTTTGGGCATTCTTGCTCTGGCTATGAAAATGTCTTCGCAGTCTTTCCTCCTTCAGACATGTTAGTATAAGAGAAAATGGAGTTCGTAATGCTAACTGCATTAGATCACTCTTTCATAAGAAAACCATAATGTAGAAATGAAATGGTGTACGTATACCATTTACAGAAGATAGACTTTAAACTCCACAACTTGCACCTGTTCTGGCATGCAGGAACACATTAAAATCATTACAGTGTGTTATTAGTCATGAAGATGCCTTATTAATAATAATAATAACACAATAATAATCACTCTGAGGTGCATTAAATATTGTATAAAATGTTAACATGGACATTTTGCTTAATCCATCTATGGTAATTTTTCAAATTTATATAATAAACACACTATGTAACATATAAACATGTAAATTAACATAAATATGAGATGTTTTTCCAGTCGGCTTGAAGTGAACAAAAACCATTTGTGTCCAGGCTGGTATCAGCAACAACTGGTTTGTTTACAAAACTCGCGAATATGGGGGTTACATACCTACCACACGTTGATACCTACCTACCTTACTATTCACCTTGCACCCTATATTAACCCTTTGAGGGTTTTGGTCGTACTAGTACGTCTTACTCGTAGGGGTTTTTGACGTACTAGTACTCATAAATTCTAGCGGCCTCAAATCTAGTGGGAGAAAGCTGGTAGGCCTTCATATGAAAGAATGGGTCTATGTGGTCAGTGTGCACAGTCTAAAAAAAATCTTGCAGCACACAGTGCATAATGAGAAAAAAAAACTTTGACCATTTTTTTTTAATAAATCAGCGACTTTGCAGTGTATTTTCGTATGGTATTTATTGTTGTATTCTAGTTTTCTTGGTCTCATTTTATAGAATGGAAGACATATTACAGAAATTGAGATGATTTTGACTGGTTTTACAATGAAAGTGGAAAGCAAAAGAATATAAGAGGGGCCTTGAGACGTGACTAATGACTAGAGGAAATGTCATTTTAGTGCCAGGAATGTCTTTCTTGTTTATTCTGGACCCTATTCGGAAATTGGCATCTTTTGAAATTTGTGTGAAATTGGCAAAATTGCTAAATTCTGACCACTGTACTGGATAGTTGAATTTCATAAATGGGTGGTTTCTTGCACCCATTCGATAGAAAAAATGGAGTTCTAGCGAAATATTCATGTTTTTTGTCGACTAGTACAGTGAAATTGGCCGAAAATGGGGCTCAAAGTGGGCAAAATCGCCGATGCGTAAACATCGCCGAGACCGCTAACTTTGCGAGAGCATAATTCCGTAAGTTTTCTATCAAATTTCAAACTTTTGGTGTCTTTATGATCGGGAAAAGATTCTCTATCTTTTCATAAGAGAAAATAATTTTTTTTTTTTTTAAATTTGGCCGACCCTGAGAACGAGTTTCGGAGAGGGCCTGTCGACCCTCAAAGGGTTAAGACCATTAAGACTGCAAATATTTTAATGTAAGCAATGAGTGTAATTTATATGCATTTTATTGCTCTGGGGCACTTTAAATGCCTACTATATAATGTGTGGGGTGAGGTGGCCAGATGGGGGTTACATACCTACCACACTGATACCTACTTACCTTACTATTCACCTTGCACCCTATATTAAGACCATTAAGACTACAAATATTTTAAGGTAAGTAATGAGTGTATTGTATATGCATTTTATCGCTGTAGGACACTTTAAATGCCTAGTACGTATATAATGTAATGTTCACTCAAGAAACAAAGCTGGACTGACTGATGACGCCTGCACAGGGAGGCACGCAGGCGCAGGGCAGGCGGACAGGTCTGGTACACGGTTCGAAACACTGGCCACGTTCGATACTCGGGATAAAATTGGCACGTTTGAAACTCAGGGTTCCGCTGTATATCAGGTTTCTGTTATTTATATTGTTTATTGTCATATTAGATGAATTGTGATAGATATACAAGCCATAAAGTTGATATTAGTGTCATATTCCTGCCTCCTGAGAGCAGGAATTCCGCTGGAACAGATTAGTCGCATTTCAGTTAATTTAAATGAGGAAAATTGACTTTGCATATGAGCAGATCGGGATACGAGCAAAGCCACGGAACGAACTAAACTTGTATGCCAAGGTTCCACTGTACGTGCATATCAGTCCTGTACATAACTATTATAAAGTTTAATTGATAAATTATGCACAGTAAGTGGAGAATTATAATTTTTTCATGGCTTTTCTTAGGGTTTGAAGAACTGTCAGCTTCTCCACTTTTGTGCTTTGGGGCCATTTTTATGCAAAATTAAGAGGTAATTTTGGGCCATAGTAAACCATAGATAACTGACACCACAGATACTGAATCAGTGGATACGGGGATTCAACTGTATAAACCCAGCCCTAAAACTCTTCATAGAGGGCTGCAGAAAACAGGCACAATGCAAGAAGCAAATACCTCTTGATATCCTACATGCTTAACCTGAGTAAGAACTCAGTGTATATACATAGTGGAACCTTGGTATTCGGACAGCTCCCTACTTGAACAAAGCTCAGCACTCTACCAAACAAGCATGACCTGCCAGAACTTCACTGTAAACTATTTTGTGTTTCTTCTCATTTATTGGTGTTTTTTTTATTGTATAAATAAGTCACCCTGGGGCCTACACAGATTAATGATAACAGCCAACCAAAAAGAAAATTGGTTGGGAAGAATTTGATTGGTACTCGAGTGTATTAGCTAGACTGACTGATGACAAAGCTAGACTGACTGATGATGCCTGCACAGGGAGGCACGCAGGCGCAGGGCAGGTGGACAGGTCTGGTACATGGTTCAAAACACTGGCCACGTTTGATACTCGGGATAAAATTGCCGCATTTGAAACTCAGGGTTCCGCTGTATATCAGGTTTCTGTTATTTATATTGTTTATTGCGTCATATTAGATGAATTGTGATAGATATACAAGCCATAGAGTTGATATTAGTGTCCACATATTCCTGCCTCCTGAGAGCAGGAATTCCGCTGGAACAGATTAGTCGCATTTCAGTTAATTTAAATGAGGAAAATTGACTTTGCATATGAGCAGATCGGGATATGAGCAAAGTCACGGAACAGATTGAACTTGTATGCCAAGGTTCCACTGTATTATAAGCTCATTGAAAGAGAAGCTTGTTGTCTAAATTAGCATTCAACAGCCTCGTTGATCAGACCCTGATCCACCATGAGGGTTGGTTTCAGACCGAGCCGCTGGGGCATTGACCCCCAAAACACACTCCAGGTAAACTCCAGGTAAACCCTAAAACTGGCAGACCCAGAAAGTGCTGCTTGACGGTGGATTTTCTTACAGACAGAGAGCCAATTTTTTTTAAATCTACAAAAAAAAAACTAATCAAAGGCAAACTTAAGAGTTTATAGTGTGTTGCAGTTTGCAAACAAAGATAACTCGTCAGCAGCATCAGTGTAAATGGGCATAATAATAATTATATTTTCCAATTTATTTTTTGTTTAACATTATGAATATACATTAATTTGCAAGGATGTTAAGCATGTTTCAAAGTTTTTAAGCACTTGAAACTCGGAGATGCATAGTACTCCATAGTCGCAATTGCAGTAATTGCTGTAGATAAAAAATAAAAGTAAGTTACATAGAAGTTTACAGTACATTTGGTTAATTTTGGTAGTTGTAGTAAAAACATTATACAATTTCATGTCCAAAACAAAGCTACTTATGCATAGCATTTTGGGCAAATTAATCCTTGAACTTTCATATTAAATTTTTGGTACAGCATAAAATGTTACTAAAGCTGTTGGAAGACAGGGAACTTAAGGTGTGTATATTCTTAAATCTGTGCAAAATGCATTGTATGACTATCATGGGCTTTTCCATGTATTCTATAACCTGACTTTAATCAAACTGTAAATCCCTTATTCACTGCACCACTGTCTGGCCATATCCTCACCCTTTCCTTAAGAGTGCAGGCACTGTACTTCCAGCGTACAGAGACAGATAGACAAAGATACAAAGGTAGATACAGAGACAAAGGTAGATACAGAGACAAAGGTAGATACAGAGACAAAGGTAGATACAGAGACAAAGGTAGATACAGAGACAAAGGTAGATACAGAGACAAAGGTAGACAGACAGAGACAAAGGTAGACAGACAGAGACAAAGGTAGACAGACAGAGACAAAGGTAGACAGACAGAGACAAAGGTAGACAGACAGAGACAAAGGTAGACAGACAGAGACAAAGGTAGACAGAGACAAAGATACAGACAAAGATAGACAGAGACAAAGACAGACACAGACAGAGATGGATGGACAGAGATGGACGGACAGAGATGGACAGACAAACGGAGCCAGGCCGCCAGCAGCCGGCCAGCCAATCAGCCAGCCTGCTGAACAAGTATTATGTTCCAGAATTTTCTCTTTACTTAGTGGTCCCAGATTTTTTTTAATACAGTGCACACTGAGTGTTGTGACCCATTCTATGCCGACAAGGCATCTCAGGCCAATCATGCCATATTTGAAGGCAGGAAAAATAAAACGTTTATATATGTTTGGGGCACTAGCAGTAAGAACGTGTATGTACATTTGGACCGTTTATGGGTTAAGAACTTAGACTGGATGTTATCTGGGTTGGTGCTCTTAGTTGGGTTTAACCTGCTTAGTGCTTATTGCACAAAGTCATGAGATACACTTGCTAGTTGACAACTGTTTGGGGTTACCCCTTTATTGGTATAGTTTGTTTTAAACTTATCAGAGTCTGTGTTAAAGGTATTTAATGCAACCGGTGATTGGAGAGTTGTGTAGTATACTCCACATACCCTAACCTGAGAGTCACTATCCTTGTAAAAACTTTTCATTGGTGACCTGTACTTAGCTCTGAGAAGAATTATCTTACTCTGTGAATCTGAATTATTTTACTCTATGAATCTGAACCAACATGTCCTCTCTTGTGCAACTCTACCAGCAGCTAAAAGAGGAGCTTAGGGTTGCTAAGCTCGAGATACGGCAATTGACAAAGGAAAACAAAAGGATTTGTAGTAATCCTCCTGTTGTAAGTCCTCAGGTCAAGTGAGACAAGTGGTCAGTGGCTGGGCAACATGGAACGAAGCTGAGGATCAAGAAGACTGTTGGAGTGGCTGAAACAACGAAGAACCAGAAGATTACTGTGGAAACTTCCAACACATTTTCGGTGCTACCTGATGAATCTGGGTTGTCTACTGGGAACATCACAACAAACTCCAAGGAAGCATTGGCGGACAAGAGTGAGTTGACATCCCTTGAAACCTCAATGAAGACCATCGAGAACGTCATGATGAACTCCACCAGTGAAGGTAAGAACATTGTTTTAGTTGGGGAGAGTCAGGGTAAATTTATGGATAGGGCTTTTTGTCTTAGGGACATGAAGAGGAGGCAGAGGATGTTTTCCTGGGGGCTGGGATGGGGAATATTGTTAGCCATCTAGACGATATCATGACAGGTAATGGGAGCAATCCTATTACCTTCCTCAGTGTGGGAGGCAATGATGTTGGCAGATATAGGAGTGAAGACCTGATTAGCATGTACAGGACAGCAATAGAGATAATTAGGAGGAAAGGTGGGGACCCTGTGATATGTGGCATTTTGCCAAGGGGTGGAGTTGGAAATGAATGGTTGTCGAAGGTAATTGGTGTCAATTGCTGGCTGGACCAACACTGTAAGGAAAATGCAGTAACATTCATAGACAACTGGGACCTCTTCTATGGTAGAAATGACGTATGCCAAGGATGGGGTTCACTTATCTAGGTTTGGGGTGGGAGCACTGGCCATTGCAGTGGAGGAAGCTCTTAGGTCTTTAAACTAGAAATAGATATTGGTATGGGTTTTTGTGGAAAACCAATGAATTCTCAGTGTAGTGATAGAGTTTTAGGGAAACCAGTAATAGGCAGAATGAGGCAGAGTTATTGGAGAATATTGGAAGCCCAGTGGCACTAGGTGACAAGGACAGTAATAGGTATAGTGGAGGAACAGAAATCAGCAGGAAGAGAATTGAGAAGGGTGTTTTTCTAAAGATATTTTATACTACTACACGAAGTGAGAGAAATAAGATGGGTGAATTGAGATCAGTTGCAAGTGCGATTAACGTTGTTTTTCCAATACCTGAGACATGGTTTAATATGAAATATCGGGACATGCCTGCTGAATTTCACATTCAGGGTTTTAACCCTTTCAGGGTCCGTCCCGTAGATCTACGGCTTCATGTTCAGGGTCTAAACCATAGATCTACGCCAAAATTCTAGCGGCGTCAAATTTAGCGCGAAAACGCTCATAGGCCTACATGTGAGAGAACGGGTCTGTGTGGTGTGTGTGCACTGTAAACAAAAATTCTTGGCGCCCGCATAGCATTGTGGGAACGCCGGCTGTTACCTTTGTTCACCATGCCTCGTCACAAGGCAGCTCTCACTCCAAGGAAAATTTGGACTCTCGTCTTCCTATCTGATAGTTCTGATTCTGATGGAAGTGGAAATGAAGACGAATTCTTTGGCTTTGATCAGTTAGTGACTGAGAGGAATGACCAGGATATCGATAATAGCGCAGAATACCCTGACGTACTCTCACCTTCTACCTTGGCTGTGGGCACTCTCTCAGTCACGGTCAGTTGGACCTCATCGCAAGGGCAAACTTTATTTTCTCGTGGCCAGACCTTGAACTTTCAGTAATGATGATGTTAGGACGTGGATTGGATTTTTATTGCTCTTGGACGTTCATTCGAGTAGTGATAGTTGTGATGGAAACCATATTTCACCAGTGATAGCATCGGTATGTACGCCGCCGCTTACGCTTCGGGTAGTGTTCCCTATGCAGTGCCCAGGGGATGGATTACATCCCGCTTGGCCCTACACCAGGAATAGGCAGTGAAAAGAGAGGATTGATGTGGCTACACTTGGCTTGGATAGACTCAAGTGCATCAGTAGGTGGTGGTAGTGGTGATGGGTAGTGCCACGGCCTGCATGACTTCGCCTTGCCCCCTTCGGCGTGGGACCCACGTGCTGACTACCTCAGTTCTTGGACAAAGCGGTAGTGTCAGTTCAATCAATACCACACAACCACAATCTGCCCCAACCCAGCCTATGTTGACCAGTATCCACCAGCAATCGTTTCTCTGGTTAGGATTGGCAGGCATAATCCCAATTTTGTGTCCCAGCCCCCACCACTTTGATGACTCTCAAAGTGGAATTCTACAACTTGTCCCCTTGGAACCCCGGCAATGAACTGGAAGTCTTTGAATATTCTTTGACCAAGCCCTTGATGGGAAAACTATTGTCAGGGAATGTAGTAATCAAGTATTTTGAGTTCACCTGGCAAATACGATCATATCACCACAGTCAAGACTACACCGGTTGGAAAAAGATGGCTGTTGAGAATTGTATTGGCTTTTTGTACATATATATGCTTATGCCTCATGTTCTATAAGATAATATAAAAGCATACTGGTCCACAAGATCGGCTAATTTTTCCAGGTCTTCAGTGAAATCATTCCCAGTGAACAGGTTTATCTTACTGTTCGTATGTGCACTTCTTTGACAAAATCAGGTCCTGACAGTAAGTGAAGGTTATACAAGATTTAAGAAGTGTTTTTGTATCTCAAACAAAAGTTCAACCATGTACTGTTATCCATTCAAGAATCTTGTAATTGACTAGCTTTGATTTTGTTCAAGGTAGGCTGTCATTCAAGCATTCTATACGAGCAAGAGGAAACGCTTTGATATAAAGCTGCTTCTACTCGGGTTGACTAAGTGGCTGCTGGTATTGGATATGTTGTATACACTGGATTGTAAAACATTGACAGATATCCAAGATGTTATTGGGTATCTCAGGTGACGTAGTGAGAAGCATGATGGACCTTTTCTTGGTGAGGGGCATACTTATATATGATAACTGGTACACAAGCCCTTTTACCCACAGTGATTTCTTGTGAGTGAAAAAGACAGAAGTGTTTGGCACAGTGCGTTTCTACATAAGTATATGCCAGGTCAAACGCAGATGTGTTGTTGATGAGGTGCAGGTGTTCCACACTGCCCCCCCCCCATGACATCATGGCATTACGGTGGCATGGCAACTGAGATGTCACATTATTGACAACCATTCAACCGTAACGAAAGCAAGACAGTGGCACTTTGATAGATTGATAATGAATGTCTTCGAAATCAGCGACAGTAATTGATTATACACAGAACATGCGCCTTGGTTTGACATTATGTGACATGCAGGATTGGCGCATTGTTGTTTGTGTTAGTAAGAGTCTCAGAGTGGTACACGAAACTTTTCTTCCATATCATGACATTTCAATGCTCAATGCGATATAATATGTACACAATGAAGACTGGCAACAGACCACCATATGGTTTACGTGAATTTTGTTTTGTTGTTGTCAGACAACCTCATAATGAAGGCCTGGTAACAAGATCTTGCTATCCAACAAGGTCCTCGACTTCTCAAGGAATAATATACTGGAGAGAGTTCGGGGGCCAACACAGCCCATGCTCGGTCTATGACCAGGCCTCTGGTGGGCAGAACTGATCACCGGCTGTTTACTGCTGGCTGCATTGCAAATCCCACGTACGAGCACAGCACAGGCTGGTCAGGTACGATTGTTAGGTGCTTGTCCACTGCCTGCTTGATGACTGCCAGGGGTCTATTGGAGTCCCCCTTTAGTGTATGCGGGAGGCAGTGAACAGTTCAGGCCCATGAACTTATTGTATTGTCTCTTATGCGTTAGTGACCCCGCTTTTTTGGGGGGTTGTTGCATCGTTGCCAAGTTTCTGATTTTGTTGTGAGTGATATTCTGTATAGTGCATGTTCGGTATTAGGTCCTCTAGGATTTTCCAGTGTATATAATCATGTATTTCTCTCCGCCTGCTGTTTTCCAGGGAATAAGGTTCACGTTAATTGTTTAATGGGGTTTTATCTCCGTTTGCCCGCACGTGAAGGTTCTTGGTACATTGCCTAGGTCCGAAACAATTTGCACCCCCTGCTTGAAAGGTGTGTTAGTGTGCAGAATATTCCAGCCTAGAGTTTACAAGCTCTAAGGTAGCCAGTGCTGGATCCAGGCTTGTAGCCTGTGCAGGTCTCTTTGTAGTCCTGTCTGATCCTCATCGATTTGATTTCTTTCATGAACTTAATCATCGCAATACAAGGACACTTCTGAGTCTATCCCTTCTGTTATGTCATTCAACATAATACAAGCATTCAGCACAGGTCTAGGATCTGACCCTGTATGGAACCGCCTTTGTCACAGGCGCCACCTGTCACTCGTCATCGTACCTGACTCCGTTGTTGCTAACCTGTCAGGTCTTCTTGAGATCCTTTGCAGTGCTTTCCTGTTTATGTGTGCTGATCCTCTAGCTTTTGCAGTAATCTCTTGTGAGGAACTATGTCGAGGCCTTTTTGCAGTCAATAAAAAATGCAGTCGATCCACCTCTCGTCTCTTGTCTTCTGTCTCCTTGTCATAAAACTCTAGTAGGTTTGTGACACAGGTTTTTCCCTCCCTGAACCATGCTGGTTGTCTAATTATACACTTGTTTCTTTCCAGGTGCTCACCACTCTCTCTCTGTGATTTTCCATGACTTGCATATCTATTCTCGTAAGTGATTACGGTCTGTAGGTTAGTGCCTCATGTCTGTCTCCCTTTTAAATATTGGGATACATTTTGACCATCCCTATACTCGGGGTGTTGCCAGTTTCAAATGATGGGTTGATAGATTCTTTGTTAATGGTACACTAACTTCTCTGCTCCCTCTTTAAGGACCATGGAGAAATGTTGTCTGGGCCCACCGCCTTTTGAGGGGGTTCAAGTTCGCATAGCAGCTTCTTACTCCTCCTTGGTTATATGTTTTTTTGCAAAACCTCATCAGCACTTGCGGGTGCAAACCCTGCTCTGTTTTCCTTGGAGTCCTACTGGTTTCCACTGTAAATACTTCTTTAAATCTCGTGTGAGCTCCTGACTACCTCCCGGTCGTTTCTTTTGTGAATTCCCCATCACCTTCCGTCAGTTGATGTTACCTGCTCGACTTGTTTCTCTGATGTGGCTTTATAAAATGTTAGGTCGTCTGACTTTCGATGCTATGTCATTTCGTTTTGCCGTCTGAGCTCCCTTCTTTTTGATGCATATTCGTTTCTGGCTCTTGGCTAATCTCTCTATTTTCCTGTGTTCTCTGTCTTTTTGTACCTTTTCATTCTCTTGTACACTAGTTTTTGCTCCTTACCACCTTTGCGGTGAAACAAAGGATCGTTATGTTCTTCCCATTTATTTAGGTTTCCTGGGAACAAACCTCTCCTCTGCCTCCTTGCATTTTGTTGAGACATAGTCATCATTTTTGTATTGGTTTTCCTGTCCAGTTCCTCTCCCACTGAATGTCTTGAAAGATGTTCTCAAGCTGTTCTGAGAGTAGTTCCCCTTTTGTATTGGTTTTTCGACCCTATTCCTGTGGTCTTCTCCACTTGGTGCTTCAACTAAGTAGTCGCAAGAACAGAACCCACATGATCACTAGCACCCCCAGGGGCATTTATACATGATTCTGATGTTGAATACTCTAAGGTGAATACAAGGTCAGTTTGCTGTTATCCTTCTCTCTCTCTCTGGTAGTGTGCTCTACATGTTGATGCATGAGGTTTTCCAGTAACATCCTCTCTTGGTCTCATGTTTCGGGACCCCCCCCCATGGGGCTCCAGTTTTTCCCCCAGTCAATCTCCTTGTGATTGAAATCCCCATAAATAGTAATTTGCTCCCCCCCTGTGTGCTTCCTGGCCACTCGGCTAGTGTGTCGACATTGCTCGCTGTTGCCGCTATTGTATTCTTCTCTTGGCCTCCTTAGTTCTGTGGTAGGGTTGTACATTACTGCAATTAATCTCACCTTATAGTCCTCAGACTGGTTGTTCCTACTAAGTAGTCCCTTTCGCCCGTGCCGTCCCTTCCTTCATTTTTGTCATCCCCCCTACTGGTTTTTAATGAGCAGTGCAACTCCTCCCCTCTCTCCCTCTGTCTTTCTGAGGTTTTGATCTCCGGGTGGAAAGATTGATCTTTTATTCTGGTGAGTTTTGTTTCTGTGAGTGTTTTATGTTGGGATGTCTTCTTGATCTTTTCGTGCCACCTCCTCTACTTATTTGTTATTCCATCTGCATTGGTATACCACACCTTCAAATTCTTTCTATGATTTGTGGTCTGGGAAAGTGTATTGGGGTTGGGGATGGTTGTGGGAGGACCTGATAAGGAACTATGGTGGTGGCTGTGGGGGTGGAGTTGTAATGCAGTGGGTGGGGCATTGGATGTGGCATGGGTGCCTTTTTGGTTTACTTTCAGAGTGTTTCGGGTTGACCTGGGGTTGGAACTGGTTGGGAGGCTTCCTATAGGAAGTTGTGAGGTGAGGCTGTATTTTGATCTTCTGATGTCGGGGCTTCCTGTCTGTCTTCTCCTATCCCTCCTCTCTTTCGCTCCTTTCGCTTTGTACCATCTCTGTTTGGCCTTTCTGCTTGTGTTCTGTAGCGGTGAGATTAAATCCTTCCTGTATGCCGGCATGTCCTCTTAATCGTGTTTCTCCTGCTGGATCCTGTTCCGAGTCGATTCTGCCTTGATGGTCACTTTCATGGCTGGGTTTTTTTTTTACAAACTCCCTATTCTCCGAACATTTTCCAGCTGGGTCATGTCGTCTTCTCCTATTGCTTGTCATGTTGCTTTCATTGCTTTTTTTCCCCCTTGTTTTCTTGCTTTTATGTTTCCCTTCAACTTCCTGGAGCCCATACACAAAGACTGACCTCACTTTCATTCTCCACTGATATCCCTGTGTATTTCCTCTCATTCAATTTGAATTTCCTCCATTTCGCTTTCTTTCTCTCGTTTCACTAGCTAATTACTTGGGCTCAGTGGCCGGTCATTTCCTTCTGGCTTTCCTGGGCTCCTGCTGTGGTCTGTTTAGGGCCTCCACATATAGTCTTAGCTCTTTCAGTTTACTCTAGTTCTCCACTGATTGAGCTTCTACATGCAGTTTTGTCCTTCTTCATCCTACAGTACCCTTATTTGTGACTGAGGTAGCAGTCATCTGTTGTCATATCCCAAAATGTTCTTTAGTTCTTTGGCTGTTTTTAGGATTTATACAGTCCTCTATCTACTTTAATCTGTATCCTGGCCTCTGCTGCTTGACTTGCAACTCTCCCACCTTCCTGCTTTCCATGTCTATCTTTATTTTTCTCTCTTCCCATTCTCATGCTAAGTTCTATTCTAGTTTCTTTTCCATTCATGTTCCCTTTTTGTGAGCCTCTGCTGCCCCAATCTTCTTTGCCAGTTTCTTGTTGTCCCTTGGTTTTTCTTGTTGTTGCTCTTTCTTGGAACCCCATTTTTGTTTTTATCCTGATTTCCTCAGAGGTGGGAACCCTATGTAATTCTGTATGTTAGGTTAGTATTGTGTATGTCAGGAGTGTGGGGAGGGGGGGGGTAGTAGTATCGGAGGACTGTGGCTATGTGGGCTGGGGTGTGGGAAGGAGGGCGAGGATGCTCTCAAGTGGCCTGGAAGTGGAGAGGGAGAGGGGGAGGAGGAGAGGTGGGAGGGGGAGGGTGACTAGAGGGAGGGAGGGATCAGGTGACGGAGTGGATTCCCCCAGTCCTGGAGGGAGGGGGGAGTGTATGTGTTGAGTCTGGCAAGTTTTGGTGTGTGTGGTGTGTGTTTGTGTGTTGGTGTGTGTGTTTGTGTGAGTTCTGTTTGTGTGTGATGTTTGTGTGTGGGTGTTTGTTGTGTGTGTGTTTGTGTGGTTGTGTGTGATGTTTGTGTGTGTGTGTTTGTGTGTGTGTGTGATTTGTGTGTGTTGTGTTTGTGGTTGTGTGTTTGTGTGTGTGTGTGTGTGTGTGTGTTTGTGTCATGTGTGTTTGTTTGTGTTTGTGAATGTGTTTGGGTGTGTGTGTGTGTGTGGTGGTGTGTGTGGTGTGTGGTGTGTTGTGTGTGTGTGTTTGTGTGTGTGTGTGGGTGTGGGTGTGTGTGTTTGTTGTTGTGTGTGTGTGTGTGGTGTGTTTGTGTTGTGTGTGTGTGTGTGTGTGTGTGTGTGGTGTGTGTGTGTGTGTGTTGTGTTGTGTGTGTGTGTTGTGTGTGTGTGTGCTTTGTGTTGTGTGTTGTGTGTGTGTGTGTTTGTGTTGTTGTGTGTGACTGTTGTGTGTTGTTTGTGTGTGTGTTGTGTGTTGTGGTGTGTGTTGTGTGTGTTGTGGTGTGTTGTGTGTGTGTTTGTGTAGTGAGTGATTGTGTTGTGGGTGTGTGTTGTGTGTGTTGCTTGTGAGTTGTGTGTGTGTGTGTTGTGTGTGTAGTGTGTGTGTTGTGTTGTGTTTGTGTGTTGTGTGTGTTGGTGTGTGTGTTGTGTGTGTGTTGTGTGTGTGTGTGTGTGTGTTGTGTGTGTTGTGTGTGTGTGATTGTGGGTGTGATTTGTGTTGTGTGTGTGTTGTGTGTGTGTGTTTTGTGTGTGTGTGTTGGGTTGTTGTGTGTGTGTGTGTTGTGTGTGTCTCTGTGTTGTGTGTGGGTGTGTTGGTGTGTTGTGTGTGTGTTGTGTGTGTTGTGTGTGTGTTGTTGTGTGTGTGTGTTGTGATGTGTGTGTGTTGGTGTGTGTTGTGTGTTTGTGTGTGTGTGTGTTGTGTGTGTGTGCGTGTGTGTGTTGTGTGTGTGTGTGTGTGTGAGTGTTGTGTGTGTTTGGGTGGTTTGTGTGTTTGCTTGTGGTTTGTATGCATGTGTTGTGTGTGTATGTGTGTGTTGTGTATGTTGTGTGTGTGGTGTGTTGTGTGTGTAGTGTGTGTGTTGTGTGTGTTGTGTGTGTGTGTGTGTTGTGTTTGTGTGTGTCGTGTTGTGTGTGTTGGTGTGTGTTGTGTGTGCTGTGTGTTGTGTGTGTTGTGTGTGTTGTGTTGTGTGTGTTGTGTGTGTGTTTGTGTTGTGTTGTGTGTGTGTGTTGGTGTGTGTGTGGTGTGTTCTGTGTGTGTTGTGTGTGTTGTGTGTGCTTGGTGTTGTGTGTGTTGTGTGGGTTGTGTGCGTGATTGTGATGTGTTGTGTGTTGTGTGTGTGTGGTTGGTGTGTGTGTGGTGTGTGTGTGTGTTGTGTGTGTGTGTTGTGTGTGTTGTGTTGTGTGTGTGTTGTGTGTAGTAGTGTGTTGTGTGTGTGCTGTGTTGTGTGTGTGTGTTGTGTGTGTGTGTTGTGTATGTGTTGTGTGTGTGTTGTTGTGTGTGTTGTGAGTGTGCCACCCCCCACCCATGTGTGTTTGTGGGTGTGTTGTGTGTGTGTGTGTGTGTGTTGTGTGTGTGGGTGTGTTGTGTGTGGAAGGTGTATGTTGTGTGTGTATGTTGTGTGTGGCTGTGTGTGTATGTTGTGGGTGTGTTGTGTGTTGTTTGTGACCTGACCCCAACCTCCTGGGCCTTGACCCCCTCGCACCGTCTTACAATGTTGCCCTTAAAAGTTGTCCAACCTAGCTTGTAGTATACTCGCATGTGTGTGTGTGTGTGTGTGTGTGTCGGGATTAAATGTATCAAATTATTGTGGTTATTATCTGTTCCATGTTCACATGGGAGAGGACTTCCTGCTTCCTACGTATTTTACTGTAATAACTATGAAATACTACTACTCTACTCCTCGCTGGGATCTACCGTCTCAACATCGTCAACACTCATATTCATATGTCTATGCCTTTTTCATTCTAATTCTGGTAATAACTTGCGGTATTGTGATGTGACCAGTATAAAACCAGTATGCCAAAGCCGGCCAGGCCTTCAACATGCAAACCACAAATCGGCGGGAATGAAATTGCGCTCAATGGTGCTGTGACAGTTGCCAGCTGCTGCTGATTGATGAAGTGTGTAGTAGGCTTAAATCCCTTATTTTGAGATCTTCACCCGTGATGTTTATAACATATATTCTCTAATCCCGCATTCCTCACCACGATTTCACTCTTCAATGCTGATAGTATACACTTCAATTTATACTATACATTACTTTATATGTATACTGCACACAGCTTGTTCTGACGTCACTTCTTCAGGCTACCGCTTACCAATGTGGCAACAGCGCTAAGATCTCCAAGGTTTGCTCTTTGAAATATTTTCATTTCAGTTTTCCCTCTCACTTTTTTAAATAAAAATTTTAAATTATCACTTAGATGTTCACGAGTTACTACCATATTACCGCTAGCTTTTTATTGCACGCCTTATAACCTAAGGTTCTCGGACCTTGTTACCCACGTCTGCCCCCAGGGACCCACGTGTGTGTACTCCCCTAATTGTACTCGCCTAATTGTGGTTGGGGGGGTGAGACTGGTCCGGGCCCCGCCTTTTCACTGATCGCTACTGGTCCTCTCTCTCTTGCTTCCTGAGCTTTGTCATACCTTTCTTAAAACTATTATGGTTTCCCGCCTCCCCTATTGATTTTCAGGCTATTCCCCTTGCGAAACTCTATGACTGAAGAAAAATTCCTAAAGTCCCTTGATCGCCTGAGTCTTCACTTCCCGTTGTGCCCCTTTTCCTGTGTCCCCTCTCTGGAACATCCTATCTCTGTCCCCCTTGTTTTCCCCGCAGTATCTTTATGTCGTTATCTGTCTCCCCCCGACCTTCTGTCCTCCAGTGTCGTCATCGATTTCCTTAACTTTCCCCGTACACTTCCCCTTTAGCCGGGATAGCCTTGTTGCAAAACCCTTTGTACTTTCTCTAAATTTTTAGTGTTGACCAGGTGTGGGTTCCAGGTTTGGGCTGCATACTCAGTTGGGCCCAACTACAAATGTACAGTGTCTTGAACGATTCCTTATTAAGGTATCGGAACGTATTCTCAGGTTTGCCAAGCGCCTGTATGCTGCAGCGGGTTATTTGGTTGATGTGTCCCTCCGGTGATGTGCTCGGTGTTATGGTCACCCCAAGGTCTTTCTCCTGAGTGAGGTCTGTAGTCTTTGTCCACCTAGCCTATACTCTCTCTGTGGTCTTCTTTGCCCCCCCCCAATCTTCATGACTTTGCATTTGGCTGGATTGAATTCAAGAAGCCAGTTGCTGGACCACATGCCCAGCCTGTCCAGGTCTCTTTGCAGTCCTGCCTCATCCTCGTCCGATTTAATTCTTCTCATCAACTTCACGTCATCTGCGAAAAAGGGACACCTCAAAGTCTATTCCTTCCTTTATTTTCGTTCACATATATCAAAAAAAAGCACTGGTCCTAGAACTGACCCTGTGGGACCCCGCTCGTAACAGGCGCCCACTGTGATACCTCTTCACGTACATGACTCGTTGCTGCCTCCCTGTCAGGTATTCCCTTATCCATTGCGTGCCCTCCCTTTTACGTGCGCCTGATCCTCCAGCTTCTGCACTAAACTCTTGTGGGGAACTGTGTCAAAGGCCTTCCTGCAGTCTAGGGAAAACCAATCTACCCACCCTCTCTCTCGTGTCTTACTTCTGTTACCTTGTCAAAAAAACTCCAGGAGGTTTGTGATACAAGATTTGCCTTCCATGAACCCATGTGGTTTTCTTTTATAATCTTGTTCCTTTCCAGGTGTTCGACCACTCTCCCCCTGATAATCTTCTCCATGACTTTGCCACAATACATGTCAGAGACACAGGTCTGTAGTTTTAGTGCCTCGTTTCTGTTTCCTTTCTTAATTATGGGGACTACATTTAGCTGTCTTCCATTTCTCAGGTAGTTGCCCAGTTTCAAGGGATGTGTGAAGATTGTGGTTAGAGGCACGCACAGCTTTCTCTGCTCCTTCTCTAAGGATCCATGGGGAGATGTTGTCCGGTCCCATCGCCTTTGAGGTGTCAAGGTCACTTAAGAGCTTCTTCACCTCCTCCTCAGTTGTTCGTTGTCATCCAACACTTGTTGGTATATTCCCTCTGATGTTCCCTTCTGTGCTGTCTTCCCACAGCCCTTCCTGTCTCTACTGTAAAACTTCCTTAAATATCCTGTTCAGCTCCTAAATTTCCTCCTGATCATTTCTTGTGAGTTCTCCACCTTCTGTCCTTAATCTAAATCACCTGGTCTTTGACGGGTTGTTTTCCCTCCTGATGTGGCTATACAACAGTTTCGGTCAGTCTGATTCTCGATGCTATGTCTTTATTCACTGTCGCTGGGCCCCCTTTCCTTACCTGTGCATACTCATTCCTGGTTTCTGCGACTGATCTCCCTATTTTCGTGTGTTCTCTGCCTTCTGTACTTTTTCCATTCTCTATTGCACTTTGTTTTGCCTCCTTACACCGTCGGGTAAACCAGGGGCTCGTTCTGGTTTTCCCCGTTGTTACTGTTGCCCTTGGGGAATAAACCTTTCACTGCCTCCTTGCATTTTGTTGTTACATATTCCATCATTTCATTTACTGGCTTTCCTGCCAGTTCTCTGTCCCATGGACCTCCCGCAGGAAGTTCTTCAACCCTATGTAGTCCCCTCTTTATAGTCAGGCTTTTCCCATTCAACCCCTGTTATTCTCTCCACTTGAGCTCTACTATGTATTCAAAGCACAGAACCACGTGGTCGCTAGCTCCTAGGGGACTCTCATACTTGATGTCCTCAATATCTGAGCTGCCCAGGGTGAACAAAAGGGGTCCAATCTTGCGGGTTTTCATCCTCCTCTCTCACTCTGGTAGTGTCCTTAACATGTTGGTGCATGAGGTTTTCCAGCACCACGTCCAAACATCCTGGCTCTCCATGTTTCGGGACCCCCATGTGGCTCCAGGTTTTCCCAGTCAATTCCTGTGGTTGAAATCCCCCATAACTAGCAACTTTGCTCTGCTGGAGTGAGCTCTTTTGCCACCTCAGCAAGTGTGTCCACCATTGCTCTGTTGCTCTCTTATATTCCTCTCTTGGCCTCCTGCAGTTCTGTGGTGGTTATACATCACTGCAATGACCCCTTTGTGTTCCCAGACTGAAGTGTACCTGCTATGTAGTTTCTTTCTCCCGTCTCATCTATTCCTTCCATTTTCTTGAATTTCCATCTGTGTTTTACGAGAGAGCAACCCCACCTCCCCCCCTGCCCCCTTTTATCTTTCTCATGATCTGGTATCCTGGTGGGAAGATTGCATCTGTTATTGTCTTCTGAGTTTTTTTTCTGTAACTGCTATGATGTCTGGGGACTTCTCGTTGATTCTTTCTTGCCATTCCTCATGTTTATTCGTTAATCATCTGCATTTGTGTACCAAACCTTTTAACTTCTGTTCTAATACTGTAACTGTGGTGCGGGGGGTGGAAACAGAGGGATCGGTGTGTGATGGTTTGGATTGTTCAGTTGCCTTGGGGGTGTCGTGGCTGGAGTCCTTCTGCAGGTGTTTCTGGGGGGTGCGCTTGTTCCCCTTTCCCTTTGATCCTGGGTTATTCTGCTTTTCCTTTTTCATTTCCCCCCATTTCTCCTTTCGTTTTTGAACTCTTTTTATTGTCTTCCTTTCGTCCTGTGTTCTGTCTCGATGGGTACACACTCCGGAAAATCCTGCTTGCCTCTCAGCCGTGCTTTCTCCTGCGGATCATGGTTTGGGTTGATTCTGCCTTGAAAATTACTTTGAGAGGCCGATTCCTTTTCTTTGTGAACCACCCATTCTCCGAAAATTTGCCACCTGGGTCATGTCCCCTCGCCTATCACCTTCATGATATCTTCAATCGCTTTTTTTTCCTCTGCTTTTTTTCATCAAAAAGTTTCCCCTTTAGCTTCGTCTAGCCCATAGACAAACACGGATCTTTCCTTTCCACCTCCCACTGTGACTCCCATTGCATCCTCTGATGTGTTTTAGTTCCTTCCCGTGGAGTGTTCCTTCCTTCAGTCCCTTCCCTAGTTATGGCCCCTATGCTTCTTGGTTTATCCTTCCTGCTCACCTGCTCCTGGCCCCCACAGGTATCTGGTAAGGTCCTTGCACATGTCCTAGTTCCTTCATTGTCTTCCAACCTCTCATTCTGTCCTAGTGTGCTCCCTGTCTTTGTTTTGGCCCCATGTGGGTTTGACAGGACCTCTGCATACAGTCTGCATACAATGTGTGTGTGTGTGTGTGTGTGTGTGTGTGTGTGTGTGTGTGTGTGTGTGTTTTCGTCAGAGCTGCCTCCTGGTGTTACCACTGCAACAACATTATTTGCTGTATTCCTAAATTTTAATTGCCTTAAGTTGAAATCCTCCTTGAGCAAGATGTTGGGGGCAGGAGCTGGCAGATTTTCCAGACAGTGGTCAATTTTTAACAACTGTTCCTGGAATTTATTTATTTAGAAATTTAAGCATACATACAGAGGTACAAAAAAAAAATACAGGTAAGAGCAGCATGCCAAAGTCACTTTTATGCATAGCATTACGGGCTGGCTTAAAATTAACTTAAGATTAACTAAGCAATGATGAAATCAGTGATAAGACATTATTGTAAACAGATAACTATAAAGCACAAATGAGTATTACAAAGACAGCTCATATGGTTGCATGCATTGCTCTTCATTCAGTAGGTAGTGTATTTAAAAAAATAACAAAGTTAGATTGGGTCCTAGGTTTAACATTTACGTGATATAATTGTGAGTAACATTTTGGATATACAATTTATAAGGTTCAGTTATTCAGTATTTATTTGGTTTTGAGTGAGTAAGTGAACTTTGAGAAGAGACTTGAATTTGTAAACAGGTAGTGTTTCTTTTATATTTACAGGTAATGAATTCCAGATTTTAGGGCCTTTTATATGCATTGAGTTTTTGCATAGCGTGAGATGGACACGAGGAACATCAAAGAGTGATCTGTGCCTTGTGTTATGGTCATGTGTTTTGTTGAGGTTGGCAAGGAGATGTTTGAGGGGAGGGTTAATATCAGAGTTAAGTGTTCTATGTATGTAATAGGTGCAATAATAAGTATGGATGTTTTGTATGGTGAGTAGGTTGAGTGTTTTGAATATTGGTGGTGTGTGTTGCCTGTAGTGAGAATTTGTTATCATTCTAACTGCAGCCTTTTGTTGGGTAATTAGTGGTCTGAGATGGTTAATTGTTGTTGAGCCCCATGCACAAATTCCATAGGTGAGATAGGGGTAAATAAGAGAGTGATAAAGGGCCAGGAGGGCTGACTGTGGAACATAGTACCGTATCTTCGATAGTATGCCTACAGTCTTGGAAATTTTCTTAGAAATTTGTTGTACATGAGTATGAAATTTGAGTCTATTATCAAGGTGGATTCCTAAGAATTTTCCCTCTGTTAGCTTTGTGATAGGTGATCCGTTTATCGTTATGTTAAGAGGTACATCTGTAGCTCTGTTACCAAACTGAATGAAGTAGGTTTTGTCAGTGTTTAGTGTAAGTTTGTTAGTTGCTGGGACGTTGTATCCGGAGGCTTGTAGACTACCAGTGACTAGGTTTTGGTTCTCGATCTTTACTGCTAAAACTTCCACTACATCATTTGAGGCATTAAGCAGTTCTGTGCAAATAAGTGACTCTGCGATATACAGGCCAACATCCCCCCCCTTTTGCCCTTTCACTGTCGCATCTGTATAGGTTGTAACCTGGGATCCATATTTCGTTGTCCAAGTGATCCTTTATGTGGGTCTCTGTGAAAGCCGTGAACATTGCATTTGCCTCTGCAAGCAGTCCACGGATGAAAGGTATTTTGTTGTTCGTTGCTGGCTTTAGACCCTGTATATTTGCAAAGAAGAATGTCATCAGACTGGTGGTACTGGGGGGGACATTTTTTTCCCGGCATTAGTATCTGTATCTGTTGGTTTGAAGTGCAGGCTATCGGCTGTGGTTCCACTCCAGGAATGACTGGATTTGGTGTACGATTTCTGCCATTTTCTGCCAGTTTTTTCCTTACTGGCACTAAAAAACCTCTCCCTCTTGAGTGGTGGTGGCTACCCAGGTTTTCCCATTGTCTGGATGTTTTGTATCTTTTTGTCCCCTTTAGATGATGTGCCTGGCAATTTAAGTTATAGCACAGCCTTTCCTGTACTGAAGAGGGACACATTTCAAGGTGAAAAAGCTTACCTGGAGTTTACCTGGAGAGAGTTCCGGGGGTCAACGCCCCCGCCGCCCGGTCTGTGACCAGGCCTCCTGGTGGATCAGAGCCTGATCAACCAGGCTGTTGCTGCTGGCTGCACGCAAACCAACGTACGAGCCACAGCCCGGCTGATCCGGAACTGACTTTAGGTGCTTGTCCAGTGCCAGCTTGAAGACTGCCAGGGGTCTGTTGGTAATCTCCCTTATGTGTGCTGGGAGGCAGTTGAACAGTCTTGGGCCCCTGACACTTATTGTATGGTCTCTTAACGTGCTAGTGACACCCCTGCTTTTCATTGGGGGGATGGTGCATCGTCTGCCAAGTCTTTTGCTTTTGTAGTGGGTGATTTTCGTGTGCAAGTTCGGTACTAGTCCCTCTAGGATTTTCCAGGTGTATATAATCATGTATCTCTCCCTCCTGCGTTCCAGGGAATACAGGTTTAGGAACCTCAAGCGCTCCCAATAATTGAGGTGTTTTATCTCCGTTATGCGCGCCGTGAAAGTTCTCTGTACATTTTCTAGGTCGGCAATTTCACCTGCTTTGAAAGGTGCTGTTAGTGTGCAGCAATATTCCAGCCTAGATAGAACAAGTGACCTGAAGAGTGTCATCATGGGCTTGGCCTCCCTAGTTTTGAAGGTTCTCATTATCCATCCTGTCATTTTTCTAGCAGATGCGATTGATACAATGTTATGGTCCTTGAAGGTGAGATCCTCCGACATGATCACTCCCAGGTCTTTGACAGGAAGGGAGTTTGCATTTTCCTGTTGTCATATGGGCACGGCATTTTCTAGGGTGGTCAAAGTTGCACTTCTCATCTGTTTTTCCAGATTTCTCATGCCTGCTGATACCAAGTGCATAGTATGTGCACAGGCTTGGTTTCCGTTTGCCTTGGGTTTCTGTGACTGTATTTCCTGTTGGTGCATGTTTACCTGTCTCTTTCCTATCCTCACTAGAACTAACAATGGGGCTCTCACCAGTTATTTTTGGTAATGTATCCTCACTAATGCTAGTGGACTCCCTTTGTTTGTTATCTCCTGTGGTATTACTAGTTTGTAATATTGGTTTTATCTTGTCCTTAACTACACTTGTTTCCCCACTACAGCTCCTGTCTCCCTCGAGGTCATTTATATGCATTCCCTCCTGCATACATTTACTGACTACCTGGACAGCACCTCCAGCTTCACCATTACTGTCTACCAGGACAGCACTATCAGTCCCACATTTACTGACTACCGGGGCAGCACCTCCAGCCTTACAGTTTCTGACTTCATGGCCAGCACCAAGGGCGATGCCATGCCAGCCCAGACTTTTTATTTTCCCATCTGTTATAGAATGCTTTCAGGTTTTCTATGAAGGCTGCTTTGATGTTATCCTCTTTTAATACCAATGTGATTTTAGTCCACAGATTGCTCTCATTTGGGCATACCCAAAAACACTTCCCTGATTTAATACTACTTTTAGATAATTCTTGGATATCTGCACAAGGGGCATGACACCAATTTCCACAAAAATGGCAATTTATCCATGTGGAAGCCCGTTTGTTTGATGTACTGCAGACTACACAGAGCTTCATAATGTGATTTGAATGGTTGATTTACTGTAATTTTACCTGTAACCTCTTGAATATTCTACTAATAACCTTAAAGTGAAGCTCTAGCTATTTGTATTTCTATTTCTAACTGTACTTGTATATTAGGACAGCTTACCGGTGTACGTTCCTGTTTTATATTTATTTTTTGTGTTTGATAAGGGCGCCTAAAACCCCGTCTGTTTACAGTCTGCTTTATTGTCCAACGAATTCATTTGAAACCGGTCAAGGGTTCGGACCAGTCAAGGGTTTGGAACCAGTCGGATCTGATCATTGGCTCACTTATTTAAAACATACTGGTCGATGATTTGGCTATCAGATGAATATACCCAAGCGTTTGTGGAGGGAAGGTTATCATTTCATAATACAGCTTCCTGCAACTAAGAAGAAATTTGCTCAGAAGAGATGCATTGTTTGTGCACAAACAAAACGACGGCAACAAAGACTCAAAGACACTCGGTTTATGTGCAAGGAATGTAAGGTACCTCTGTGCATGGTGCCTTGTTTCAAGGAGTTCCACAAGCTCCAACAGTTCTAAAACCATGTCCAGTGATTGTAAATATGTCAATATATGATAGAACATTAGTATTATACAAGATTTGTGCATGTTTATTGTAATAAACCAAAGTGGTAAACAGTACGATAATCACTTTAGTGCGGTTATTCTGTTATATACAGTGAGTTTATATATACATTATATACAGTATTGGTCTCTCAGGCCCCAAATGTTAGTAGGAAAAGAAAAAATTAGAAAAAAGAAAAACTACAAAAAACGTTAAATTAAGTACAGTGGACCCCCGCATACCGGATGCCTTGCATAACGGACAATCCGCATACCGGACGCTTTGATCGCTAAAATTTTGCCCCGCATACCGCCCAAAAACCCGCTCAGCGCCCTTCGTCCGAGACGCGTCCAATGTGCGGCCTGAGCCAGCCTCATATGTTCCGCCGGTGGCATTGTTTACCAGCCAGCCTCCGCGGTAACATTCAAGCATACAATCGGAATATTTCGTATTATTACAGTGTTTTCGGTGCTGTTTCTGGAAAATAAGTGACCATGGGCCCCAAGAAAGCTTCTAGTTCCAACCCTACAGCAATAAGGGTTAGAATTCCAATAGAGATGAAGAAAGAGATCATTGATAAGTATGAAAGTGGAGTGCGTATCACCGACCTGGTCAGGTTGTACAAGAACCCAAATCAACCATCTCTACTATTGTGGGCAACAGAAAGGCAATCAAGGAAGCTGTTCTTGCCAAAGGTTTAACTGTGTTTTCGAAACAAAGATCGCAAGTGATGGAAGATGTTGAGAGACTCTTATTGGTGTGGATAAATGAAAAACAGCTAGCAGGAGATAGCGTCTCTCAAGCGATCATAAGCGAAAAGGCTAGGAAGTTGCATGAGGATTTAATTAAAAAAAGGCCTGCAACTAGTGATGATGTGAGTGAATTTAAGGCCAGCAAAGGTTGGTTTGAGAGATTTAAGAAGCGTAGTGGCATACATAGTGTGATACGGCATGGAATTCAAGGAGTACATAGAAACTGAAGGACTGAAACCTGAACAAGTGCTTAATTGTGATGAAACAGGCCTGTTCTGGAAGAAAATGCAAGCAGGACCTAAAATTACTCAGGAGGAAAAGGCACTCCCAGGACATAAGCCTATGAAAGACAGGCTTACTTTGTTGATGTGTGCCAATGCTAGTGGTGATTGCAAAGTTAAGCCTTTATTAGTGTATCACTCTGAAAACCCAGAGCGTTCAGGCAAAAGAATGTCCTCAAGGATAATTTGTGTGTGCTGTGGAGATCAAACAGTAAGGCATGGGTCACTAGGGACTTTTTCTATAACTGGTTACACCATGCATTTGCCCCCAATGTCAAAGATTACCTAACTGAAAAGAAATTAGAACTTAAGTGCCTCCTGGTGTTAGACAATGCCCCTGGTCATTCTACAGACGTGGCAGAGCGACTTTATGGGGACATGAGCTTCATTAAGGTGAAGTTTTTGCCTCCTAATACCACTCCTCTCCTGCAGCCATGGACCAGCAGGTTATTGCAAACTTCAAAAAACTGTACACAAAAGCTCTGTTTGAAAGGTGCTTTGTAGTGACCTCAGAAACTCAAAATGACTCTAAGAGAGTTTTGGAGAGATCACTTTAATATCCTCAATTGTATAAACCTTATAGGTAAGGCTTGGGAGGGAGTGACTAAGAAGACCTTGAACTCTGCTTGGAAGAAACTGTGGCCAGAATGTGTAGACAAAAGGGAAATTTTTAAGGGTTGAGGCTAACCCTGAGAGGAGTATACCAGTTGAGGAATCAATTGTGGCATTGGGGAAGTCCTTGGGGTTGGAGGTTAGTGGGAGGATGTGGAAGAGTTGGTGGAGGAGGACAATGAAGAACTAACACTGATGAGCTGATAGATCAACTTCAAGAGCAAGAGGCCAGACCTGGGGAAACTGGTTCAAAGGAGGGGAGAGAGAAATTGAAGGAATTGCCTACTTCAAAGATTAACCTTTGACTGTCGAAGGGCCAATCCTGAAGTTGCTTCTGGTGTCGCAAAATTTTCGAAAAAAAAAAAAAAATTTTTTTCTTATGAAATGATAGAGAATCTTTTCCCGATTGTAAAGACAAACCAAAAAAAACGAAATTTGATGGAAAAACTGACGGAATTTTCGCTCTCGCGAAGTTAGCGACTTGTGGCGATATTTAAAAATCGGCAATTTCGCCCACTTTGAGCCTATTTCGGCTATTCCGTTATTCCAGTCAACCAAACTCATAACTATTTCTTCAGAACTCTATTTTTTCTATCGATTGAGTACAAGAAACTGCCCATTTACCGATTTCAACTACCCAATAACATGGTCAGAAATTTGCAATTTGGCCAATTTCACGAAAATTAAAAATACGACAATTTCAAAATAAGGTCCAGAATGAACAATGCAGACATTCCTGGCTCTAAAATAACATTTTCTTTGTTCATCAGTCATGTCTCCAGGTCCCTGTGATATTACTCTTGCTTTTTATTTTGAAATTTTATTCAAACAAAAAATAGAAGATTTACTGTTATGCAGACTACTGCAATACTGTAATAATTGTAAAAATTACATCAACCCATTCATGACTGCGTATTAGAATGGCTATTTGGACATTTATTGGACAATGACATCATTCGTATACTTTTGAACATCGGCAAAAATCAAACATTTCCTGTACTTTGTGCTCCATTTCCAGGTTCTTTTTATAGTAAATTAATCAAAATCACCTCCATTTCTATAATATAGTTTCCATTCTATCAAATGAGACCAAGAAACGAGAATACAACCACAAATACTATACGAAAATAGACCACAAAGTCGGCATTTTAATTAAAAAAAACGGTCGGAGTTTTTTTTTTCTCATTATGCACTGCGTGCTCCAGGATTTTTTTTATGTGGTGCACACTGACCACACAGACCCATTCTCTCACATGTGGGCCTACTAGCTTTCTCCTGCCTGATTTGAAGCCGCTAGAATTTATGAGTATATATACGTCAAACACGGTACCTCGCAAACGTATATATACGGCCGCGACAGTCAAAGGGTTAAGGAAATGTGTGCAAAATGGCTTGAAGTGCAAACCTTTTTTGATGAAAATCACCCTCACACAGCTATTGCAAGCGTGCTGGTGACTGTTACAATGACAATGTTGTGAAACACTTTAGGGAAGTCATAAAGGAACGAGAGGTACAGGCCACTATGGACAGATATGTTGTGCGAAAGAAGTCCAGTGACTCTGAAGCTGGTCCTAGTGGCATTAAAAGAAGAAGGGAAGTAACCCCAGAAAAGGACTCGACACCTCAAGTCTTAATGGAAGGGGATTCCCCTTCTAAACACTAACACTCTCTCTCCCCTCCTCCCATCCCATCAATGATCACCAGATCTTCAATAAAAGTAAGTGTCATGTAATTGTGCATGCCTTTTTCAGTTTGTGTGTACTAAAATTAACATTTCATGTGGTAAAAAATTTTTTTTTTCATACTTTTGGGTGTCTTGCACGGATTAATTTTATTTCCATTATTTCTTATGGGGAAAATTCATTCACATACCGAACATTTCGCATAACAGCCAGCCCTCTTGCACGGATTAAGGTCGCTATGCGGGGGTCCACTGTAATGTACGAATGTGGAAATCGTCAATGTTGCCGCCACCCGGTCATTTTGGGTAAACTTCTCGGCACTGTATCTCGGTAAGTACTGATCAGATTTTTTTTTTTTGTCTTATTACCTTCACAAAAATATACTCTTTAATTTTGTAAGATTTTTTTGTTTTTTTGTTTTGGGACACTGGGGCACCACTTCAGATTTTGGCCTTGGACCTTGAAAGGGTTAAATTTTCAAGTGCAGTGGTCCCTCAGTTAACGCCTGCATCAGATAAAGCCTCACTTTGGCATAAAAAAAAATTGGCATGGATGACACCTATAAATTCGGTTAGGAGCTTTCGTCCCGAACGTGTCCGCTCGGTGCCCTGAATGGGCCCGGCCAGTCATCCCCATCTACCAGCCAGTGTGCCATTGTTTACAAGCCACTGAGAACGTTTCCACACGTACATGCAAAATATTTTGTTTTCATTGTTTTTAGTGCTTGTAACTGCTATGTACCACCATTGGGCCAAAGAAAGCTTCTAGTGACAACCCTGTGGTAAAATGGGCGAGGTGTACTATCGAATTGCAAAAAGGAGATAATAGAAAAGCACGAGAGTGGAGAGCGTATCTCGGAGTTGGAAAAGTTATACAACAAACCCCGTTCAACCATCACTGCTATTTTGTCCAACAAAAAGGCAATCAAGGAAGCTGTTGTTGCAAAAGGTGCAAGTATGATTACAAAACAGAGATCACAAATACTCGAAGATGTGGAGAGACTGTTGTTGGTGTGGATAAACGAGAAACAATTATCAGGAGATAGTGTTTCACAGTCATATATGAAAAGGCAAGGCAGTTGCATAAGGATCTCATTAAGAAAATGCCTCCAAATAATGCTTCTGTTGATGAATTTAAGGCCAGCAAAGGCTGGTTTGAGAGATTTAAGAATCATAGTGAATATTAAAATGGTATAAAATACCGACAGGTTTTTAGGCAAGAGACACATGCGACAGTTAGGTATCTTTATTTCGAAATGTTTCGCCTATACAGTAGGCTTCTTCAGTCGAGTACAGAAAAGTTGATAGAAGCAGAAGACATGAAGACGATGTAATCAGTCCATCACACTTGAAGTTTTGAGGTGGTCAGTCCCTCAGTCTGGAGAAGAGTATTGTTCCATATTGTTCCATATTGTTTCATATTGTTTCAGACTATGGAACAATACTCTTCTCCAGACTGAGGGACTGACCACCTCAAAACTTCAAGTGTGATGGACTGATTACATCGTCTTCATGTCTTCTGCTTCTATCAACCTTTCTGTACTCGACTGAAGAAGCCTACTGTGCCTTGCCTTTTCACATATGACTGACTGTGAAACACTACCTCCTGATAATTGTTTCTAGTTTATCTACACCAACAACAGTCTCTCCACATCTTCGAGTATTTGTGATCTCTGTTTTGTAATCTTACTTGCACATTTTGCAACAACAGCTTCCTTGATTGCCTTTTTGTTGGACAAAATAGTAGTGATGGTTGAACGGGGTTTGTATAACTTTTCTAACTCCGAGATACGCTCTCCACTCTCGTGCTTTTCTATTATCTCCTTTTTCAATTCGATAGTACACCTCGTCCATTTTTGAAATAACGATACGTACCTAACTGTTGCATGTGTGTCTTGCCGAACAAGAATTGTAGTGGCATAGACAGTTTGATAAGGCATGGTGAGGCTGCCAGTTCTGACAAAAGTGGCTAAAAAAATATATGCAGGACTTCGAGTAAATAGACACTGAAAAATTAAAACCCCAACAAGTGTTTGTGACAAAACAGGCGTGTTTTGGAAGAAAATGCCAAACAGGACCTGCTTACTTAGGAGGAAAAGGCACTCCCAGGACACAAGCCTATGAAAGACTGGCTAACTCTAATGTTGTGTTGTAATGCTAGTGAGGATTGCAAAGTGAAGTCTTTACTTGTGTATCACTCTGAAACTCTTGGAGTGTTCAAGAAAAACAATACGTATTGTCAAGACTAAATTGTGTGTGACATGGAGAGCAAACAGTAAGGCATGGGTCACTAGACACATGTTTACTGTAAATAAATACTGATTAACTGTATCTCATAAGTGTATAACCTGTGACCCTATCAAACTATGTTTTTTTTGGAATTGCATTACCTAATAGAATACTCCATTCTCTTGAATGCACAGTAACTCATCAAATGACCATATGACCTGTTTCTGCACTACAAATCGTTGATTTTATTCGATTTGACCGGATTATATTATAAATTGTGCTACAAATCTGTACAACTATAAAGCTTCTTATTTGAAATACTCATTTGTACTTCATGTTGTAATTTGTTTGCTGTAATTTTTACCACTGAATACACAAATAACCCACACTTAGAACAGGAGCTTACAACATTTCGGTCCGACTTGAACCATTTACAAAGTCACACTAACGAAAAGGAGACCAGGATGGGTATATATAGGCAGGAGGTGGCAGTAGTAGTGGGGAGGTAGTAAGAGTAGGAGGGGCCAGTCAAATACTAAGAAAGAGGAGCACTGCTAGGGAACTAGGTGCCCACAGAGGGTAAGAGCAAGAACACCGAGGGGAGGAAAACAAATAAATAAAGAAGGAACAAATATACAGGGCAGAAGAAAGACAACCCAAAGGAGAAAAAGGAGAGGAAAGAGGAAGAGGGAGAAGAAAAAAAGGAGGAATCAGGTTAGGTCACGAGTGTTCTGAAGTTTAGAGCATTTTACAGTGTAGTGGGAGAGGACGGCATCTACAAAGACGAAGCCAGGACTGAGATTCACACAAGGAAAGTTGTGTATTAGGGAGGATTCAACCAGATGGCGACTGGTAAACTTGGTAGTAGGGAAGAAAGTTTTAGCAGAAGACCCATCAATAGGATGGCTGTGATCTCTGACATGACAAAAAAGAGCATTGTTAGTGTCAGCAAGCCTTACACTATTTTTGTGCTCCCTAAGTCTGTCTGAAAGAGATCGACCAGTTTATCAAAAGTATTGAAGAGGACAGGAGGAACAAGAAATGGAGTAGACACCAGGAGCATCTGTAGAGGGAGGAGAGGTATGAACGAGATTAGTGCGAAGAGTGTTAGTCTGGAGTGTTAGCCTGTGGGCACCTAGCTCCCTTGCAGTGCTCCTCTTAGTATTTGACTGGCCCCTCCTACTCTTACTACCTCCCCCCCCACTGCCACTGCCTCCTCTTACTCTTACTCTTCTTCCACTTCCTACTCTTCTCGTTAGTGTGACTTTGTAAATGGTCCAAGTCGGACTGAAACTTCGTCGTAAGCTCCTCTCTTCTATGTGAGGGCTATTTGTGTATTGTTCCAATCATGGTATTGTCCCTTTTTTTTGTTATTTACTACTGAATATATCATTGCTTCCTAGCGATTATTCTTGGCTGTCCCAGATCTACAAAAATTCTTAACATGAGGAAGGAGCTTGGTATTTCTAGTATCAGTGATAGGATTGTTGAAATTAACACTGTACTCGGTATATTCCTAGCGGCAGCGGCACCAGCAACAGGAACCTTGTCCTCTATTTTTACTTCTGCCTGAGGTTCCCAGCAGCCCAGTGATGGCCTAATCAAGACCCACATAACACTAACATGTGTGGATACCCAGAATGATATAAATCAACTGCAGAAATCACCCAAAAGTACACAAATTACCAACTAATAGGACTCGTATTACCAACTGCTACCCCGCTGCCACTGAAGTGATACTCCACAACATTCATCCATCACCCATCATCTACTGTTCACCCGAAGCCACAGCCAATGGACAAGGGTCAGAGCTATAAAAGAAGATCCAGTAACAAGCTAAGGACTCTTAACATCAGAGGTGAAACCAGTAATAACACGAGGAAAACTTGTGGTACTGCCAGCCAGGACACAACCCTCATCACCCACCGGCATCACCACAACACACGACAGACAACAACGAACACCCAGTCCCTAGACACCATCAACACTAAAAGACCAAGTCACCCTCCTTACTACCAACATTATAGAGGAGAGATCAAGAGTGGACCAACAACTTGCCAATGTCATAACCATCTTCCAAGACCATAATGACCAACAGCAGCTATCTGATGCTGTTGTAGTTAACAGCAAACATCTCCCACCCACAGTCACCCAAGAAACCTGCATGAAGACCACCCTACAGCTTATCAAGGACCACCTTCGCCTTAACATACGTAGTGATGACCTAAAGGATTGCAAACTGATGGGCTAAAAAGCGGGTAAAAAAACAGTGCTGCTAAAATTCCAAACAAGCCTACAAAGGAACAACCTACTAAAAACATCCATTTCTATGAAAACTGATGTTTACGTCAATGAGTGCCTTACCAAAACAAGACAAAACCTCCTTTATCTGCTAAGAAAATTAGGCTATGCCCAAAAAAATCCACCAGTGCTTTGTGAGGGACGGAAAAATCACAGTTAGGAAACAGCCCACTGGGAAGAGATACTTCATCTCTACAGAACATGACCTTAAAACATTCCTAAGTGAGTCTGGACTAACAGAATCAGAGTAAATTGCAGATAATACCCACAGTCCACCGTTAGTGTTATATTGTCATAAATTTGTGCCCCCCTAAAATTCTAATACCCCAACTACTTTTGACTGTCATTGTTGTATTCAACGACCATTCTATCTCAGTCTTAATTGTGTTTAATATCTACAGAATCTATCTCCTTTTTAACATCTTACCACATCACTGTTCTATCTTATTTTATTTTAACTAACCATAACTTGTCCTCAATTATTCTACCTCACTTTAAGAAATACTCAGTTGCCCAATTTTATTTAAAATCCCTGTTATTACCCAGTTTTACTTTAAACTATATTGACCAAACTTATTGTAAACTATTTTATCGCCCATTTTTATTCTATACTTTTTAAACTAGTATTTTCAACTACAACTTTTATATTATCCTGTCTACCATCTTACTAGCATATTATAACAAAGTCATTGCCATTTTTATTTTTATAATTTTTTTTTTATTCTTTTGCTACCTTAACTTGTGTAATTTATCTTGTCAATTTAAATCTAGTTATACTCTAATTCTTGTAAACAACTTATATAACACCTTAGTGCAATTACAATTGAGAGTCTTGTGCTTTTTTTATATTAGATTAAACTCAGTTGTACTATAGCTCATTTTAGCTCAATACATTGTTAATACCAAATTCATTATATTAGACCATAGTGCAATTACTAGTGAGAGTCTGGTGCTATTTTTAATTTTTATTTATTTATTATCACACTGGCCGATTCCCACCAAGGCAGGGTGGCCCGAAAAAGAAAAACTTTCACCATCATTCACTCCATCACTGTCTTGCCAGAAGGGTGCTTTACACTACAGTTTTTAAACTGCAACATTAACACCCCTCCTTCAGAGTGCAGGCACTGTACTTCCCATCTCCAGGACTCTAAGTCCGGCCTGCCAGTTTCGCTGAACCCCTTCATAAATGTTATTTTGCTCACACTCCAACAGCACGTCAGGTATTAAAAAAAAACCATTTGTCTCCATTCACTCATATCAAACACGCTCACGCATGCTTGCTGGAAGTCCAAGCCCCTCGCACACAAAACCTCCTTTACCCCCTCCGTCCAACCCTTCCTAGGCCGACCCCTACCCCGCCTTCCTTCCACTACAGACTGATACACTCTTGAAGTCACTCTGTTTCGCTCCATTCTTTCTACATGTCCAAACCACCTCAACAACCCTTCCTCAGCCCTCTGGACAACAGTTTTGGTAATCCCGCACCTCCTAACTTCCACACTACGAATTCTCTGCATTATATTCACACCACACATTGCCCTCAGACATGACATCTCCACTGCCTCCAGCCTTCTCCTCGCTGCAACATTCATCACCCATGCTTCACACCCATATAAGAGCGTTGGTAAAACTAGACTCTCATACATTCCCCTCTTTGCCTCCAAGGACAAAGTTCTTTGTCTCCACAGACTCCTAAGTGCACCACTCACCCTTTTCCCCTCATCAATTCTATGATTCACCTTATCTTTCATAGACCCATCCGCTGACACGTCCACTCCCAATTATCTGAATACATTCACCTCCTCCATACTCTCTCCCTCCAATCTGATATCCAATCTTTCATCACCTAATCTTTTTGTTATCCTCATAACCTTACTCTTTCCTGTATTCACTTTTAATTTTCTTCTTTTGCACACCCTACCAAATTCATCCACCAATCTCTGCAACTTCTCTTCAGAATCTCCCAAGAGCACAGTGTCATCAGCAAAGAGCAGCTGTGACAACTCCCACTTTGTGTGATTCTTTATCTTTTAACTCCACGCCTCTTGCCAAGACCCTCGCATTTACTTCTCTTACAACCCCATCTATAAATATATTAAACAACCACGGTGACATCACACATCCTTGTCTAAGGCCTACTTTTACTGGGAAATAATTTCCCTCTTTCCTACATACTCTAACTTGAGCCTCACTATCCTCGTAAAAACTCTTCACTGCTTTCAGTAACCTACCTCCTACACCATACACCTGCAGCATCTGCCACATTGCCCCCCTATCCACCCTGTCATATGCCTTTTCCAAATCCATAAATGCCACAAAGACCTTTAGCCTTATCTAAATACTGTTCACTTATATGTTCACTTATATATTTTTAATTTGTATTTTTATATTAGATTAAACCTAGTTGCATTATGGCTCATTCTGGCTCAATACATAGACTATACAAAAGTCATTATATTAGACCTTAGTGCAATTACAAGTGAGAATTTTGTGCTATTTTTAATTTGTAATTTTATATTATTAGTTTTTACCTAGTTGTATTTTAGCTCATTCCAGCACAACACATAGACAACATCAACTTCATTATGTGTATTAGTGACTATACTCTATATGACCAAAATACTCTAGCTATATGCTTGTCTAAACTTCCCACCACTACAGATATCAGTACTAGAACTCAACACAACTCAGGATATAAATAACCATAATTTAAACCTAGAAGATGATTGATCACATTGACCCTAATATAAACCTCCATAATCTGACACCCAATCAAAACCTATTGGAAAGTAACTGCCTTTATTACACAGCATCACAAGCCAGGCACTAACCTAAACAATGCTAAAGTCTATCAGCACTTAACTACAACATCAGGTCCTTAAGCAAAC
>NC_069413.1:31928994-31945539 GCF_026875155.1 Cherax quadricarinatus
CCTGGCAAAACCTACTATATATGTTTGGTAGCAGAGCAGGTGTTGCTCAACTTAACATTAAGATCGACAACACTCTAATTGCCAGACATAATGAGGGCAAATTCCTTGGCCTATATCTTGACAACAATCTAAATTTCAGCACCCATATCCAACACATAACAAAAAAAAAAAGTATCCCAAACGGTGGGGATCCTCTCCAAGATACGATACTACGTGCCACAAACTGCCCTTTTCACACTATACCATTCACTTATATATCCATACCTCACCTATGCTATCTGTGCTTGGGGTTCAACTCCAGCAACACACCTAAAGCCAATAATAACCCAACAAAAAGCCGCAGTAAGAATAATCACTATATCCTATCCCTGTCAAAACCCCCATCCCCCCACTCTTCATAGATCTAAACTTACTCCCTGTTCAGAACATCCACACTTACTACTGTGCAATCTATATCTACAGGACCTTAAATTCCAATATTAACCTTGACCTAAAATGCTTTCTTGATAGTTGTGACAGGATCCACAGGCATAACACCAGACACAAACATCTCTATGACATTCCCCGTGTCCGACTAAACCTTTACGTTGACCGTGATCTAAACCTCCATAATCTGACACCCAATCAAAACCTATTGGAAAGTAACTGCCTTTATTACACAGCATCACAAGCCAGCACTATCCTAAACAATGCTAAAAGTCTATCAGCACTTAACTACAACATCAGGTCCTTAAGCAAACACTATGATGACCTCCTGGCACTCCTTGAATCACTAAAGACACCCTTCTCCTGCATTATTCTTACTGAGACCTGGCTAAGCAGGACACAATAGATATCTACCCTCTACCAGGATACACAGCAATTCACAACTGCAGACCAAACCAAGTTGGGGGTGGTATTGCAATCTATTACTCTAACAAATTATCTTGTATTAGCACCACTTGCTTTAGTGATAATATGGGAATACATTTTTGCTAATTTTACTGTAAAAAACCTTAAGACTTCTATAACATCGGTGCCATTTACCGGATACCTCACACAAACATCCCAAATTTCAGTGAGAAATTAAAGTCACTAATAACAAACAGGACAAATGAATAAGCACCACCTTCTCTTAGCTGGAGACTTCAACATCAACCTTGGCTTACTAGATGATCAGCCTGTAACTGATTTCATCAACAAATAAACAACAAAATCCCCTACCAACAAAAAACAAAAACCAACCGGGGGCTAAACTGAACAAAGCAACCATAATAACCACATATGGACCAAAAAAATAAAACACCAACATAAAAGCAATATAGCCCGGGGTTTAAAATCCCAAAAAAGATATTCTTAAACACAATTCTTAAAAAGTTTTTTCACAAAAAAGTAATAAAGAAAAGCCAAAAAACTAAAACTACTCCAGTAGTTTTTACAGACACAAGAGGAAAAAATAAAAAAGAGGGGAAAAACCTCTCTCAAAACCCCAAGGACCCCACAAACTGAAAAAAAAAAAAAAATTGCCCAACAAAACCAAATAAAACCCACCACTCCCATCCCACTGAAAACAGCTAAAAAGGGAAAAAACGACACGACTTATGTCATCTCCACCCTAATTTTTGCCACCCCAACACCATTTTTTAAACGGGGACCCTATCAAAAAAATCATTTGGGATGCAGCCAAAAAAACTTAATGTTTAAAACCGAAAAACCAAACTAAATTATTTTTGGTTAGCAGAGCAGGGGGATCCCAAAAAATTAACTTTAAAAGATCGACAACCCCCTTTAAAATTACCAGACAAAAAGAGGGCAAATTCCTAGGCCCCAAAAACCTTGACAAAAACCCTAAATTTTTCCAGCACCCATATCCAAACATAAAAAAAAAAAAATTACCCAAAAAACCGGGGGTTGGGGGATCCTCTCCAAGATACATACAACATGCGGGAAAAATTTCCCTCCCCACACAATACCACCCCCACTTATTTACCCATACCCCACCTATGCTTTTGTCCCTTGGGGGCTCAACTGCAGCAACATTTCCTAAAGGGCCAATAATAACCCAAAAAAAAAGCGCAGTAAGAATAATCAAAAATACCCCCATCCCTGGCAAACCCCCCCCCCCCCACTCTTCATAGATCCTAAACTTCCCTCGCTGTTCGAAAACATCCACATTACTACTGTGAAAGTCTACATCTACGGGCCCTTTAAAACTCTAATATCAACCTTGACCTAAAACACTTTTTTGATAGTTTGAACAGAACCCCAGGCCTAACACCAGCCCACAAACACCTCAAAAACATTCCCCGTGTCCGACTAAACCTTAAAAAATTCAATGATGTAAAAGGGACCAAAATCTGGAACCCCCTACCTGGGGAACTCTAGAACTGAAAGACAAAATTAAATCCCCTTTTCAAAACACCATTTAAAAACTTTTTATCTCCCTGAAACACCCCGTAAAACTAACTACACGAATCCCACCTGGGGGTTTCACACTTCACTCAATTTTTTTTAAAACCATAAACAAAAATTTTAAATCCAATCTTAAAATAATAAAACCCTTTGGATACCCCCAAGCGAAACTATGAAACTGTGCCAAAAAAAAAGCTTCACATTCAAAAACTCAAAAAAACTAGTATTTACCCACTTTAGCCAAAATACCAACTTACCTAAAAAATTTGTAATTTTTTAAATAAAGAATTAAACTAAGTCGGGGCCCGAAAGCCTAGCCATCCCTGGCGTTCTAGGGGTACACCGTAATAAATTTTTTTAAACTACGTAAACCACACAATAACCAAATTCTTTTAAATTTTAAAACATTGTAATCCTTATAAGAATAAACTTTAAATTTAATTTAAAAAAATTTTCCAATGTTTTTTCACAAAACCAAAAAAAAAAAATTTTGGAAAAAACCCACCTAAAATTTTCTAGAACTGCAAAACACTTTAAATCACTTTCAAAACTACATTTTAGAAAAAAACTTTTTTCCCCTATACACCCCAAACTAACTACATAAAAACCCCCTGGGGGGTTCACAATTACACCCCACTCACCCTTTGACTAAAACACAAAAATTTACGAATTTTTAATTTTAAAAAATAATAAAAATCCAAAACAAACCCAAAAGGGTTTGCCTAGTTTACTCCAAATAGAAAACTTTGTTTTTGTCCAAAAAAAAGCATTCACTTTCCCTAAACTCACAAATTAAAATGTACCCACCTGACTTTTTTCCCCATAAATCTTAAGGTTTTAATTTGTTAAAATTTAAAAAAGTCTCCCGAAATGCCTGGGCCATCCCTAGGGGGCCCCATGGCCCCCTCAGAAATTTAAAAATTTTATAACAGTAAACCACCAACAATACCCAAAATCCTAAAAACCCCCCAAAATTGTAACCCATATAGAGAATAAACTTGATTTGTTTTGTTTTGATTTGAGTAACAAACAAACTCGGCCAACAATAAGCGGAAAAATAAAAAAGGGACCGGGGAGTAGCAATGTCTGAGGATCTCACTTTCAAGGACACAACACCCCAAACGATCACAAGTGCAAAGAAAATGATAAAATTTATAATGAGAACGTCAAAACGAGGATCCCAAACCCAATATAATCCTTTTAAAATCACTTGTTCTCTCAAAGGCTGGAATACTGCTGTATTTTAAAATATCTCCATTCAAACAGGTGAAATTGCAGATCGGGGAAAACGTTTTGGAAGCACTTGACTTTACTCGTTGGAAGGGCAGGGGGGAGAGATATTTCAAATCTACATTTGGGAAAAAACCCTTTAAGGAAGGGGCCCCAATCTGCCACAGAAATCACTCCCTACAAAGTAAAAAACTGGGCGGCGATGCAAAATCCCCCCCAAAAAAAGGGGGGGTGCCTTTGGGTAAAACAAGAGAAAACCCCATAATTTTTTTTCCCCCCCCCAAAAGACTGTTCAACAGCCTCCCATCAAGCATTGGGGGAAAATACCAAAAAACCCTTCGGGCTCCCTTCAAGAGAGAGCTGGACAATACCTAAGTCAGTGCCTGACCACCCCGGCTGTGGCTCTACTTTGGGAAACTGCGTGGGGCCGCAGTAACAGCCGGTTTTGATAGCCGGGGATCCACCGGGGGGCCCTATAAAGGACCGGGCCGCGGGGCTTTTGACCCCCGGGAATAATTTTCCAGGTAACCTCCGGGAAACCCGGGGCCCTGTTAAAACATACTCACTTGTGCAAACGCCGACCTCCTTCTGGGGGCAGTTAATGTCCACCGTCTGGTCAGACCCACGGGAATTTCCTGGCTACCAAAATTATCGTTAAAGCCCCAGAACGGATTTAAGATGGGTTTCCCTTGGAGTTTATAAAACAGGGAAAATTTTTATAAAATTTTTTAAAAAATTTTTAATTTTTTTTTTTGGACTCGGTTTTCTCCCCGCCCCGTTTTCCCGCCCGGGGACCGGGGCCGCCCCGTGGCCCCTTTGCCCCCCCCCGTGGACCTGGGGCCCCCTGGACCGTGTTGCCACGGGGACCGTGTTTGCCCCGTGGACCGGGGTTGCCCCTTTTTGGGACCGGTTTTGCCCCAGGGAAACCTTTTACCCCGGGGAACCGGTTGCCCGGGGACCGTTTTTGCCCGTGGACCGTTTTTGCCCCGGGGGAAACCGGGGCCCCCCCCTGGACCATGGCGAACCCGTGGACCGTTGCTCTCGGGTGGACCGTGGCGCCCTGGGGGACCGGGGCACCCCCGGGAACCGGTTGCCCCCGTGGCCCGGGTTTTGCCCCGGGGCCCGTTTTGGCCCCCCCGTGGACCGTTTTTCCCCGTGGACCGTCCCGGCCCCAGGGACCGGTTCCCCCCCGGGACCGTGCGGGCCCCGTGACCGGGGCCGCCCCGGGGGGAAACCGGGTGTCACCTACCACCTACCTGGGGGTTTCTTCTGGGGGTCAACGCCCCCGGGGCCAGCCCCCTGACCTGGCCCTTGTGGATCAGGGCCTGATCAACCAGGCTTTTACTGTTACGAAAGTCTAACTTTAACAAAACCACAGCCCTTATGTTTTGGTACTAAATTTACTTAAGTATCTGTCCAACTCTCTCTTAAAGGCACCCGGGGGTCAGGGGTTTTTTTCCCCCCCCTTTATGCAGGGTTTTAAGGCTTTTAAAACATTTTTGGGGCCCCCCTAAAAACTTATTGTGTTTTTTTAGTGTACCAATGGTTTCCTTTTCTTTTCTTTTGGGGGTATGTTCTTCCCCCTGCCCATTTTTTTTGTTTTCCCAAGGGGATGATTTTTGGTGTAGGTTGGGGAAACCCAGCCTTTCCAGGTTTTTTTCCAAGTGTAGTTTAGATGAAACTTTCCATTTCCCCAAGTTTTCCCAGTATTTTAAGGTTTTTGATGGAACTTGAATATACAGAAAGGGGTTCTAGTACTTTCCTCTAGATTTAGATTTCACCCTTGCCTTAAATTTGGAGCTTTAGACACAAACAATTTTTTCCACCCTAGAGATAACAAGTGTTTTAAAAAAGGGTCATCATGGTTTGACATCTCTTGTTTTGAATGCTCATTATCCACCCCTATAAATTTTTCTTTTTCCAATGGATAGTGACTCTGTTGTAAACCATTGAAGGGTGACATTTTAAAACATAAACTGCCCCCCAAGTCTTTGGCACAAACTTTTTTTCCGCTCTATTGAAACCCAATAAATTTAAATTTCCCTTTAGGGGGATTACAGGGGCGGGGTTTTACGATTTAATATGTGTGGTTTACATTTTTTTAAAATACAAAATTTTACAGGGGGGGTCACTGGGACACCAGAAATGGCTGGGCATTTTGGGGAAGACTTGATAATACAAAACTTTAAATTATTACAGATTATGGTTTTAAAAGGCTAAGTGTTTAAAAATTTTTTGTGAGTTAGCAATGTGAAATGTTTTTAATTTTTGGGCCCACAATACAAATTTCCTAAAGGGGAGTATCATAGGCAAGTTTATGACTAGTTAGGGTTCATTTTTTTAAGACAAATTCGTATTTCTGGTATATAGTAAAATGGGGAGGGGAAAGGGGAAACCCCCCCCCGGTGTTTTACACGTATTTAAAGTTGATGGGGTGAAAACGGGAAATAAAGATTTTTTTCTAACTGTATTTTTGAAAGTGATAATTTTCCCTGCATTTCCCAGAGTTTTTCGGGGTGGGGTTTTCCCCAGTTTTTGGGCCCCTTTTGGGGCACACATTGAATTTTTGAAAAGGGGTTAAAGTTGGGACACGGGGAATGTCCATAGAGATGTTTGTGTCTGGGGGGTTATGCCTTGGATCCTGTCTCAACTATCATAAAAGGCTTTTTTAGGTCAAGGTAAATTTTGGAATTTAAGGTCCTGTAGATGTAATTGCACAGTATTAAGGGGGATTTTTCTGAACAGGAGAAAGGGATTAAAATCTATGAAGGGGGGGGGGGGTTGCCAGGAATGGGTTTTAAAGTGATTTTTTTCTTACTGGGGCTTTTTTTTGGGGTTTTTTAAATTGGTTTTAGGGGTTTTGTTTTTTTGCAGTTTAACCCCCAAAGCACAAATAGCATGGGTTTAAGTAGGGTTAAATGAGTGAATGTATAGGGAAAGAAGGGCAGTTTTGCGGCACGAAAATATCGTATTTTTGGAGGGATCCCCACCTTTTTTTAAATTTTTTTTTGCAAAGTTTTTGGATATGGGTGCAAAAATTTTTAGGTTGTTGTCGAGGTATAAAACCAAAATTTTTGCCCTCATTAAGCTGGCTTTTAGAGGTTGTCGATAAAAATTTTTAAGCTTTTCAACCCCTGCTCTCTCCCCAAACAAAATGTAGAAAGGTTTTGTCGGGTTTAATTGTAATTTAAATTGGCTGTCACCCAAATTCAAAATTTTGAGCAGCTCCTCGTTGACAAGGGTTTTGAGGGGGGCAAGTTTGGGGTGGGAGATGACGTAAGTCGTGTCCCCAGAAAAGGGAAATGGGTTTCAGGTGTTGGGAAAACTTTTGGGAAAAGATCATTGAGTAAATGAGGAAAGCAGGGAAACCAAAGGGAACATTTCCCTTTGCAAAACCCAGTATCAAAGTGGCCGGGTTGTGATGTTTGTGCCCTTTAAAATGGTGACATACTGAAACCTATTATTTAAGGTAATTTTTTTGAAATAGGGAAGCAAAAGGGCCCTCTTATACCATAGTGGCCCAATTTGGGGATTAGGATGCCTGGTCTACTGTGTAAAACCTTTTTCTAAGGTCAAAAAAAATTCCTAGGGGAAAATTTTCCCTTTTTTTTTCCAATGCTGTGAAAAGAAAGGCCCAAAAGCTTTTTAAAAATTTGGTCATTAGTGCTTTTTTTTTCCGGGAACCCAAAATTTGGGCGGGGGTTGATTTATGTTTTTGTCCCGTTATAATTTAATAAGTATCCTGTGCATGATTTTCTCGAAGTTTTTGGGAAATAGCAAAGGGTTTAAAGTTTGATTTTTTTTTAAATTTTATTTAAACCCCGTAAAAGAACAAAAAAGGGTAAAACACGACCTTTTCCGGGCAAGAGATGTAATAACCTTCCATTGCCAAAAATTTTCACCACACAAAACAACCCCGTTTTTGGCCCCCAAACCCACCCCCCCCCCCCCCCTTTCCCCTACCCCCCCCTCCTTTTTCAAAAAAAGGTTTGCCATAGCAAACTGCATCAATTTTACAGGAAATTTTTGAATTATACTTTAAACCCTTTACAGTTGCCCTTGCTCGTCCAACACATGTATTACACAACCACAAGCTCCCTTTAAAACATGTACTAAAAACCATCATGGCTTAATATATACCAAAACAATAAATAAATCACCACAAACTAAAATACTTTTTACACATAAAATAATTAACGGCATTTAAGACACCTATCACAAAAAATTCTCCCCAGCACAAACGTGGAACCTAAACCCCCCCCCCTTTCCTTTGGGCGCTACTCACCCAAATTCTCAACAACCCATACAAAAAAAAAAACAAAAAAAATGAAAACATCAAAATCTCATTGATACAGTACATATTTTTTTTACAGTGTGAATACATGGGGTATAATATACATTTAAATCCACACAAAACCCCCCCCCCAAATAATATTAAAACATAATACCCAAATTTCATACACACCCCAGCGACAAAAAATTCCTATACTGGGCATATCCCCCTGCCCCAAGGCCCCTTCAAACGGGGGCCCCAAGACAAAAAACGCCTTTAACCAGTTTTTCCCGGGTTACTCTGGCAGCTAAGGTTTCCTCCCCGCTCCCCACACTACTTTGAAAAGCCCACCGGGGCCCGGGGGACCACGTTTGCCATGCTCCCACGCACGACCCCTGCCACCTGCACCAACCTGCTGCCCGCTCTCCCCTCCACTAGCAAAACCCCCCCCCCCGTCTGCCGATGCCCCCCCTTCCCTGGACGTTGAGCCGGCGTCGGGACGTCGTAAAGTCCACATTGTTTGCCGCCCTTCCTCGTCCCAGCGCCCTCCTCCATGTTTGTGCCCCGGGGTGTCCACGCATAACCCTATCACCACCTTCTTTCGAGGGCCTTCCCGCCCAAAGGGGTCTTTCCACGCCCCCCGCCAGCCCCCCCAAAACCAAGAAAAGACAAGACAAAAAATTCTGGGTAAAACCCCAAAAAGGGGGTTTGAGGGGGGAATGGGGGAAAAGGAAAATAGGTTGATTAGAGGGAAAGGGGTTTTTGTAAGAGGGAAAGAACCAGGCTTAACCCCCGTAGCGACAAAGGGGATTCAGGGGGTCGTGCGCAAAATTTGGGGGCTGGGGGGGAAAAGGGGGGGGGGAAGGGGGGGGGGACAAAGCGGAATCGCAGGGACAAGGGAAAATTAAAGGGTTTCCCTACCTGTGATTTACAGGTTAGTTAAGGGGGGGGCAAGAATTTTTGCAAGGTTTTTTTTTATATTGGAATTGGGTCAGGAGCTAGTAGCGAGTAAAGAGGTTGGTGTGTTTTCTGGTCTGCTTTTTTTCGTCGGGCCCAAGTATAGGGCCAGTAGTCTTTTCGGGTCTCTGTCGTCTATGTTTTTTTCCCCTAAGCCCGTTTCCCCGTACAACGTTTTTTGAGCAGGGGTTTTTGCACGGGGGTGGGATGGACTTAAAATTTAAAACCCGGATTTAACCCCGGAAAGTTTCCCGGGGGCAAAAGCCCCCCCCCCCCCCCGGGGCCCGGGCTGTGACCAGGCCCCTGGGGGTTTAGAGCCTGATCAACCAGGCTGTTACTGCTGGCTGCACGCAAAACCAACGACGAGCCACAGCCCGGGTGGTCAGGGAAACCCACCCTTTTGGTGCTTATCCAGGCCAGCCCTTTAAACGCCAGGGGTCTGTTGGTAACCCCCCCATGTATGCTTGGGGGGCAGTTGAACAACTTTGGGGCCCCCAAAACTTTTTTGTAAATTTTCTTTAAAATGCATACACCCCTGCTTTTTTATTGGGGGGTGTTTCAAACCTGCCCAAATCTTTTTTTTCTTTCGTAGTGAGTGATTTTTGTGTGGGAAGTTCGTACTAGTCCCCTAGGGTTTCCATTGTATATAATCAAGTACCCCTCCCCCCCTGCGTTTTCCCGGGAATTTCAGGTTTAGGAAAACCCCAAGCGCTCCCAGTAATTGAGGTTTTTAAACTCCGTTTTTGCGCGCCGGGAAGGTTTTCCCGACATTTTCAAGGGCAAAACAATTTCAACCTGCCTTGAAAGGTGGCCTGTTTTTTGTGCCCAATATTTCCCGCCCAGATACCGCAAGTACCTAAGAGTTTAAACAGGGCCCGGCAAACCCCATTTTTAAGGTTTCAATTTCCATCCTGTCCCTTTTTCAGCAGATGCCCATTGAACCCAAATTTTTGGGCCTTAAAATTTAATTTCCCCGACATGATCACCCCAGGGCTTTGACGTTAGTGTTTTTGTCTTTTTGTGGCCAGAATTTTTTTTTGTCTCTGATGAAGATTTTAAAAACCTCGTGTTTGCCGTATCTGAGTAAATTTAAATTTTCCCCATCGTTAAACTTCAATTGTGATGAATTCATCCCAGCGGGTGTTGAACACCCAGCGTAAGGCTTTGTTCTTTGGAAAGCGTTTTAATTTATGGGCGGTTTTTCACAGCTGCTAGGGGGAAAGGGGTAGTGGGGGATAAGTTATTAGTGGGCGAATGAGGGGTTTTTATAGATGTATTTCGGTGGGGTGGAGGGTTGGGGCCCCATAGGGGGTTGGATACAATGGGTTGCTTTTGGGGTTATTTGTTTGTGTATTCCAATTTTTTATCTAGTGAACCCTAAAATTGGGTTTTCTGCGAGACAAAGGGGGTTTGTGTGGACACTATCCTGATATTACTGGGGGAAGGGGGGTTGCGTTTCCTGTAGTGGGAATAGGTGATTTTGGATTTTTCAAAGGGGTTTTTTAAATTTTCCCCTTTTTGTTCCTAGTGTGTAATCTTTCTACTTCGGTTGTTTGTTCTGCGGGGTAGAGGGGTTAATTTTTCTGTGGGTTGTGGGGTTTTTGGTGTCAAACCCCAAACCCAAAAACCGACTCCAGCTGCTTTGACTCCCCCCGGGCCAAAGAGCTCCGGGCTGGCCGACGGGGAAAAGCCTTGGGAGACCTCATCTGAAACGGGGAAAATGGGAGCAAAGCCGACCTTAAAAGTCGCATCCAATTCCCCCAATTTTTTGCTGTCACCTGGTCCTCCCCCAAAAACCGCTGTAAACCCCTCGATGCAGGCAACTCGGAGCCCTCAGCTCCAATTTTGACTCCCCACAGGCTCCTCGTCACCTCACTCCAAAGGTGCCAAGCCCACAATCTCCTTGTGGTCTATGTGTGGGAGCTTCCTGCCCAACTCATTTTTTGCTTCACCCCCGGCCTCCTGGGGCCCGCCCCCGCTGCTTTACCAAAAGCTGGGCCCCCATATAATCAAAAAGGCCCCCCCAAAAGCGGCACGTCCCGCGCTGGCCCCGCATACACACCATACCTGCGTGCGGGAAATTTATTAAGGTACGCATAAAAAGGGATGGGCCCGGCAAAGAGACATCTTTAAAGGGTTTAAAAACCTTCGGGAGACCAGCATACGCCCCAGCCCCACTTGCCGTGTTTTGGCCATGTGTAAACCCCTCCATATCTGCAGAATCCGTTGCAAACGGGCCCCCGAAGGCACGTTGGGGCAGGTTTTTAAACCCCCGTTTATTGTCCCTGAGACATCCCCCAACGCACACGCACTTTCAGAGAACAACCCAAAGCAGATATCTTAATTCCCAAACCCGCTCCCATAAAACTAGTCCCCCGAGTAGTTTTTTAAAAAATATCTGGTAGGCGCCATTTTTAAACCACACCTTACAAATTTCCTTTTTCTTTAATACCATAAGTATCTTGGGTAATTTTGGGAAACAAAACCTGGGGGCATTCTCAGGCGCAAATCGCCCCCCAAAAAAGCTCTATAAACCCAAAGGTATTCACCTTTTCTGCCGCTAACTGCCAAAGACGTCCCCTGGTTACGTGCTAGACTGGGCATAGAGAGGCAAAGTTTTTATATTTGGGGCCCATAGTTTTTACATCTGAGGGTTTACCACCTTTATTATTGGGTAACCCCCTTTCTTTCTTTTAGTAGTGCCGGGAAAATGCTAGTTTTTTAGCGACTTGTTAAAAAATAATGCAATAGCAAAGGGGAAAGGGCATGGGGCCCCTCGCTTTTACAATAATTTGGGACGTGAGACAGATTCCCCCCTTTTTTTTGAGTGACTTTTTAATCGCGGGGGGACTTTTTCCCTGGCTCTTGGGACAAGAAAGAAAGGGAATTGGGAAAAATGTACAAACAGAAAAGGGAAATTTTTGGGAAATTTTTCCCTCTTTGGTAGTCCCCCTCACGGGGGTTGGGACGTGGAATTTTACTGGGAAGATTAGGGTCCCCATGTTTGGAACTTTTTCAAATGGGGTGCGTTGGGGTTTTTAAGAGGTTTTTTTAGGGCAAACTTGGTTTTTTCAGTATATGGGTCCCCCCGAATAGGGAAATGTTTTTCCCTACTTTTTTATAAACTCCTCTTGTGTCCCGTGAATCTGCTGGATAGTACAGTTGCTTGGCTTTTCTTTTTAAATTTGGGGAGAACGATGAAAAGGTTTTAAAAAAATCTTTGTTTTATTAAGGGCCCCGTCTATATTTCTTTTCATATTGGGGTTTCTTATTTAATGATTTCAAATGCTGCTGGTTACCATGGGCAACCAAGCCGTTTTTATTCGTGATCGGGTTTCCCTTTTTATTAGGACAATGCTTTTTGTTTTTCTAAGTAAATTTTGTTAACAAAAATGTCTGTCCAATCGTCAATAAACCCTTGGGGAAAGGGGAAATTTTTTGTTTGAAATTTGATTTCTAGTATAAATCAGTTTTAGCTATCATTTTCCCCCTTTTTTCAAACCCTACTGAAATTTTTTTCTCAAATTTAACATCATAATTTTTTTCCGTTGCCCATGGAAAACTGTGCCGCCCCCGGGACAGGGTCACCCCCGCGGACCGTGTCAACCCCCCTGGACCGTTGGGCGCCAGGAAAGGCCACCGAGGTCTCCTCCCCAAACCCAGCTATGGGCCAAAACAGCCGCTGCTAGGGGAAGAGGGGGGGCAGGTTTTTTAGGAAACCCACCTTAATTGTGGTAAACCCCGGATTTCATTTCCCGGGTCTTTTTTATTGTGGGCCAAGTGGGCAGACCTGAAATGTTTTTTTTTGATAGGGTTTAAGGGGGTTTTAAGGCTGCCCACTACACGAGAGGGCATTAAGGCTGCATGTCGCCTCTTTACCAATGATTCCAATGGGCCCAAAAAAAAGAATTCAAGTAAACTGATGGGAAAATACATGGGGTATATACACGTGGTATATCAGGTATATACACTGAGATAAAAAACCACACCTCTCAGGTAAAACACTGAGAGACACACGCACCCCTCAGGTAAAATACAATGGGGGACAAAAACATACCTCTCAAAGGGAAAAACCAAAAAGACACACTTTCCTCTCAGAGTATATGCCAAAGAGAGACACAAATACCCCCTCAGAGTAATACAATGGGGGCCCCCACATACCCTCAGAGTATAGCAATGAGAGAAAACACATACCTTTTCAAGTAAAATACAAAGGGAGACAACATACCCCCCAGAGTATTTCAAAGGGGAGACACACATACCTCTCATATAACAAAGAGAGACACACAAAAACCCACAGAGTAAATACAATGGGAGACCCCCGTAACGTCTCAGAGTATTTTTCCCTGAGAGATACACTCACCTCCCCCAGAGTATATACAATGAGAACCACATCCCCCTCAAGTAATACACTGAGAGACAAAAAAAACCTCTCAAGTATAAACACTGAAAAACACAAATACCTCTCAAGTAAAAATACCCCCCCCTGAGAGACAAAACACTTCTCAGAGTAATACACTGAGAGAGAAAAACAACCCCTCAAGTAAACAATGAGAACCCCATACCCCTCAGAGTAATACACTGAGAAGACACACATTCCTCTCAAGTAAAAATACAATGAGAGACACCCATACCCTCAGAGTATATACAAAAGAGAACACACACAAACCCTCAGAGTATATAACGGGGAAAACACACAAAACCTCTCAGAGTAATTTCCAAAAGAGAGACACACATACCTCTCAGAGTAATAACAATGAGAGAACACCCTCCTCTCAGATTAAAATACAAAGAGAGGGCCCCACATTTCCTCTCAAGTATATACAAAGAGAGACACACAAACCTCCCCCCAAATATATTCAATAACACAACCCCCACACCTCTCAGAGTAAAACAAAAAAACACACATACCCCTCGGGGGTAAATACAATGAAGACACACAAAACCCTCAAGTATATACAATGAGAGACACACAACCTCTCAGAGATTACACGGGGACACACAACAACACACCTTCCCGAGTAATACACTGAGAGAAAACACATACCCTCAGGTAAAACACTGAGAACACACATACCTCCAGAGTATATACACGAAAGGGCACACACACACCCCCAGAGTATATACATGAGAGACACACATACCTCTCAGAGTATAAAACACTGAGAACACCCACACACCTCTCAAGGGAAAATACCTGAGAACACACATACCTCCCAGAGTATATACACTGAGAGAGACACACACCTCTCAGAGTAATTTCACTGAGGGGACCCCCATACCTCTCAGGTAAAATACACTGAGAGGGGACACACACCTCTCAGAGTATTACACTTAGAGACAAAACTTTCCTCTCAGAAATATAAAAAACGAGAACACACATAACCCCTCAAGGATATACACTGAGAGAAAAACACATACCTCTCAAATATATACACGAGAGACAAAACATACCCCCCCCTCAGAGTAAAACACGAAGACACAAAAAACCCCCTCAGAGTATAACCCCGAGAGACCCCACAAACCTTTTCAAAGTAAAATACACTGAGAGACACACAAACCTCCAGAGTATAAAACACTGAGAACACACATTAAACCCCTCAGAGTATATACACTAAGAGACACACACCTCTCAGAGTATATACACTGAGAGAAAACACATACCCTCAGAGTATAATTTCCCCTGAGAGAGACACACACCTCTCAGAGTAATACAATGAGAGAACCCCACATACCCCTCAAGTATATACACTGAGAGACACACAAAACACCTCTCAGAGTTTTAAAACACTGAGAGACACAAATACCTCTCAAGTATATCACTGAGAACCCACAACCTCTCAGATAAAATTTCACTGAAGAAAACACATACCCTCAGAGTAAAATACACTGAAGAGACACACACCTCCCCCAGAGTTTTATACAATGAGAGAAACACAAACCTCTCAGAGTAAAAAATTTTCCCCCCCCCGAGAAGACACACACACACCTCCAAGTATTACACTGAAAAACACCCCATACCTCTCAAGTAAAATACACCCCCAGAGACACACATACCTCCCAAGTATATACAAATGAGAGACACAAAAACACACCTCCAGAAATAACACCCGAGAGACACACATACCCCCTCAGAGTATAACAAAAGAAAGACAAAAACATACCTCTCCAAAAGGGATATACCCTGAGAGACCCCAAAACACAAAACCCCTTTAGAGTATATACACTGAAAACACCCCACACCTCTCAGGGGAAAAAACAAATTTAGAGACACACAAAACCTCTCAAGTATATTTCAATGAGAGAAAACACCCTTTCCCTTCAGAGTATAAAAACCCTGAGAGACACACATACCTCTCCCAAATAAAAACACGGGGAGAGACACACACCTCTCAGAATTTTATACAATGAAGACACACATACCTCTCAGAGTAATACACGAAAAACCCCACACACACCTCTCAAGTATATACACGAGAGACCACAAAACCTCCCCAGAGTATATACACTGAGAGACCCACCCCACCCTCAGATATATACACTAAGCACACATACCTCTCAAGTATAACACTTAAGAGACACAACCCTCCAGAGTAATACAATGAAACACACATAAACCCCTCAGGGGTATATACACTGAGAAACACACAACAACCCCCCCTCTCAGAGTATTACACTTGAGGAAAACACACACACACCCTCAGAGGGATAAACACTGAGAACACAATACCTCAAGAGTATTTACAAATGAGAAGAAAAAACACCTCTCAGAGTATATACAATGAGAGACCCCCACCCTCAAAGTATATACACGAGAAACACACTCCTCAAAGATTTTATACACTAAAGACAACACCCACCCAAATAATACACTGAGAAGACACAAAAACCCTCCCGAGTATATACACCCGGAGAGACACACACCTCTCCCGAGAAAAAACAATGAAGACACACACCCCTCAGAGAAAAAATTCAAATGAAGAGACACACACCCCCAGATTATTTCACGAAGAGGGCCACAAAACCCTAAGTATATCAATGAAAAGACACGCAAACCCCTCAGAGTATATACAATGAAGAGACACACACCTCTCAGAGTAAAATAAAACGGAAAACACAAAATACTTTTTTAAAATTTTATTCCGAAAAAAAGACAAAAACACCTCACAAGTATATACAATGAGAGACACGCATACCTCACCGAGTATATACACCCAGAGACACACATACCTCTCAAGGGATATGCACGAGAGACCATATACCTCTCAAAAGTATAAAACACTGAGAACACACAAACCTCCAGAGTATATAAAACCGAAGACCCCACATACCCTCAGAGTATATACACCGAGAGACACACATACCTCTCAGAGTAAAAACACCAAAAGACACACATACCTTTCAGATATATACCTGAAGACACAAACCTCTCAATTTTATACAATGAAGTCGCACAAACCTCTCAAAATTTATACGCTGAGAGACACAAAATACCTCTCAGATTTTATACCCAAATGAGAGACACACAACCTCAGAGTATATACATGAGAACACTATTACAACCCAGGATTCCAAAAGGACTGTTATTTCCGGGGGGCAAAGGGGCAAAATTTAAAAACCGCAGAAAAATTTTTACTTTATTTATCCTTTAAACCCAAATTTAAAAACCCCGAATAATGTAAACCCATATACAC
>NC_069413.1:31946039-31962522 GCF_026875155.1 Cherax quadricarinatus
TGCCTACTTTCTGTATTCGACTGAGAAGTACTGTGAAGGCGATACGTTTCGGAAAAAAAGTTCCCTAACTGTTGCTGTGGCTTCCCTACCAACCTCTCAGTATTGTATACCAGACACTGCAACACAATGGCATCTTAGTACAGAAAACACCTCTTGTATTTGAGTGGCTCTTGCAAATGAGTGGTTTAGAGTTATCAGACCTTATTTTTTGGGGAGCATTGAAAATTGGATTTGGAAAATGCTTTTTTTAGTGGGATGGATTGTAAAGGACCTGCCGAGTATGACCCAACGGGCCCTGCTGCAGTGATCCTCCTTTCTTATGTTCTTATGTTCTTATGGAAATAGGGTAGTAGATGAGTGGAACAGTCTACCTAGTTGGGTTATTGAGGCTAGGACTTTGGGTAGTTTCAAATTTGGGGTTGGTTAAATACATGAGTGGGAGGGGTTGGTTTTGGTGGGACTTGCCACATCAGAGCTTATTTCTTGGGTAGCATTGAAAATTGGGTAGGTCAAATGTTTGTTAGTGGGATGAATTGTAAAGGACCTGCCTAGTATGGGCCAACAGGCCTGCTGCAGTGTTCCTCCTTTCTTATGTTTTTATGTTCATTAAAGGAACGAATGCTAGTCTTTATTTTCTTTTTTAAAGTCGGGTTTGCCTTTTGAAGTAACTATCAGGTGATGATAAGTATTAGGTGAATGTGCTTATAAACGAAGAACTGTTACTGAAGGCTCATAGGAAATTCTTCCCCCTTTGTTTCAATGGTCGTTGCCAAGTTTTCAAGAGGGATAGTCAATTTCAGAGGTTCGTTGTCTTGGACGAGAAGAAGAGCATCATTCGAATGTCGAAGAAAAAGCTAAATGCTATGGAAGATTATGAAATTTGCCTTGCAAGATATGTACTAATTAGAAATACTTCAAGAAAGTTAATATTTGCAGAAAACAATTGCACTTCTGTTAACGTTTTCCAAAATCTTCTACTTTGCAGAAAGTCTTCGAGATGTGGCACAAAACACAATTCACAATATTTATGGATTCTTGATTGATACTTCATCATTCTCGATATGAAATACAGAAACAATGATCAAATGTATCAAAGCATGATGTCAGTTTGTATTCATTAATATTTATAACCCACACAAAGCTTTTAGTGACAAGATTTTTCAAAAAAAGAGTCTCATTAATGACGTCTTGAATTTTCCAGTATTTTGCCAAATAATCTAATATTATTAGTAGAGCATTGTAGCAGGCCTAGTGGCCCAAGAGAGGAAGACCTTGTCACTTCCCCCCGCTTCTGTCTATGCCATTGACTTACTAGTCAGTTACAGCTCATATCCACTAAACAAGGAGCACAGTGATCTTTTGAACTAACAATCTTGTATTTATCTATCAAATTTTCCACAAAACTACACAAGTGGTTTTAGCTTCATTGATGATACCAGCACTTAGATCATTTAAAAGAGTCTGTAAAAAAAAAGGAAAAAAATATACTAAGGCAGAACCACCAAAGAGTAACCATGAGTACTTGAGGTGGAACACTGCAGTAGGCCTGTTTGGCCATACTAAGAACATAAGAACAGGTAAGAAACAGTGCGGGACGGCCTGTGATTGGCCTATACTTGGCAGGACCTTTTACTATTCATGCAGTGTTACTTCTTTTTTTTGTTTCACAAGTATTTTCTATTCTGTCGCTTCAGATAGGTGTAGATCCTAGTATCCTATCTCTAGTAACCTATCTCCACAGGATTTCATAAAATAAGTGAATCATCCATGTATTTCCAACTTTTAAATTTATTCTGATATGGAACTGAACTTCTCAATCTCAATTCAAGGGTGATGGGATGATTTCATCGTCTTCATTCTCTACTGGTCCTGCTCTTTCTGATTTCGACTGAAGGAAGCCTACTGTGAAGGCGGATACGTTCGGAATAAGTTTGACTAACTGTTGCCTGTGGGTCTTCCTACCAACTCTCAGTATTGATATACCAGGAAACTGCAACACAATGGATCTTAGTACAGAAACACCTCTTGTATTTGTGTGGCTCTTGCAAATGAGTGGATAGTGGTATCAGGACCTTATTTTTTAGGGGTGCATTGAATTTGGATTTGGCAAATGCTTTGTTAGTGGGGATGGATTGTATAAGGACTGCCGAGTATGACCCAACAGGCCTGCTGCAGTGATCAATCTCCTTTCTTATGTTCTTATGTTCTTAGGAAATAGGGTAGTAGATGAGTGGAACAGTCTACCTAGTTGGGTATTGGGCTAGGACTTTGGGTAGTTTCAAAATTTAGGTTGGGTTAAATCATGGTGGGATTGGGTTGGATTTGAGTGGGACCTTTGCACATCAGAGCTTATTTCCTTGGGGTAGCATTGAAAATTGGGTAGGTCAAATGTTTGTTAGTGGGATGAATTGTAAAGGACTCGGGATCTTAGTGGGACTGCCACTAATGTTAAGTAGGTCATCGTCCAAAGGTTTGGGCAATCGTTGAAGTCTTTGTCAAGATTCCATGATGTTGCAGTGTCTGACAGATGTGAGGAATGGTTTTTGGAAAACGGACAAGTTGAAGAATTGAGACACTTATGCCAACACATGGGAATCTTTATCGAAGAAACGTTTCGCCTCACAGTGGCTTCATCAGTCCAATACAAAGTTGAAGGAAACTGGGTAGCGAGTGTAGAAGTATGTAAAGGAACCTGCCTAGTATGGGCCAAAAAGGCCTGCTTGCTGTGTTCCTCCTTTCTTTTGTTCTTAGGTTCTTTAAAGGAAACGAATGCTAGTCTTTATTTTCTTATGTTAAGTCAGGTGCCCTTTTGGAAGGGAAACTGTCAGGTGATGATTGATATAAGTATTAGCTAATATTCATGGATTTTCAAACTTCTTTATCAGAATTGCTAGAAGTGCTCTAATGCTCGAATCGCGAAATATGCAGCAAAACATCATTTTACCATATTTTTCGATTTTTTCAATGCTTCAGCTATTTCATATATTTCAAGCATTTCATATATTTCATATATTTTTTAAAAATACCAAAAGCATTGAAAAAATCGGAAAAATATGGTTTTACTGCATATTTCGACGATTTGGAGGATTTTGAGCACTTTTCACACAAACCTTTCTTTTTAGCTAAAATACATGGATTTTCACACTTGAAATATATATTGACTCAATACTACACTAAAATGTCATATTTAAGTTACTTTCAGCATAAAATTCAATTCCATCAGCTATTCTGATAAAAAAGTTTGAAAATCCATGAATTTTAGCTAAAATATCAGGTTTGTCTGAAAAGTGTTCTAAATGCTAAAAATCGTCGAAATATGCAGTAAAACATCATTTTACCATATTTTTCGATTTTTTCAATGCTTTTGGTATTTTTAAAAACTATATGAAATATATGAAATGCTTGAAATATATGAAATAGCTGAAGCATTGAAAAAATCGAAAAATATGGTAAAATGATGTTTTACTGCATATTTCGACGATTTTTAGCATTTAGAACACTTTTCAGACAAACCTGATATTCTAGCTAAAATTCATGGATTTTCAAACTTTTTTATCAGAATTGCTGATGGAATTGAATTTTATGCTGAAAGTAACTTAAATATGACATTTTAGTGTAGTATTGAGTCATTATATATTTCAAGTGTGAAAATCATGATATTTAGCTAAAAAGAAAGGTTTTGCGTGAAAAGTGCTCCAAAATCCTCCAAATGTCGAATATTTTTTGCAGTTAAAAACATCATTTTTACCATGTTTTTCGATTTTTTTCAATGCTTTTGGTATTTTTAAAAAATTCATGCAATGTATGAATGCTTGACATATAGGAAATAGCTGAAGCATTGAAAAAAATCGAAAAATAGGGTTTAAAATGATGTTTAATGCATATTTCGACGATTTTTAGCATTTAGAACACTTTTCAGACAAACCTGATATTTTATCTAAAATTCATGGATTTTCAAACTTTTTTATCAGAATTGCTAGAGATAGTACCTTGGGTACACGGTTTTGCAAGCTGTAGGGAGAGAGCAAAAAAGTGTACAACAAAAAAACCAACAAGAAATAACTATACCAGACAGGAGAACATGGTGGGAAGGCCTCTCTACATCCACTGTAGGAGGATGAAGACGTTGTAGAAGGTCCTCTGGTCAGCGACGCGTTTTCTGTAGATTCCGTACTTCATCAGGCTGTAGGACACTTTTAGTATTCCGTGGAAACTGTACAAATGCTGTCCACAGTGCTATATATACGAAGTGAGACAGGTCACAAAACTAGGAAGCTCTTCCCATGTAGTAATTCCTGACAGGTGAGTTTGTGGTAATCCTTCCAACTATGTGCTATCTGGGAAACTTGGGCATCAGGGACAAAAGTTTTGTCACGCAGACTCATGAAAGGTCTTACAGGATGGGCAACTAAAGGGGACACTGTAACTAATTGGATATAGCCTGTGCAACCAGTCACTCCCAAGCCACAGGCTTGCTCTGGGAGGAGGTTAGGTTTTGGTAAGAAAGTGCCAGGGACAGGTCAAGGGGACCTAGGGCAAGGGGCTCCTGGTTGCCGCAGTCAGCTGTCGCAAGGGTAGGTTACGGTTAGGTTAGTGATCCCTTCCTTCCTTGTGGAGACGAGACATTAACACAAGCCAACTCCAGGTTGGGTTAGGTTAGGTTACAGTGAACCCTTTCCTTCCTTGTGGACGAAACATTACACACAAGAAAACCCTAAACTTGTGTAGTAAATGTCTGTGGGCGAAACATTGTACCTTGGGGTACACGGTGCAAGCTGTAGGGAGAGAGCAAAAAAGTGTACAACAAAATCAACAAGAAAAAACTATACCAAGACAGGAGAACATGTGGAAGGAATCTCTACATTCCACTGTAGGAGGGCTGAAGGAACGTTGTAGAAGGATCTCTGGTCAGCGACGCGTTTTGTAGATTCCGCTACTTCATCAGCTGTAGACATCGTTAGTATTCCGTGGGAAAAACCTGTAACAATATGCTGTCATGAACGTACGATAAAGTTCAGTAAGATCCCAAATGGGATGAGGGGGGAAGTCGGGACAGACGAAGAATGTGCTGGAGTGGATGTTATTAGTCGTAGAAATAGAGCCAGGGCTTAACCAAGCAGAAAGGCGATGTGGGACAGATATTGAAAGAGCAATTCCGGTTCTTCTGTTGGGGACTCCGGTGGGGTGAGCTGGTGTAAGGGGACTTGCGGACCTTCTAGAGCTAGAGAGGATGTGCAAGAAACTGATGTATATCTTAACCCAAAAAAGCTAAGGCGTACGTGGGTCTGGAGATGGTACCTGTCTTAGAAAGGTACCTGTCAGCGGAGCCAAGTTATTTGTAAGAAGGGTTAGGAGAAGGATCATGCAAGGAGTAGAAAAAGGTTGTGTTGGGTTGTGGCGTCTGCGGAATGTCTTCGGTCAAGGAGAGAGGTCAGTAGTCATGTCGTGTCTCATGTTTGGTCTAGCTGTCTGTTTCACTGAGCCTCTTCCAGTACTGATTCAGCGCAGGGACGTCTAACTGGGCATGAGAGACTCGCTTGTGGGCGAAGTCTCCCATATGACATCAAGACCCGCGCGCGCCTTGTTCTGGACACGCTGCAGTTTAAGTAAGTTTGTTTTGCTGCAAGAGAGAGGGGCTATAGAGGGAGTAAGGTTATCAAGAGGACCGTATATTTGGGATTTGTAGAGGTGTAGTGTGGGTGAGTTGAGAGGCATGTTTCAGCTTGTAGTGGCCCGCATGGGCCTTACTAGCTATTGCATGCCTTGAGTGAATGTGTCCGTGTAACGAACGAAGGTAGTCAAGATTAAACGCCAAGGGACAGTGACAGATTGTGTGATAGGGAAGGTAAGTGCGGGTGTAAGCTGTTCTGAGTTACGACAGGTAATGGTGGGATCACGTTTCCTGTAGTTAAATACGTAATGCTGGATTTTGCTGCTATTGGTTTTGATCCTCCATTTTTGTTCCTGATTGGGCTATCCTGTCAACCGCATTTTGTGTTTTGTGTGTGAGTGATATCTATCTGGCATGAGTGATAACGTTGTGTAATGTCGTCTGCATAGGCTCTAGTGTGATTGGAGTTGTGGTATTAGGTGTTGGAATGTCGTTAGTGTATAAAATGTAGAGGGTAGGGGAGGACAGATCCCTGGGGTTACTCAGCATATTTAGTGTGAAAGTAGTCAGGAGTAATCAGCCTTGGAATTTGATTCTCAAGGTACGGCGTCTAGGAAAGTTTCAGTGGAGTTTACGAGGTATTGAGAGGCAGGTTGAAGTTAGTGCAGAGTTTGTACTTGAAGCCCCTCGTGCCACACAGTGTCATAAGCTTTTTCAACGTCTTTTGCAACTGGGCTGTCCTGTTTCTTTTGTTTTGTGTTTTATGTGGATGTTGTAGAGAATGTTGTTAATGGCCTTCCTGTGTGGATCAGAGTGTTCTGAAGCCAAAATGGCCATCTGAAAGTAGAGAAATTATGTTCCAGGTATCTGCGAGGCGAGATTAATGAGTTTTTCAAAGAGTTTCCTAAAGTTCGAGGAGGCTGATTGGGCGATAGTTTCTATGGGTCAGAGTGATCTTTATTGGTTTAGGAAGGAGGCTTGCAGTAGCAGCTTTGAAGAGGGAAGGGAAGTATCCCAGAGGCAAGGGAGGCATGACGGAGGTTTGTGTAGGCAGTAATGATCGAGTCAGGAAGGTTGTTTCAGGGATAATAAGGTTTAGGCCAGGGCACCAGGAGCTTTGGAGGAAGGTGTCTGAGGAGAGTTTTTGTCGTGTTGGTGAAAGGAGTGTCGAGTTCTTGGGAGGAGTAAGGGTGTTAGTGTATGTGGCTGTCTGGTCGTTGTTTCTTGTGTGTGTGCATGTTCCAGTGTTTATGTTCTGTATGTGTTGAATAACGTTAGGGTGAGGTGGGTGAGCGTGGAAGATGTTCTCCCAGATGTGTTTGAAGATGTTGGTTAGCAGCCTTGTGGGTTGAGATGGTTTTTGTTTTTTGTGTTGTTGTGGTGAGGTAGTTTGAATTTGTTGGTGGGAGTAGTGCCTCTGATTTTTTGATAACGTTCCTGAAGGCTTTAGTGATTTTTAACACGCTGCCTGTCGCTTGTTGTATTTGGTGTGGACTGTATTGTTCGTGGTCTTGGTCTAGGCTGTTGTAAAATGTTGTTTCTAAGGTAAGTGAGATCTAATCGGACTTTGATTAAATCTATGTGGTGTTGTAGAGGAAGCGGTTGTGGGTAGCAGATAATAGACCTTCTTGGTCAGTGATTGACGGTTTGAAGGAATAACGAGGTGGTGTGAGTTTTCTTTGGTATTGCGATGTTGGCTGCTTGTGTAATGGTGTCTGGATGAGATCAAGTTGAGTATCGAGTCAGAGATATGGTTTGTGTGTCGTAGACATAGGTGGGTTAATATTGTCTATGTGTTGTTTGAAAGCATCCCTGTCAGCGTTCTTGTAGGAGAATGAAGGTGGTTGAAATGAGGATAGGGTTGGAGGAGATGTGTAAGATGACTGGGATGTGATCAGGAGCCTGTAAATGGGCCAGGTGAGATGTAATGTTGAAATAGAGAGCTGGCTCGGTTGGCCAGAATGAGGTCGGGTTTCCTTGGCCCGTGTGGTTGAGAGGTATTGAAGGCTGGGCCATAGATGAATTAGGTGTTTAGGTTTGTGAAGTTGAGTAATTGGTGACAAGTTGGTGTTACTGGGTGTGATGAAAGGCAGTGTGTTTGGCATTCATGATGTCAGTAGTAGGTAGTTGGTGTGTGGTGTAGTGAAGAGGGGGGGGGAATAAGGAAGGTTTTTTCGGTTTTTTTGTTATGTGAGAGTAGTGTTTGGGCGACGCATAGGTGGTGAAAAAGATAAAGGGGCCAAGGTGGGTGTGTATTTCTGACCGCAAAGTCAGTGTTGGTGAATAAAAGGGATTGGAGAAATTCATGTTTTATGTTGGAATTGACAAGGATGGGCAACCCATCGTGGGATCATAGGGGGAATGTAGTGCAGTTATAACCTTAATGGCGGATACATTGAGGGCTTTTGAGGCAGGTACTGTTTAGCAAAACAAATTTTGGCCTTCTCTGCTTCAAGGAGTCGGCCAGTAGGGGTCTAATTGTAAAGTAAGATCGTACGTTGACTGATTCGCCCTTAAAGTGTTTTAATTGGTTTCGTCTGTAGCAAAGGTTAATTCGGGGGAGGAGTTGGATTAAAGCCAGGATAGTGTGCCATCAGTGATGTGTGTTTGTAATGGTGCTACGGACCCGGTTCCTGGAGGGGGAGGAAGAGGATGGATCTGTTTTTATGTTCTTTGGATCTGTCCGTTAGATGTTGGTGGATAGGTTGTATGGTTTGAGTAGGATTTTGTCTGGAGGAGGTGGAGTTGGACCTGGATTGAGTTTTTGGTTGTGTGGAGTGGGCGAAGGTGGATGCAGGGAAGTGGCAGTTTTGGTAAGCTGTGAGGAAGTGGAGCTTGGAAGGGAATGAAGTGGGGTAGATGTGGTGGGGAGGGTTGGTCGTAGCAGTAGCAGTAGTAGGGGTGTTGGTGGGAGGTTGAGAAGTAGTTGAAGAGATGGTAGTGGAGGAGGAAGAGCTGGTGGGAGTAGGAAGTGGGGGGGGTGGGAGAGAGGAAGGTGGGAGAGGTTGTAGGAGGCTTGGGAAGAGAAGGGCAGGAAGGAGGGATAATTAACGGGGAAGATTGTTAGCAGACAGGATAGGTTTAAGGAACATGTGAGTAGTATCCTGATTTGTAAGCTTGTGAGATTTCCATCGCAGAGTGGGCAGCAGTGCAAGTTGACAGTTAGTTTTGTAGTCTAGTGAGGGTTGTTAGAAGGAGAAGTGCTTGTATGTAGTCTGTGTGTTCGGTGTTTGATGTGTGTTAGAGTGAAGAGGTTAGACATAAGCGCGTGGGGACGGCCCAGGCATTGGGGGTAGGGGAGGGAGGTGTGGAAGGGGAGGGAGGTAAGGAAGGGGAGGGAGGAGCAGGGAAGGGGTTGGGTAGGGAGGGAGGTTGGTTTGCTCTGAGGGAGGAGAGAATGTGCTTTCTAGAAGGGCAGGAATTTGCAACTGCAGTGTGTGACCCGCCGCAGTTAGAACATTTAAGGGGGAGGTTGCAAGTATTCCAGAAGTGGCCAGTTGCTGAACATCTGGAGCAGACTTGTGTAGATGTGCATGTGTTTTTGTCGTGGCCGAATTTGTAGCATTTAAGACCCTAGGGCAAGGGGCTCCTGGTTGCTCAGTCAGCTGTCGCAAGGGTAGGTTAGGTTAGGTTCAGTGATCCCTTCCTTCCTTGTGGACGAGACATTAAACACAAGCCAACTCCAGGTTGGGTTAGGTTAGGTACAGTGAACCCTTCCTTCCTTGTGGACGAAACATTACACACAAGAAACACCTTAAAACTTGTGTAGTAAATGTCTGTGGGCGAAACATTGTACCTTGGGTACACGGTGCAAGCTGTAGGGAGAGAGCAAAAAAGTGTACAACAAAATCCAACAAGAAATAACTATACCAAGACAGGAGAACATGGTGGGAAGGCCTCTCTAACATCCACGTTGGTCGAGGGCTCTGAAGACGTTGTAGAGGTCCTCTGGTCAGCGAATCGCGTTTCTGTAGATTCCGCTACTTCATCAGGCTGTAGGACATGTTAGTATCCGTGGAACTGTACAAAATGCTGTCCCCAAGCTGCTATATATACGAAGTGAGACAGGTCACAAAACTAGGAGCCTTCCCTGTAGTAATTCTGTCAGGTGAGTTTGTGGTAATCCTTCAACAATTTTGATATTCTGGGAACTTGGCATCAGGGACAAAAGTTGTCAAAGCCAGACTCACTGAAAGGTCTTTACCAGGATGGGCAAACTAAGGGACACTGTAACACCCTATTGTTATAATAGACCTGTCGCCAACCCAGTCAACTCCCAAAGCCCACAGGTTGCCTACTGGGAGGAGGTTAGAGTTTTGGATAAGATAAAGTCCTGTGCCTGACTGGTCAGAAAATATAGGGGAAAGGGGCTCCTGGTTTTGCTCAGATCAGTGTCTCCCAAGGGTTAGGTTAGGTTAGGTGCAGTGATACCTTCCTTCCTTCGTGGATCGCAGTCATTAAACACAAGCCACTCCAGGTTGGGTTTGGTTAGGTACAGTGAACCCTTCCTTCCTTGTGGACGAATACAATTACACTCAAGAAACACCTTAAACTTGTGTAGTAAATTGTCTGTGGGCGACGATAACATATGTACCTTGGTACACGGCTTTGCTAAGCTGTTGGCGACATCGAGAGAAAAAAAGTGCTACAACAAAAATACCCAACAAGAATATTAATCTATCCAAGGATAGGAGAACATGGTGGGAAAGGCCTCTCCATACATCCACTGTTGGAGGCTGGAAGACGTTGTAGATTGGTCTCTGGTCAGGCGACGCGTTCTGTAGATTCCGCTACTTCATCAGGGTGTAGGACAATGTTAGTAATCCGTGGAAACTGTACAAAAATGCTGTCACCTCAAAGCTGCTTTATATACGAAGTGAGGCAGGTGGTCACAATATAGGAGCCTTCCCCTGTAGTATCATGTCAGGTGAGTTTGTCCCCCACGGTAAACTTCCAATACAATGTGCTATCATGGGAAACTTGGGCCATCAGGGTCAAAAGTTTGTCAAGCACGACTCACTGAAAGGTACTTACAGGGTATGGGCAACTAAAGGGAACTGTAACAAATTGTCTAATGACCTGTCGCAACCAGTTTTTCCACCCACTCCCAACCCACAGGCTTGCCTATGGAGGAGGAGGTTAGGATTTTGTCAAGAAGTGCCAGACAGTCAAGACCCTAGGGCAACAAGGGGCTCCGGGTCTGCTCAGTCAGCTGTCGCCAAGGGTGGTTTGGTTAGGTTCAGTGATCCCCTCTTTCCATTCCTTGTGGAGACGAGCATTTAATCACATAGACAACTCCAGGTTGGGTTAGGGTAGGTGCTAGTGATCCCGTCCTTCCTTACGTGTGGACGAAACCATTACACTCATAGGATAACACCTTTTATTATCATTGTGGTAGTTAATGTCTAGTGGGCCGAAACATTGTACCTTGGGTACACGGTGCAAGCTGTAGGGAATGAGAGCAATGAAAGTGTATCAACAAAATACTAACAAGTAATAATCTATACCAAAGACAGATCCATCTCCCAACCACACACAGGACGAACATGGCTGGGGAAGGCCTCTACTATATTCCACTGTAGGAGGGCTGAAGACGTTTTTGTTGTAGAAGGTCCTCTGGTCTAGCGCCGACGCGTTTCGTAGATTAGCTACTTATCTGGGCTGTAGACAATGTTAGTATTCCGTGGAAACTGTAACAAAATGCTGTCACCACAAGCTGCTATAATATACGAAGTGAGAAGAGTCACATATCTAGGTGCCTTCCCCTGTCAGTAATTCCTGACTAGGTGAGTTTGGTGGTAATCTTCCATAACAATGTGCATATCCCTGGGAAATTGGGATTCAGGGGACAAGTTTGTCAAGCACGACTCACTGAAAGGTGCTTTCCAGGATGGGAAAACTAAAAGGGACACTGATAACAATAATGTATAATAGACCTGTCGCAACATGTCACTACCAAGCACAGGCTTGGCCTCTGGGAGGATGTTAGGTGTTGGTAAGGAAGTGCCAGACAGGTCAAGACCCTAGGGCAAGGGGGCCTGGTTGCTCATCAGCGGTCGCGAAGGGCTTAGGTTAGGTTAGGGTGCGTGATCCCTTCCTTCCTTGTGGACTCGAGGACATTAAACACACAAGCCTACTCCAGGTTGGGTTTAGGTTAAGGTACAGTGAACCCTCCTTCCCTTCGTGGAAACGAAAACATTACCACACAGGAAAGGAAACACCCTTAAAATCTTGGGGTTGACGTAAATTGTCTGTGGAGCGAAAAATGTACCTTGGGGTACACGGTTGGCAAGATGTAGGGATGAGACGAGCCAAAAAAGTGTTTCCTATAAAACTTAATCCAACATAGAAATTATATCTTATACCTTGTACAGAGAGGTGTACTGGTGGGAAGGCCTCTTACAATCCACTGTAGGGGGCTAAGACGTTTGTAGAAGGTCCCTCTGGTCAGGCAACGGTTGTCTGTAGATTCCGCTACGGTTGGATTAAAATACATGAGTGGGACAGGGGCTTGGATTTGTAGTGGGACATTGAACATCAGAGCTTATTTCTTGCGGTCCAGCATTGAAAATTGGTGGTTTGGTCAAATGTTTGTTAGTGGAAATGAATTGTAAAGGACCTGCCTAGTATGGGCCAACAGGCCTTGGCTGCACACGTGTTTTCTCCTTTCTTACCCCTCCCCCCCTCCCTCCCCTCCCCCCCCACCCCCCTCCATCCCCCCCCCACGAAAAACACAAGGACAAAAGTGCAATAATGTCCACTTTTGAAATGTACACTTTAGTTGCAAACTGTGTTCTTTTACTTCTAATTATTGTCTGTTATTCCTTACAAACATACATAAAATGCTTGAGCTAGGTTTGTAATAGGGAAATTTATGGAAAAAAAAGGTTTCTACATAAGTAGAGTTGTTGACGCTAAAACCTGGGGTAGTTTTAATTTAGGTGGATAAATACATTTAGGGAGAGGCACATTGGATTTGATAGTTATTGAAACCACGAGTAAATAGATTACCTAAGCTGTTTCTTGAGAAGCATTGAAAAATAATATTTGCAAATAAATTGTTAGTGAAATAGATTTTGGAAAGTCGTTGCATATTCAAGATTGATTTTGATTCTATTCTAGAATTGATGGAACTGTATTTGCACAGATGCGACCTGTTACTTAGCACAGATTCGACCTGTACTTAGCTTTGAGATGAGAACCTGTTTTTAACTCAGAGGTGACCTGTACTTTTTTGCTTAGAGGTGACCTTGCTCAGACGTGACCTGTACTTAGCTAGACGTGACCTGTATTTAGTCAGTGAATGACTTACTTATGCACATCAGAGCTATTTCTTTATGTAGCATTGAAATTGGGGTTGGGCAAATGTTATCTTAGTTGGGATGAATTGTAAGGACCTGCCTAGTATAGGCCAACAGGCCTCTGCACTGTTCTTCCTTTCTTTGTTCTTAAGTATGGGCCAACAGGCCTACTTGCAGTGTTCCACCTCAAGTTCTCAGTTTCTCTTTTGTGGTTTTGCTATAGTATATTTTTTCTTTTTTTTTTAAGATCTCTTTAAATGATCTTAGTGCTGTATCATCATGAAGCCTAAAACTCTGTGTCAGTTTGGAAAATTTGTTAGATAAATACAAGAGTGTGAGTTAGACCTTGAATAGCTTGCGATTGTAGGTCAAGATTCTTGTGCTCCTTGTTTTTGTGGATATGAGCTGTAAACTGACTAAAGTAGAGTCAATGGCATTAGACAGAAAGTGTCTAGTCTTCCTCTCGTGGGCACTAGGCCGCTACAATGCTCTACTAATTAATGTTAGATTTATGGCAAAATACTTGGAAAATTCAAAGACGTCATTAATGAGGACTCTTTATTGAGAAAAATCTTGTCACAAAAGCTTTTTGTGTCGGTTTATCAATATTATGATACAAACTGACATTTGTGATGAATGGTTTGAAAAACCGACAAGTTGAAGACTGAGACACTTATGCAGCTTATGGGAATCTTTATCAGGAAAGTTTTCGCCACACACCCCCCCCCCCCCCCCCCCCCCCCCCCCCCCCCCCCCCCCCCGTGACTTCTTCAGTCAATACAAAGTGGAAGGCGTAAGGAGAGGAGGAGAATGAGGTATCAGTCCCTCAACTGGAGTCGATGTGTTCAGTCCATCAATCTGTAGAATGATACAGCATATGGCCGTAGACGTGGCTTATATACTGTAGTTGAGGTGACTTGAGGCAGGCGGAGGCGGGATCATAGTGGTACCATCCTCTAGTCGATGTAGCGTCTTTGTCCAAAGGTTGATACAAGCGTTGAAGAATTCTTGTAAGAAGATCCATGATGCTGCAAGTGTCTGACAGTTGTGATGAAGGGTTTAAAAAAACCGACAAGTTGAAGCTGAGACTTATGAAGTTTCCCCTATTGCATAAGGCTCAGTCTTAACTTGTCGGTTTTTCAAACCATTCATCAAACTGTCAGAATGGCATCATGGGATCTTCTTACAAAGAATTCTTCAACGCTTTTAAACCTTTGGAAAAAGCCTATTTCGTGGGGATGGTACCACAGGATCCCGCCCCCGCCTGCTTAAAAGTCCCCTCAACGTAATAACCCACGTCTACGGCCCTATGTGTACTCTACAATTGTTGGACGAAAAACATCGACTCCAGGTGGGGGACTGATACCTCATTTCCTCCTCTCCTACCCTTCCTCTTGTTTTGGAGAGAAGCCACTGTGTGGCAAAACGTTTCCTAAATAAAGTTTCTAAAAAAAGAACTTAAGAAAGGGGGAACACTGCAGCAGGCCTGTGGCCCCATACTAGGCAGGTCCTTTACAATTATCCCACAAACAAACATTTGCCCAAACCCCAAAATTTTTCAAGTACCAAAAATAAGCTTGATGTGCAAGCCCCTCAAACCAACCCCCCCCTCATGTACTTATCCAACCAAAATTTGAATCCCCAAGGCCCTAGCCTCAATAACCCAACTAGATAGACTGTTCAACTCATCAATCCCCTTTTTTCCCAAAACCCAAATATTTCTATGTCCTTTTAAAAAAAAACTTTCAAATTTTAAAATCCTTTTACGCGGGTTCTCTCTTGGAGGTTTCCCTAAAGCCCTTGTTAATATCCCCTTTATTAATACCTATTTCCCACTTAACACTTCGATAGGTCCCCCCTCTTTCTTGTCTAAAAAAGTAAATGTAATTTTTTTTAGAGTCTTCAATCTTTTTCCCAAAGGAAGATTTCTAATGCTATGTATTAATTTGTCACCCTTTCGCTAAATTTTTTTCTAACAAAATTTATGTCCTTTTCTGTAATATGGAGACCAGTTTTGAGCGCTTAATCTGGGTGGGGCCTTATAAGATTATAAAGCCGTATGACCCCGGGGCTTCTGTTGCTTCATTTCTTGATATAAATCCCAGTAATCTATTTCCCTTTTACTTTGTTAGGCATTGCTGTCGGGGTTTAAAGGTTTGCTCACCAAACCCCAAGTCCTTTTCGCAATCTGTATGGCTAAGTTCTACTCATTTAACTTATAAGTACTAGGGATGGGCATCCCGAGCTTCGAACCTTGCATTTTCTACATTAAATGCATCGCCCCTTTTTGGGCCCAAAAAAAAGGTTTGTCTAAAACCCCCTAAGTTCCCTAACATCTACGTTGAATCAATTATCCCACCCTTCTTTGTGTCATCGGCGAATTTGCTCATATCACTAGTAAAACCTTCATCAAGTCATTTATTATTATAAACAAAAACGGGCCCCAAAACGACCCTGGGAACGCCACTTGTTACTGATCCCCCCTCGGTTTAACCCCATTTATGGCACTCTTTGTTCTGTCTGGAGCCTGTTCGATCCACGAGAACCCTTCCCCCAATGCCATGAGCTGCTACTTTCTTCAACAGTCTTTGGGGAGGAAAATCTATCAAATCCCTTTCAAAAATCAAGTAAAAAATATCAAATTTTTATCGGGTAACAGCCTCAAAAACTTTACTGAAGAAAGTTAATAAAATTTGTTAGACGGACCCGGCCTCTTGTAATCCATGCTGAGTATCTTTTAAACAAGCTAGCTTATCGAGATGGGCTTCTTATAATCTCAGTTAATTGATCTGTAAATTTGCCTCAAATTAGGTCAGGCTTAATGGGGGGTAATTTGACGGTAACGACTTTCCCCCGTTTTAAAAAAAGGAATTTCATTGCCATCTTCCACATATCGACACTGCCCCCCTGTTTTTGAAGAGAAAATTAAAAAAATTAGTTAAAGGGTTCAAGCTTCCATTTTGCATTCCTTAAGAACCCTTTAAAAAACCTCATCAGGACCTGACTTATTTTCTTCAGTCGGTCTTCTGCTTCACAAATTTTTACTAGTGATGTGTGTTACAAATTTATCTTCTCTGATCCACTATAAAAATTAATTACCGGAATATTATTAGTTCTTTCCCGTGTAAAAAACCGAGGAAATAAATTATTTAAAAAACGGCCATTTATTCTCTTTGTCAGTAAGATGCCCTATTTTTTTAAGGGGACCTATTTTTATCTTGACTTTTTTTCTATATACCTGGAAAAAAAATTTTTGGGGTTTGTTTTTGAAACCCCAGCAACTTTATTTCATGTCCCTTTTAGTTTTCTTATCCCCCTTTTTAATGTCCTTAATGTCAAATACTGATTTATAAGATGACCCTCGCCTCTTTTTTACGCCTATAAAATTCCTTTTTTATGCCCTAGTAGATATTTAGCCCCTTTTATCCATTTTGGGTCATTTTTTTTGACTAAATTTTCCCTTTTAAGGGATAAAAAGTTCTTTGAGCCATGTATTTTGTTCAGAAAATGTCATATTGTAGCTCTCTTCGTTACCCCGTCAACAGTGATAAGTGTTCTCTAAGCCCCAAAA
>NC_069413.1:31963022-31978022 GCF_026875155.1 Cherax quadricarinatus
CAAAGAGGGGAAGTATGAGAGTATGTTTTACCAACGCTCTTATAGGGTGTGAAGCGGGGGTGATGAATTTTTCAGCGAGAGAAGGCTGGGGGCATGGAGATGTCGTGTCTGAGGGCAATGGTGGTTAATAAAATGCGAAATTCGTAGTTTGGAATTTAGGGGGAGGTGTGGGATTACCAAAACTGTTTCCGGGGGCTGGGGAAAGGCTTGTTGAGGGGGTTTCGGACAGTAGAGAGAATGGAGGAAACAGAAGACTTAAAGAGTGTATCATCTGTAGTGAAGGAAGGGGGGGGTGGGGGGTCGGCCTTGGAAGGGTTTGGGAGGGGGGGGGGTAAGGAGGTTTTGTGCGAGGGGCTTGGATTCCCAGCGGCATGCGTGAGGGGGGTTTGATAGGAGGAATGGAGACAAATGGTTTTTAATATTTGACGTGCTGTTGGGTGTGAGCAAAGTAACATTTATGAAGGGATTCGGGGGAAACCCGGCGGGCCGGACTTAGCCTGAGATGGGAGTACGTGCCTGCACTCTGAAGGGGGGTGTTATTTTTGCATTTAAAAACTGAAGGTAAAGCACCCTTCTGGCAAGACGGAGGGAGTGAATGATGGTGAAGTTTTTCTTTTTGGGGCCACCCTCCCTTGGGTGGGAATGGGCAAGGTGAAAAAAAAAAAAAAAAAAATTAATAATATATATTATATTAATATATAAAATATTTTATTTTAAATATATATATTTATATATATATAAAACACTATATATGTATTATATAAAAAAATATTATATTATAATATTTTTAATATATATATTAAATTATTATAATATTTTAAATATATAAATTACATGGATAAAAACATATTTTATCTTTAATAATATAAGTTAGCGAGTTAATCCGATTTTTAATCTTTGTGTGGGTAATTACGTACTGCTGAAGGGCATCGTTTTGAGGGTCTAGGGATGACAAACCCGGCAGAATTAAAAAAAGTCAGTAAGTATCTTTCCAGCGTGCAACACAGAAACGAGTTGTAGTATATTTACGTCACAAGTTCATGTTGTATGTTTACTTAAAAGAAAGGACTTCTGGAAAAAATCTAGTTTTAGGGTTTTTTGAAAAAAAGTCGAATGGGTAAAACCTTAAAAAATAATGTAATGTCGATCACAGGAAGACAATTACTAGTGACATACAAAATAACCCGCCATAAAGAGGAAGCTTACGACGATTTTCGGTCCGACTTGGACCTTTGCAAGTCCACAAACCCAAAGGGGGGGAGCGGGGACGGCTAATATATAGGCGGGAAGAGGTGGGGGTATAGTAGTAGAGTAGTATAGTAGTAGTGTGTACAGGAATTGTATAAAATTTAAAAATACTAGTGACATAAATTTTAAATGGCTCAAAAAGCTAAGGCTCTATAAATTTTAGTTAGTATAGAATATTATTTTTTTAAGGGTATGTGTACTCCAAATGAGTAAAAAGAAAATTTTTCATGTGAGTGAAGTACAAATCTTTGGCAGTTGTGAAATACTGCTGAGAAAAAATTTTACTTAAAATTTTGTTTTTTGTGTACAGATGTTTTTAAATGTGCACGTTGAGCTTTGTGCGTTTCAAGACTCAGGTGACTAGAAATTCCCAGAAGAAAAATTTGTATTAAAATACCTAAAATTGAAGTTTCAGGCACACAATTGACTCCTGAGAAGATTTAAATTTTGTATTATGTGTATTCTTCCAAAATTTCCGGTTTTATTTTTCCAGTATTTGCCCCAGATAAAGTGGGATGAGTTCGTGCTGCTTTGCTTCAGCGCGCTTCTGTAACGCAAAACTTGAAAAGGGTTTTTAAAAAATTTACAGTATCCCAAAGGGTCAATTTTGGGGTGAAGTCTTAGCTTTTTTAGGTTATTTGCGTTCTGCAAGCTATTAACACGTATTAAAATTCTGAACGAAACTTAAAATGAAGAAAAACAATCAAGGATTTACAAATTATTCTTTACCTTCACCTACTCATGTATGTTCGAAGTTACAGAATTTAAAGATTCAAATTGAGACAACAATTTTTTATGAAAATCATTTTTGAATAGATCAAACTGCCTGTGTACAATTAAGGGTTAAGGGGTAACAATCGAACCATAAAAGCAATTTTTTTGTGAAAAATAAAAAAATTTTTTTTTTGAGTTTTATACTAGTCACACTCAGAAACAGAAAAATGTGAAATCTATATAACACATTAAATTTTAAAACCAAAAAAAAAAAAAAAAAAAACCAAACCTAAATCACAATGCCTAAGACACTTGGATAACAGTTCCCCCGTCGTCTAACATTGAAACATATTTTCCCGGGTACTTGTCATGCTTCCAAAGTAACCCCAAAGAAAAAATGAATCCTCACAGAATAATCAAAAAAAATCTCAAAGTACGTGTCTTGCTTACAGTAGGGGAAAATTGTTCTTTGATAAATAGGAAAAAATATCAGCTGTTGCACTAGTGTAAAAAGGGGTGTATCACTCAATAATGCCCAAATGCATAAAACGTCACAGACCCCAGATTTATAACACTGACATCGAGGACATCACGTATGAAAGCCCCCCAGGGGTGTGATCACGTGGTTCTGAGCTTTAAATCATAAGTTACAAGTGTAGAGGGTAACAGGAGTAGGATGGGAAAAAATTAAAAACTAAAAAAGGGGGACACTACGCAGGCATGAAAATTTCCTGCAGGAGGTTCGGGGGGAAAGAGAATTTGGGTAGGAAAATCAGTAAACAAAATGATGGACTCTTGAAACAAAACCAAAGGAGGCAGGGGAAAAGGTTTGGTCCCCATTCAGCAGAAATATGGGAAGACCAGGCGAGCCCTTGGTTTCCCCCAAAGGGTGTGGGGAAAAAACAAATTGCGCTAGAGAATGGAAAAGGTACAAAAGGACCCGGGAAAAAAAAGAGTTTAGTGATAGAGCCAGAAACGAGTATCCACAGATAGGAGGGAGGTCCGCGACGTAAAAAACGACAAAAATTTTGCGAGTCAATTTTGACCCGAAGCTGTTGTAAGTCACATCGGGGGGAAGACAACGCAAGGACCAGGTTACAAGTGAGGAAAAAAGTGGGGACCCACAAGAAACGACAAGAGTAAAGGGGCTCACTAAAAATTTAAAGAAGTATTTACAGTGAGGAAAAGGGGCTCCGGGAATCAGAATAGGGGGGTAAAAACAAAGGGAATTCCCAAACAAGTGCTGGATAAAAACACACTACCGAAAAAAAGGTAAAGAACTGCAAAGTGGATTTTGATACCCAAAGGCGGGGGGACTGGCAATTCCCCCCGTACCCCCTTAGAGGGGGAGAGAAAGCTGTGTGTCCCACTAACAACGATTTAAACACATCCATTGAAACTGGACAACTACCGACGTATTGAAGAGGGGCAATGTAGCCCCCCTTTTTAAAGAAAGGAGAGGCCTAAACACAGACCAGTGTCGGACATTATATGCAAGTCGGGAGAATATTATCGGAGGTTCGGGGAACACCTAGAATGGAACACGCTTATAAACGACAACCCCCGGGAAAAAGGGGAAGGAAAATGTTTTTGTAAAAAAACCACTGATTTTTATGAAAAGGTAATGAAAGTAAGAAAGAGAGGGGGGGTGAGTAGATTGCATTTCTTGACTGGGAAGGCCTTGGGACACAGTTCCCCAAGATAAGCGCAAAAGCTAGAGGATCAGGACACATAACAGGAAGTGCACTGAAATGGATCAAGAATATCTGCAGGGAGGCAAAAACGAGTTATGGTCTAAAAGGGGTGTAAGTGGGCCCTGTAAAGGGGGGGTTCCACGGGGGTCTTTTGGGGGCCCAAATGCATTTTTGGTATATGGGAAAGACACGAGGGAAAAGGATGACTCAGAAGTGTCCCTTTTTTGCAGATGATGGAATTAATGAGGAAAATAAATGGGATGAGGATCAAGCAAGATAAAAAGAGCCCTGGACGGGCTGGAAGCTTGGTCCAGGAACTGGCTCCTCGATTTTTATCCCGCCAAAGCAAAGAAATGAAGATCGGGAAAGGCAAAGAAGACGCCATGACAGAGCATGGAAAGGGCCAAAGACTGAAAACCTCACTAAAGGAAAAAAGACGGGGGTGGTAAAATCCCGAGCACATCTCCTGAGGCCACATAAACCCGATAACTGCTGCACAAGGGGCCCGGGCAAACCTGAAATAGTGTTCTGATCCCTTTAGAAAGGAACTCAAGATTCTGTACACTTATATGTCAGGCCCCATAGCGGAGTACGCAGCACCACTTTAACCCCAAACCTGATAAAGTGTAAAGAAATTAGGAAAGTGCAAAGGTTTCACATGCTAGTTCCAGAGCAAAAGGGGAATGCCCTACAAAAAAAGGGTTAAAAGGGAAATCGGGCCTGCTTTGGAGGACAGGAGGGTTGGGGAAGATTTGAAACGATAAAAAATACTGTGAGGAATTGACAAGAGGGACAAAGACGGGATTTTCCAGAGAGGGGACACAGAAACAAAGGGTCACAACAAAAGTTAAAGTCTTAGATAGTAACCCAGCAAGGCGGTCTCGTATTCACTTGGGAAGAGTTCAGAGGGGGGGAAACCCCCGAATTCAATATATAAAAGAGTTATACATGAATGGTATTACTCCGACAAGATCAAAATTGACACATCAAATCTGGGTAATCGTAATGTAGATGTCTACATTGTAATACCCAGAGTTGCAGTGTTCTAATTTTATTTGTTTGGATTGTATACCATTCATGCACAACTTCCCAGACACGTAGCACAGGGGAATTTTGGGGTTCAGAGGCTTTTACACAACTTTTTTCATTTTACTAACCCCCCCTTGAAAAAGAACTATTTTCCACGGGGGAATCCGCCTAAAAGGGGCAATCCCTTCGTTCGACCCGTCCCATTTTCCCCAACGCCAGTATGTAAGGGGCCACCCTTTCTTCCCTGTGCCCCGATTTTTCAGATACGGTGCTCTTCACACCATCTTAAAGGGCTGAGGAACTGATTACCTCATCTTTGTATAAAATTCCTGTCTTCAAATTATGCCTAGAATTTGTTTAAATAAAGCCACTGGGGGGAAAACGTCTACATAAAGCACCCCGAGTTGCTAATTCTAATTTTCTAAAAAAATTAACAGTAAAGGTGAAAACAGCACGAGAAGGGAAAACGGGAAACCTTTTTAAAAGGAGGGCTACACATATTGAGGCGATTTCTGCATTTGGAATGATGGAACCCGTACTGCAAAATGAAAGGGGGCAACAGGAAGTATGTAGGAGCTCAGCTCAAAATTCGGGGGGGTTTCACAGTGGAGACGAGAGCTCCAGCAAAAAGAGGGAGTAGGGTGTGCCAACAAATGTTTAAACTGTAAAAACCGAGCAGGTGAAAAACTGCTAGGTGAACAAAATATTGAAGGCGGGGGGCCCAGATAACATCTCTCCAGAGGGGGTTTTGAAGAGGGAGCAGATGCACCATATGCCCTACAATAATCTTCAACAAAAAATCGAAACAGGGGAAGACTGGGTGTGCAAGACAGAAAACGTCACAAAAATTAAAAAAAGGGAAAAAAAACAGTGACATTAACTCAGACCTGTGTCGCTGACCTATGAAGGTGGTGGAACCCTAGAAAGAAATGGACTCATAAAAGTCAACCAGCAGGCTTCAGGGGAAAGGAAAAACCTGCATCACAAACCCACTGGAGTTCCGATTAGGTAAGAAGAAGACAGAAGAAGAGGGAGGGGGCTGCATTTCTGGCTTAAGAAGCTTTCCCCCGTTACCACACAAGAGACTGGTTTTAAAAGCAGAGGACAGGCAGATACAGGGAAATTGGGTTGAGATTTCCCTTTCGGGAAGGAAAAATAGGGTGTTGGTATGTGACGAGGTGTCAGAGTAGGTGAAAGTGTCCAGTGGGGTTCCATATGAGCAGTCCTGGTCCGATACTGTGTTTTTTTATGTAATGACGGACAAAGGATAGATCAGAGGCTCCCCTGTTCGAAGACGTGTTAAGCTCATGAAAAAAACAGATGGGATAGGGAAAACCTACAAAAAAATTTGGGGAAAGGGTGCAACCTTGCTGCAAAGTCTCTGGGGTTAAATTCATTTAAATGCAAAGTCACGAAATTTGGGAAGGATAAAGAAGACGGGACGAAGTCAAAGAATGCAAAACCCATTAAGGAAAAGATGCAGGGGGCTCTACCAAGCACTTTTGAGGTGCATACAACCAAAAAACTGGGGCAGCATATGGGCGCCCAGCAGTCCTAAAAACGTGTACGACATCTAAGTAAGGAATCATATGACATTGTACACCTGTACGTCAGGCCCCTATTGGGGTATGGGGAAACCGTAGAAGCCCCACCCGGGGAAGCACGTCAAGAAATTAGAGAAAGTGCAACGGTTTGCAAAAAGACTAGTCCCGGGGCAAATGGGAGGTTAAGAAAACTCAACCTGACGACACGGGGGGAACATGGGATGGGGGGACATGATAACGACATATAAAATACAAAGGAAAATTTTACAGGGGGGGGTAGCTCAGAATTTTCGAGATGGGACCCAGTAACAAAGGGTCACAGCTGGGAATTGAAAACAAGATGAACACAGGGATGTTGGAAGTATTTCTTCATCTACATTGGTCAGGAATGAACATTCTGAAGAAGATGTAGGGGAAAGGGAAGATCCTAAAAACTTTAGAAAAATTATGATAAAGCTCATAGAGCAGGGAAGAGAGTGGGAAGGGAGTGGCCCGGGAAGAGGGGGACCCAACATGAATCGCTCCTGCAACTACAATTTGGGGATTCAAATTAAGTAGGTACACTCATAAACCCTTCTCCAGAGAAAGAGGTTTTTTAGGGCCGGAAGGGGAAAAAGACTGGGAAGAAATGACGGGAATTTTACACCCAAATGAAAAAAGTTGTGGACAAAACACAGCATTGCCCTCCATCCAGAAAAAAAAAAAAATAAAACCCAGAAAAAAAACTCCAAATTTCATCAATATTACGACATTTGCTTTGCAAACTATAGGGTCTAAAACCGTCATCAAAAGACAAAATTCCTTACATCAAGGGGCGCTGAAAAAAGTAAAAACAAAGTTCGCAATTCCAGAGACCCACTAACGAAATAAAGGTCCCCGATTATAAACCCATTCAGATGTTACGACTAAACGATAACAAGGGGGGGTTGGCCTTTACGTCCAAGTCGCTCATTTTCTCAACTACAAAAACCTCAAATGATGTGTTGAAGTTTTGGCGGTAAGACAAAAGCCAAAACCTTTCATTTTGGGAATTACAAGCCTCCAAAACAACTTTCCCCGCAATTTCCGGGAGCAGCTTTTGAAAATTGACCACTGGGAAAAATTTCCCCCTCTGCCCCAAAAACTTGCTACCGGGAGATTTCAACTTGAGACATCTAACATGGGAGTGTAGCAAAATATTTTTGCAGAGACACCCGGATAGCTCAGATGAAAAAATTTACACACCACGAGCTATTAAATCTCTCAAAAAAATTCACCCTTAAACCAACAAATATTTGGCCCACAAGACTAGAATATACATGACCCTATCTTTACTAACAACGCATCTAAACGTAAAATTTCGTATCAGAGACAATACACCAATACAAAAATAGAGGTCAGGTATGTTGCACTGGGGTTGACCACAAATGTGATCAGTCATGAGGTGTTCAAAATTCAATCTCAATAACAAAAACAACAATGGGAACAAGTCAAAAATGCCTAAAGAAACAAGTGGGGAAATATCCTAAACAACACAGATCCGAAAATTCGCTTAGAAAAAATAAACTCTTTGGGGCTTGAGATCGCTCAAGGCACACCCATTAAAAAAAGAAGATTTTAAACAAACGAAGGGGAAAGTCCCAGGCTGGAGAGCGGGCCATTATATTGAAATAGGAAGGGAAGCGCTGGTCAAGAAAATTTCAAAATCGAAGTTTAAACAGGGAATTTTTTCAGGAGCAAAAAATCGCAGGGAAAAACAAAAGCCATAAAGGAAATTGAAAAAAAACAATCAAAATACTTTCCTCTCTTTTGCCAAAACAAGGAAAAAACAAAACCAGTATTTGGGCCCCTGCTTTAAAAAGAATGGGACATACACAGATGATAAAAAAGCAAAGGTGGATACGAAGTCCCAAAACGCTCGTGTTCAGCAGCCCCTGCCCAACTAAGGGGCGAAATCCAGATGAATTCTTTACGAACGAGACCAAAATTTTGTCAAAAAAAACTCAGACATTATCTTAAAAGCCAAAACTTGAAAGGCAAAAAACGACATCCCATGCACTCTGCCCAGGGCCCAGACTCATGGGAAATTTCCCTGTTTATCAAAAATGCAAGAAGCCCCTGTCACGTGCCCCAGCATTCTGTGGGGGACAGCTGGAACAGGGGGCATCCCACAATCAGTAAAAAAAAAGACTTACCAGTCTACAAAGGGGCAGTATAGCAATTGTAAAGCATACAGACCTACAGCACTAACATCCCACTCATAAAAATCTTTGAGAAGCAAACAAAACCCCCCAGATACCCCTTATTTTCACAACCCAGGCAAAAACGGTTTAAAGCAGGTAGCTCCGCCTGTCCCAGCACTGGACCACTAACAAGGTTCTGGACTGTAGAAAATAAACTTTTCAAAACTTTTGACAATGTGACCATGGTTAATAGGCACAAAAAACGTGATAAAGGAATAACAGAAAAATTGGTAGATGGATCATAACTTTGCAAAAAAGAACAAAGAGTAATAAAAAACAGATAATTTTGAGGCAGCTACGGTGAAAAGCTCTGTTTACAATGCACAGACTCACTCCATGCTATTCCTCTCTTATTCTAACATAGACAGAGATAAAGCCCCGCCCGTGTCTTCCTTTGCGGATGACACCCGGGTTGCCATGTCAGCGATCTCCCCAAAGACCCGCGAGACTCCCCAAACGGACATCAACCGATCTTCAATCCACTCAAAAAAATTTAAGTTCAATGAATAAAATTTCAACTACCAGATATAAAAAATTTGGGGAAAATTTAAAAATGTATGAGGATTACGACAAATTTTAATTACAATGAACGGAAAGAATGTGAAGACCGGGGTGATTTGTTTAAAAATTCGCATTCAAAGACCGAACGGCGTATCTAAAGCATCTTAGAAAATAGTAGGATGGATAATGAAACCTTCAAAACCAGGGACGCCAACCAATAATGATTCTTTCAAATGTTGTTCTCCGGCTGGAATACTCTGTACACAACTGCCCCTTCAAGGCAGGGGAAAAATTTCCGGCCCGGAAAATGTCAAAAAACTTTCCAGCACACAAAGTACGATAAGGAACCTAAATTATTGGGGAAAGGTTGAAGGTCCTTGATTTTTATTCCCCTTAAAAAGAGACACATGATAAAATACACTTGAAAATCCTAAAGGGTTTTTCGCCAAAATTTCCCCATGAAAATACTCTTGTGAAAGCAAAAGACTCGGTAGGACATGCAACATTCCCCGTGAAAAAAGGGGGGCCCAAGTACCTGAAATAAACAATAAGTGTGGGGGGGCCCAAAACTGTTCAACTGCCTCCCCGGGATCATAAGGGGAAACCAAAGACCCCTGGCGTTTCAAAAAGGCACTGGACAGGGGACCTAAAGTCGTACCCCACCAGACGAGCTGTGGTTGTCTGACTTTTCGGCAGTTAGCAGTACAACTGGTTGATCAGACCCTGATCCACCACAAATGGCTCAGACCGAGCACGGGGGCGTTGCCCCCCAAACCCTCTCCAGGGAAACCCAGGTAGTACCAAAAACGCTCACACACGCACACACACATACAGACACACACACACACACACACACACACACACCACAAAACACCTACAACACACACACACACACGCCACACACACACAACCACACACACACACACAACACACACACACACCACACATACCCCAACACCACGCACACCACCACACACACACACACACACACACACACACACACCCACACTTTTAACACACAAAAAACCACACAAACACACACCACAAACACGCACACCACACACCAACCACACCCCCCAAACCACAACCACACACACCCACACACACACACACAGAACTGCGGGAGCCAAGAGGGGAAATAGAAGAGAGCAACAAGCTGGTGGACACACTTGCTGGGGGGGCAAAAGAGCTCTTTCCCAACAGAGCAAAGTTGCTGGTTTAGGGGGGATTTAAACCAGGGGGAATGACGGGGAAAACTGAGCCACATGGAGTACCGAAACATGGGAGCCCGGTTTTGGACGTGGTGCGGGAAAACCTCATGCACCAACTGTTAAGGACACTCCAGAGTGAAAAAGGAGGATGAACCAGCAAGATTGGCCCTTGTTTTCACCCTGGGCAGCCAACATTGAGGACACAAGTATGAGGTCCCCTGGAGTAGCGCCCCACGGGTTTGGTTTTAAATACATAAAACTGCAAGTGGAGAGAATAACAGGAGTTGAATAAAAAGCCTGCAAAAAAGAGGGGACTAAAAGGGGTTTTGAAGAACTTCCTGGGGGGGCCCAGTGGAAAAAACTGCGGGAAAGCGTAAATGAAATGTGGAATATGAAACAACAAAATGCAAGGAGGAAAGGGAAAAATTTTTAAATTCCAAGGGCAAAAGAAAAAGGAAAAAGCCCGGAAGGCCCCGGACCCAGGGGAAAAAAAAGAAGTGCAAAGGGGAATAAAAAAAGACAGAAGGGGGAAAACCCACGAAAATGGGGAAAGTAGCCAACCGGGAATAGTTGACGGAAGGAACCCAACACAGTAGAAAATGGGGGGGGGGGGGGGGGGGGGGGGGGGGCCAGTAAAGACTGGGTGATAGATTAAGACAGAAGGGTGGAAAACTCACAGAAATGACGGGAGGATGTGAGGAGGAACAGGGATTTAAAGGGAATTTTTACAGTAGAGACAGGAAGGGCTGTGGGGACAGCACAGAAGGGAACATCAGAGGGAATTACCCAAGGTTTTGGATGACAAACGAACCAAATGGGAGGAGGTGAAAAAGCTCTAAGTGACCTTGAACCCCAAAGGGGATGGCCGGGCAAAATTCCCCTTGGGTCCTTAGAGAAGGAGCAGAGTGTGTGCGTGCCCCTAACCACAATCTTTAACACATCCTTTAAATGGGCAAAAACCTGAGAAATGGAAGAAGCTAATGTGTCCCCAATTTAAGAAAGGAAACAGAAACAGGCACTAAATACAGACCTGTTCTCTAATTATTTTGGCAAAGTCTGGAGAAGATTATAGGGGGGAGTGGCGAAAACCCCGGAAAGGAACAAATTATAAAAAAAACCAGCAGGGGTTTATGGGAAGGGAAATTTATCACAAACCCCCTGGGGTTTTTTACAAGGAACAGAATAAGACACGAGAGGAGGGGTGGGTAGATTGCTTTTCCCGGACGCGGAAGGGCCTTGACACAGTTCCCCAAGAGATTAGGCAGAAGCGGGGGCAGGCGCACGGGGGGCCAACGAGTCATGACGTGAAGAGGTATCAAATGGCGCCTGTTTCGAGCGGGGGCCCCCAGGGTCAGTTCTAGACCCTGCATTTTTGATATATGGAACGACATATGGAAGGGAAAAGACTCCCGAAAGTGTCCCTGTTCGCAGTGAGGAATTGATGAAAAATTAAATCGGACGAGGGGAGGGAGGACTGCAAAAGACCCGGACAGGGTGGACATGGGTCCAGTAAGGGGTTTTCGAAATTTAACCACCAAATGCAAATCATGAAGGTTGGGGGGGGGAAAGAAGACTGCAGACAGAGTATAGGCTAGGTGGGCAAAAACAGCCTCACTCAGGGAGAAAGACCCTTGGGGACATAACACCGAGCACACCACCGGGGGCACACATCAAAACCCCAAAAAACTGCTGCAGCAACGGGCGCCCGGGAAACCGAGAATAGCGTTCCGATACCTTAAAAAGGAACGTTCAGACACTGTACACTGTGATGTTAGGCCATATGGAGTACAGCACCATCGGAAACCCCACCCGGTCAAGCACGTCAAGAAAATTTTGAAAAGTACAAAAGGTTTTCAACAAGGCTAGTCCCCGAGCTCAAGGGAATTTCGCGAGGAAAGGTTAAGGGGAAACGGACTGACACCGGAGGCAAAGGCAGGGGGGACTGATAAGACAACAAAAATGCGGGGAAAAGACAAGGTGGGACAAAAAGGATTTTCCAAGAGGGAACGGGGAAAGGGGGCACAAGGGAAGCGAAGACCAAGATCACAGGGAGTTAGGAAGTATTCTTCAGCAAGAGTGTCAGAAGGGGGTAGTGAAGGGTGTGGAGGGAGGAACCTTACAATTTTAAAAAGAGGTAGAAAAAGGGGAGAGAAGGGGAGGAAAAAGGGGGGGTCGCCCCGCCCCCAATTTGGGGGTACAAAAAAACACACCCAACAACCACACAACACAAAAACCCCCCACACCAACACAACACCCCCAAAAAAAACAACAACCCAAAACCCAAAACACACCCAAAAAACACACACACATAACCAAAAAAAACCACAACACACACAACACCAAAAACAACCCCCCAAAAAACCCACAAAACAACCAAAAAACCCCAAAAAACAAACCCCACCAAACCCCAAAAAAAAAAAAACCCTCAAAACCAATGTGAGGAAAAAGATGAGGCCCGGAAGACTAATTGAGAAAAATTCATCGAGAAACCAGGAAAAAAAAGGGGGGGCCCCCGACCGGCCCCAAAAAACCGGAGCAACCCCCCCCAATGCAAAGCATGGGGGGAAGGGCAAAAAGGGAGCAGTATTTAGGGGTTTTAAACAAAAAAAAAGGGAAAAAAAACTTGGGGGAAATTAAAAACACCAGGCACATCCCCTAAGCCCCAAAAACAACCAAATAACGGGCTGCAGCATATGGGCGCCTAGAAAAACCTCAGAAAAACATTCCGACATCTTAATAAGGAATCATTCAGGACCCTGACACCGTGCTTTTAGGCCCCCATATTGGAGTATGCGGCACCAGTTTGGAACCCACACCTACCCCAAGCCCCGTGAAAAAAATTTTAAGAAAGGGGAAAGGGGGTTTGCCCCCAAACTATTTCCCAGAGCTAAGAGGTATGTCCAAACGGGGAAAGGGGTTTTAAGGGAAATCAACCTGACGACCCTGGGGGAAAAGGAGAGATAGGGGGACCAAAAATAACGACATAAAAAATTTACTGAGAGGAATTGACAAGGGGGAAAAGAAAAGGGATTTTCCCCAGAGATTGGCCCAAAAGTAAAAAGGGGGACACATTTTAAAGCTGAAGACCAGATGAATCACGGGGATTTTTAGGAAGAAATTTTTTCCCACCCAGAGTATCAGTAAGGGGAATAGGGGGAAAGCGAGTGGGGAGGCCGGGGTTTCCTTTAAACATAGTTTTAAAAGAAAGGGGTTTGAAAAAAGCTCACGGCTCGGGGAGTTTGCCCTAGTAACGATCATGAGAGGGGGGGCCGGGAGCCGGACTCGCCCCCCCAAACCCTAAACCCTATTAAAGTACAACTAGGTAGAACAACACAAAAAAATTACACACCCCAACACACATACACACACACACACAAAACCACCACACCAAAACAAAACACACACACACACACACACACAAAAAACACACACATACACACAACAAAACACACACACAACACACACAACACATCAAAGAGACATCCCCAGCCCAAATAGCACTCACAGAAACAAAACCACCAGAAAAATAACAGTTTCCCAATCTTTCCACCCCCGGATACAAACCTCGGGAAAAGGGAAGGGGGGAGGAGGGGGGGAAAAAGGGAGTTGAAACTGTTTTTTTAAAAAAACCAGGGGGTTTTTGAGAAAAGGGAAGGAATGGATGGCATGGGCAAAGGGGACACTTAGTAGGAACAATCCAGCCTGAGGGCATAAGGTGATAATTGCAGTAATGAAACAACCCACCAAAGAACTGCAGGGGCCCAAAAGGAAAAAAACGATAGAGCAACGGGCCCAATGATCGAAAACACTAGCCAAAGGGGGGCAGGAGAGCAACTTTGGGGGGAGCAAATTACTAGTTAGGGTGATTTCAATCACAAGGAGTTTAACTGAGAAAACCGGGAAAGCCCCCATGGGGCCCAAAAACATGGAAAAACCCCAAGATGATGGATGGGTACTGGAAAACCTCAGCATCAACATGTTAGAGACACTCCAGAGAGAGAGGAGAGGAGAACCAAAAGGGTTGGACCTTGTATTAAACCATGAGTAGTTCGGACATCGAGGGTATCATGTATAAAGGGGCCCCGGGAGCTAGGATCATGTGGTTCTTTTGCTTCGACAAAATAGTTAAGCCCAAGTGGAGAGAGAACGGAATAGGCCCCCGGGGAAAAGAAAAATACAAAAGGGGGAAATAACTCGGGGATTAGAACTTTCCCTTTAAGACATTTTAGTGGGAGAGGGAACTGACAGGGAAAAACCCGTACAAAAATATGGGCTATGTAGGGAAACAAAAAAGCAAAGGGGGCAGAGGGGAGGTTTGTTTCCCCAAGGGAAAAAAAAAATAAAGGGAAGAACCAAAAGATCCCTTGGTTCACCCCCAAAGGGGTAGGAGGCAAAAACTAGGTGTACTAAAGAATGGAAAAGGTACAGAAAGACAGAGAAACCCGGGAAAAAAAAGAAAACAGCCGAAGGCCCGAAACGATATCACAGATAAGAAGGGAGGCCAGAGCCCAAAAATGAAAATACATAGCATCAAAAGTAAAAACTGACCCGAAGCTGTTTACAGCCACATCGGAGGAAAACAACACCCAAAGGGCCGGAACAACTGAGGAAGGGTGATGGGGAAAATTTACAAAAACGACCCCCAGAGGTAGTCAGGAGCCAACCCCAAATTTAAAAAGGTATTTTTTACAGTGGAAACCAAAAGGACCCAAAAATCAGAACACGGGGGCAAAACCCCGCAAGTTCTAGATGAGGTTCATATAACCAAGGAGAGGTGAAGAAGCTGCTATCGAACTTGACACCTCAAAGGCGGTGGGACCAGACAAAAAATCTCTCC
>NC_069413.1:31983022-31989209 GCF_026875155.1 Cherax quadricarinatus
CGGGTTCCCGGGCGTAGGTTTTAGAGGTGAACATAAGAATTGCAGTTTTTTTCGCTGAGTCCCTTTCCTTTGTGAGAAAAAAAGCAAGTACACAAAAGTGAAATCTAGAAATCTAGTAAAATTTTTTAAAACCTTTCATTTACTTTATATATTATATTAATGCTCGTCAAGTCTATATTTATTTCGCTTTTATAGATCCATTATCAAAAAGTGAAACTTTTAAATTTCAAAAAATATTAAATTCCCCCATCCAGTCTGACTTTTAAATTTCTGTATTTAGATTTTTTGTTGCCTCCATAAATTTTTTTTTTTTCCAAAATTCAATTTAATACCAAGGGAGAGGAGTGATTGCTTTCCTTCTTTGTATGGAATTTGAAGTCTTGTCAAGTGCTGTATACCTCTCTGCTTAATAATTGTCTCTAAAATAAAACTTATTGGGTGATCATCAATGAAATGGATTATGTGTTATTTGCATTTAGATTTTTGGGCACATTTTTATGGATTCTGAATGGTGGGAAGATTGGGGTTTTTTGTCTCAGTGAGTTTTTTGTAACTGCTTATGCTGGGACGTCTCATTTATTCTTTCATGCCACACCTCACATATATTTGTTATTCCATCCGCTTTCGGATACCAAACCTTAATTCTCTAAAACTGTGGTCAGGGGGGAATGGTGGGGGTTTGGGGGCCGGGAACCTTGGTAGGGGCCTAGGGGGGGGGCAGTAGGGGTGGGGTTTGCGATGAGGGAGGGGGGGGGTAGAGGGGAACAGTGTGTGGGTTTTGGTTTTCATTGTTCAATTGCATTTGGTTGTCATGGGTTGGGTTCCCTCTGTGGGGGTTTCTAGGGAGGGTGTGTTTGCTCTTCCCCCTGGATTTGGGTTTTCCTGCTCATTGACGTTGTTGTGTGTGGTGTGTGTGTTGTGTGTGTGTGTGTGTGTGTGGTGTGTGTGGGTGTGTGTGTGTGGGGGGTGTGTGGTGTGTTTGTGTGTTTGGGGTCTGTGTGTGGTTGTCTGTGTGTGTGTGGTTTTTTTGTGTGTGTGTGTTTTTGTGGTGTGTGTCTGTGTGTGTGTGTGTCTGTGTGTGTGTACTCACCTATTTGTGGTTGCGGGGGTCGAGTCTTAGCCCCCGGGCCCCCCCCTCTTCCCCGGGTTGCTACGGGCCCCTCTTCCCCGCTCCATGATTTTTATAAAACCTCGTCTTAAAACGTGAAATGGTTCCTGCCTCCATACTCATTTTCTAGGCATTCCACTGCCTTACAATCAAAGACTGAAGAAATACTTCCTAAATCTCTCGCCCATTTGTGTCTTCAACTTCCAATTGTGGCCTCTTTTTTCTGTGTCCCCTCCCTGGAACACCTTCTTTGTCCACCTTGTAAATTTCCCACCAGTATTTTATATGCCCGTTATCATATCTCCCCTGACCCCCTGTCCTCCGTGTCGTCAGGCCGTTTTTTCCCTTTAATCTTTCTTCATAAGACTTGCCTTACTCGGGAAACAAACCCTTTGTGGAAAACCCCTTTGTTTTTTCTCTATTTCTTGCGTGCTTTATAAAGTGCGGGTTCCAAACGGGTGCTGCAACTCCAGTATGGGCCGACAACACGGTGTACAGTTTTTAAACGTTCCTTACTAAGGTATGGGAATGCTGTTCTCAGGTTTGCCAGGCCCCTATGCTGCAGCATTTATCTGATTGATGTTTTTCCGGGACATGTTGGGTGTTATACTCACCCCAAGATTTTTTCTCCTTGAGTGAGGTTTGCGGGGTTTTTTGGCCACCTAGCCAACTCTTCTGGGGTCTTCTGTGCCCTTCCCTATCTTCATGACTTTGCATTTGGCAGGATTAAATTCAGAACCTTTGCTGGACCAGTTTCCGTCTGTCCAGGTCTCTTTGAAGTCTTGCCGGGCTTCATCGATTTAAAATTCTCCTTTTAACTTCACATCATCTCAAACGGGGACATTTTCTGGCTAACCCTTCCATCTGTCGTTAAAACATAACCAAAAATACACTGGTCCAGGACCGCCCCCTGGGGGACCCCGCTCGTCACAGTGCCCCGTGAACATCATTACGTACCATGACTCGTTGTTGCCTCCCTGTCAGGTACTCTCTGACCATTGCGTGCCCTTCCTGTTATATCGCCTGATGCTCTGCTTCTGAAACAATCTCTTGTGAGGAACTGTGTCAAAGGCCTTCTTGCAGTCCAAGAAGATGCAATAAACCCACCCCTCTCTCTGGGTTCTTCTGTTATTTTATCAAAAAACTCCAAAAGGTTGTGACACAGGATTTGCCTTCCAGAATCCGGCGGTTGGCATTTAACTTTTTCCTTTCCGGGTGCTCCCCCAAAACTCTCCTCCTATAATCTTCCCCAAAATTTTGCATACAACACGTCAATCCAGTCTAAGTTTATGCCTCTTTTTCGTCTTTTTTTTAAAAAGGGGAAACTACATTTGCCACTTCCATACCCAGGATTCCCCCTTTTTTCCAGGATTTGTTGAAGATTGTGGGGTGTGTGTGTGTATTTGTGTGTGTGTGGTGTGTGTGTGTGTTGTGGTATGTGTGGGGTGTGGTGTGGTGGTGTGTGTGTGTGTGGTTGTTTTTGGGTTGTATGTTGTGGTGGGTGTGTGGTGTGGTGTGTGTGTTGTGTGTGTTTTGGTGTGTGGGGGTGGTGTGTGTGTATGTGTGTGTGGTGTGTGTGGTGGTGTGGTGGTGTTTGTGTGTTGTGTGTGTGTTTGGGTGTGTGTGTGGGGTGTGTGTGTGTGTGTTAGTGTGTGTGTGTTGTGGTGGTGTGTGTATTGTGTGTGTGTGGTGGTGTGTGTGTGTGTTGTTTGTGTGGGGGTGTGTGTGTGTGTGTGTGTGTGTGTGGTGTGGTGTATTTGTGTGTTGTGTGTGTGTGTGTGTGTGTGTTGTGTGTTGTGTGTGTGTGGTGTTGTGTGTGTGTGTGTGGTGTGTGTGGTGTGTGTGTGTGTATGGTGTTGTTGTGTGGTGAAGCGATGGTTTCCCTGTCAGATACTTATATTTTCTTGGATTCATTCCTCTTTGTCAAATCGGGGCCCCCATGTTTTGTTTTTTTTTCGAAATGGGGGATATTTGCCCAATTCGTGTGTGGTGTTTTTCATTGTCTTGGAATATATATAAAATACTGAAGATGAAATGATATTGAAGGACCCTTTAAGAAAGATGAAATAGTGAAAAAATGAAAAATTTTAAGAACCCAGGAAAATCAAGATTTTTTATGAGTCGCTTGTGAAAATGAATTTTTAAATAGAAATAATTATTAACAAACGAATAATTCTCTCTCAAATGTAGACAAACACTTCTATCGTCTTACATAATAAAAAAAAAAATTATTAGCCCCCAAATGAAAAATAAAAACTTTTTGGGCATGATGAAAAAAACGTCATCTGGGAATCTTGGGGCTCTTGAAAAAAAATTTTTAGTGATGGTTTCGTGTCGGGTAATATACTTTTTTTTTTCCATTTACTACAAAATTGTGAAGTAGTGTGTTTGTGAAGGTTTATGTTGTGAGTTGGAAAGTCTTGAGAGTAAACATGTGTGAAGTAAAAAAAATGCTCTTGAGATGTGCGTGACTTTGTGTCGTGGGGTTCGTGGAACAAACAGATAATGATTAGGATTGTAGACATTGTTGTATGGTGTAATTTAATAGGGTACAATATGTTTTGCCATCCAGCCTTCTTGTTTTGCTTCAGAATCTTTAAAATTTTTACACCAACTCCAAGGCTGAGGACCTCAGTGTTGTATATAGTTTTTGTCTTTAATTCATGTCCTTTAATATGTAATGATAAAACCATGGGGGCGAAAAAGTCTACAAAAAGATACCCAAAGTTTTCACTGGTCTGTTTTCAAGATACAATATGCATTTTTTGGCATTTATTGGACAAATTTTGTCTGCCAGGGACTTTTTTCATCCTTGATGGATGAACAAACTCATACAACTTTAACCATCCCTGATGGGTAATACGCCATGGTAACTTTTTTATTCCCCGAAGATTGATAAATCCTGATGACAAAAAATCTTCTCATAAAAGCCAGATTTTTCTTTTTGTCTTATTCCAGGTCGTATATTTTGCCCTGACATACATTTGTGTGCACAAATGTATATCAAGAACGAATGTGTTGTGTATTGTAAGTTTTATATATGGAAAAGCGTAAATGAGGAGAAAAAATGTGGATGTGTAGGCCCGGGTCTTTGCTTCAGTGAAAATACAAACTATTTTTAGCAAAAAAAAAACTATTTAACGGCACGCTGTTTTCACGGAGGGAACAAATAATTTAAAAAAACGGACCAAAAACCCCCCTACAATAAAACGTTCAATATAAACTTACTTTCATAATTAAAAAAAACTGAGAATATAATTTACTATTGATTATTTAGCAAAAGAAAGGTGAAAAGAGGGTGAAGTGTGCGAAAAAGGGGGGCAGATGAAAAAGTGGGGGAGGCATGGCAAAATTTTTTTTAAAAAAAAGAGAAAAAATTTTTTAGAAAACAAGTTAAGAAAACCTAAAACGAAAGGATTTGTCATTAAAAACGAGTAGTGGGTTAGTAGATGGGGAAACTGAGGTATGGGTAGAGCGGGAATATTTTGAGGGAAATTTTAAAAGTCGAGAAAAAAGGGAAGCGGTAATTTCAGCACGGTCAGGGAGGTTAACATTTTTAGGAGTGAAGAAACAAATGTGAGTGGGGGGAGGTGGTGAAAGATTACTTAAATGAAAAGGGGTAAAGCAGCTGGAACTACGAGATCATGACAAAATTTAAAAGCAGGGGGGGGTTAGTGTTGGAGTGGTTGAATTTTTGTTTAATAAATGTATGAAAGAGGGGGAAGGTACCTAGGAATTGGGGGGAAAAGCATGTATAGTTCATTTTTAAAAGGGAAGGGGGCAAAAAAGATTTAAAAATTTTAGGGGAATAACTTTACTGATATACAAGGTAAAGTGTACGGTAGGGTCAAATTTTTGAAAGAGTTAAGGTAAGACAGAATGTAGGGTTGCGGGTACAAGGGGGCTTCAGATGGGAGGGGATTTTGATCAAGTGTTTAACTGAAGCATGATAGAACAGTATTTTAAAATAACATATTTTAAAAAAGATAGGGAAATTTTTATTTTCATTTATAGATTTGAAAAGGGATTGATCGGTGGGCAGGGGGGCAATGTGGCAGATGTTGCAAGTATATGGGAAAAGTGGTAATTACTAAAGCTGTAAAGAGTTTTTATAGGATAGGAGGGTCAGGGTTTAAGGGGTGTAGGAGAGAGGGAACTACTTCCCGGGAAAAAAGGTCTTAGACAGGGGTTGTAATGTCACCATGGGTTTTTTAATATATTATAGTGGGATGAAAAAGAAGTAAATGCTAGGGTGTTCGGGGGAGGGGGGATTAAATTAGGGGAACAAATACAAATGGAAGTGAACAGTTACTGTTTTTTCTGATATGCTGGCTTATGGGAAATTCTAAAAAAAGTTGCAAAGTTTTGGCAGTTTGGGAGAATGTGTAAAGGTAGAAAGTTGAAATGAACATAGAAAAGATAAGGGACCAGGGATCAAATAATTTTGATAAAGAAAAACTGGCTATCACATTGGAGAGAGGGGGTATGGAAGAAGTGAATGCTTTGATATTTGGAGTTTACTTTTCAGCAGATGGGTTTTTTGAAGGATAGGTTAACCATAGAATTGATGAAGGAAAAAAAAAGGGGTGGTGCTTAAAATATCTGTAAAAAAAAACGTTATCATTTTGGGGAACGAAGGGGAAAGTAGAAAGCATATGGGACCAAAACACTCTTTTAGGGTGTGAAGCTTGGGGGTAAATCGCAGCGAGGAGGCGGCTGGGGCAGTGGAGATATCCTGTCTAAAGGCAATGTGTGGGGTAAATATTATGCAGAGAATTCGGGGTGGGAAATTAGGAGGAGGGGGGAGTTACTAAAATATTAGTCAGAGGGCTGAAGAGAGGTTGTTGAGGAGGTTTGGTCATTTAGAGAGAAGGATCAAAGTAGAATACTTGGAGACGAAAAAATCTTTTGGGGAAGGAAGGAGGAGTAGGGGTTTCCTAGAAAAAAATGGAGGGAGGGGGGAAAGGGGTTTTGGGGCGAGGGGCTCGTCAGCGTGTTAGATAGGAGTAAATGGAGACGAATGATTTCTGGGGGTTTTACGACGTTGGAGTGGACAGGGTATATTTTGTGAAGGGGGTT
>NC_069413.1:31989709-32014412 GCF_026875155.1 Cherax quadricarinatus
CCCTTTCCCCCAATTTCTCCCTTCCCACTTTCCGGGGTCTGCCTTGGCAACCAGTTCTCCTTCTCCCAAAGGGTCGCGTCGATATTCACCCCCCTTCCACATTCCCCAAGTGCTTGCCTTTCCCGGCCCCATGTGCCCCAGGAGTCCTCCGTGTCCCCTCAGTGTTCCCCCTTTCCCCCACTTTCCAGGGTTCCCTTAGCAACCAGTATCTCCTTCTTTCCAGGAGTCCGCCTCAGATATTCTCCCTTCTTCCCATTTCCCCCAAGGTGCCTCGCCTTTCCCAGGCCCTGTGCCCGGGGAGTCCATCCGTGCCCCCTGGGATTTTCCCCCTCAACATTTTCCCCAGGGTCTGCCTTAGCAACCAGTACCCCTTCTTTCCCGGAGTCCCCCCTCAGTACCCCCCCCCCTTCCCCATTTCCCCCAAGGGCTCTCCCCTTTTTCCCAGTTGGTAGGGAGCCCATCCTTTGTCCCCTCAGATTTCTCCTTTCCCCCCCCATTTCCCCAGGGTCGTCTTAGCAACCATATCTTTTTTTTTTCCGGGCCGCCTAGATTTCCCCTCCCCACTTCCCCACTTCCCAAGGGTGCTCTCACCTTTCCAAGGTCCGTTGCGGGAGTCATCCGTGCCCTCGTGTTCCCCTTCCCCCCTTTCCAGGGTCTCCCTTTTGCAACATACTCCTTTTTCCCCAGGAGCCCCGCCTCGATATTCCCCCCCCCTTCCCCATTTCCCCCAGGGTGCTTGCCTTTCCCAGGTCCAGTGTCATGGGTAAATCCGTGTCCCCTCAGATGTTCCCCCTTCCCTTTTCCAGGGTCTGCCTTAGAAACCCATTTCTCCTTTTTTTCCCGGGATCCCCCTCAGATTTTCCCCCCCCCCCTTCCCCCCACTTTCCCCAAGGTGCCTCCCCTTTTCCCCAGGCCCATGTGCCCATGAGAAATTTCCGGCCCCTCAGATTTTCCCCTTCCTCTTTTTCCCAGGGTTGCCTTACCCCCCTTTACCCCTTCTTTCCGGGAGTCCGCCTAGGATATTCCCCCCCCCCCTTCCCCCACTTCCCAAGGTGCCTCGCCTTTCCCGGTCCATGTGTCCAGGAGTCCACCGTGCCCCCACAGAGTTCTCCCTTCCCCACTTTCCCGGGGGTCGCCTTAGCAACCAGTATTCCTCCTTCCCGGGACCCCCACGATTTCCCCCCTTCCCCATTTCCCAAGGTCTCTCCCCCTTTTCCCAGGTCCATGTGCCCGGGAGTCCATCGTGCCCCCTAGTGTTCTCCTTCCCCCTTTCCCCAGGGCTCCCTTAGCAACCAGTTCCCCCTTCTTTCCAGGAGTCCGCCTCAGATATTCACCCCCCCTTCCCCCCTTCCGCGGGGTGCTCTCGTTTTTCCCGGGCCATGTGCCCGGGGAGCCCTCCGTGCCCCCTCAGTTTTTTTCCCCCTTCCCCACTTCCCGGGTTGCCTTAACAGTATCCCCTTCTTTCCCAGGGTCCGCTCAAATTTTCCCCTCCCCCCCTTCCCATTTCCCCCAAAGGGTGCTCTCCCCTTTTCCCCGGGGTCATGGTCCAGGAGTCAATCCGTGCCCCCACAGATGTTCCCCCGTCTCCGTTTTCCCCAGGGTCTGCCTTAGAAACCCAGTATCTCCCCTTTCCCAGGAGTCACCTCAGATTTTCCCCCCCCCCCCCACTCCCCAGGGTGCTCTCCCCTTTCCAGGCCATGTGCCCGGGGAGTCCATCCGTGCCCCCTCAAACGTTCCCCCTTTTCCCCACTTTCCGGGGTCTGCCTTAGCAACCGTTGTCCTTTTTCCCCGGGAGTCCGCTTCAAAATTTTCCCCCCCTCCCCCTTCCCCCTTCCCCAAAGGTGCTTCCCCCTTTTCCCCAGGTCCAGTGCCCGGGGAGTCCATCCGTGTCCCCTCACATGTTCTCCTTCCCCCACTTTCCCGGGTTTTCTGCCTTAGCAACCAGTTCTCCTTTTTCCCGGGAGTCCCCCTGATTTTCCCCCACCCCCTTTCCCCCACTCCCAAAAGGTGCTTCCCCTTTCCCAGGTCCAGTGTCCGGGGCCATCCCTGCCCTTTAGATGTTCCCCCTTCCCCACTTTCCCCAGGGTCTGTTTGGAACCTACTCCTTCCCCCCTGGAGTCCGCCTGGGAATTCCCCCCCCCTTCCCCACTTCTCCAAGGGCTCTCCCCTTCCCCGGTCCATTTGTCCGGGAGTCCGTCCGTGTCCCTCAGATGTTCCCCCTTCCCCCATTTTCCGGGTCCCCTTAGAAAACCAGTATTTTCCCCCTTTTCCCCCGGAGTCCGCCTCAGATTTTCTCTCCCTTTTCCCCCCTTCCCCAAGGTCTCTCGCCTTTTCCCAGGTCCAGTGCGGGGAGTCCATGCGGTCCCCTCAGATTTTCCCCCTTCCCCCTTTTTCCCCGGGGTCTGCCTTAAAAACCAGTATCTCCTTTCCCAGGATCCGCTCAAACCCCCCCCCCACTTCCCCACTTCCCCAAGGTCTCTCGGTTTTTCCCGGCCCATGTGCCGGGAGTCCACCCGTGCCCCCTCAGATGTTCTCCTTCCCCTTTTCCCAGGGTCTGCCTTAGAAAAGGAAACTCCTTTTTTCCCCAGGAGTCCGCCTAAGATAATTCCCCCCCCCCTTCCCCATTCCCCCAAGGTGCTCTCGCCTTTCCCAGGTCCATGTGCCCGGGAGTCATCCGGCCCCCTCAGATGTTCCCCCCTTCCCCCATTTCCCCCAAGGGTCTGCCTTGAAACCCAGTAGTCCTTCTTTCCCAGGAGTCCCCTCAGAATTCCCCCCCCCCCCCTTCCCCACCTCCCAAGGGTGCTCTGCCTTTCCAGGTCCTGTGCCCGGGATCCATCCGTGTCCCCCCGATTTTTCCCCCCTTCCCCATTTTCCCCGGGGTCCCCTTAGAAACCCAGTATGCCCTTCTTTCCCAGGAGGTCCGCCTCAGATTTTCCCCCCCTCCCCCTTCCCCCCACTTCCCCAAAGGTGTCTCCTTTTCCCAGGTCCATTTTCCCCAGGAGTCCATCCTGTCCCCCACATTTTTCCCCCTTACCCACTTTCCAAGGGTCTGCCTTAGCAACCAGTATCCCTTTTTCCCCCAGGAGTCCGCCTCAGATTTTTTCCCACCTCCTTCCCCACTTCCTAAGGTGCTCTCGCCTTTCCCAGGTCCATTGTCCGGGAGTCCACCCGTGCCCTTTCAGATTTTCCCCCCTTCCCCCCCACTTTCCCCAGGGTCTCCTTTGAACCAGTATCCCTTCTTTCCTGGAGTCCGCCTGGTTTTTCCCTCCCCCCCTTCCCCCATTCTCCAAGGTTTTCACCTTCCCCAGGCCATGTGCGGAGTCACCGGTCCCCTCAGATGTTCTCCCTTCTCCACTTTCCCAGGGTCTGCCTTAGCAACCAGTATCTCCTTCTTTCCCAAGAGTCCGCCTCAGATATTCCCCCACCTTCCCCACTTCCCCAAGGTGCTCTCGCCTTTCCCAGGTCCATGTGTCCAGGAGTCCATCCGTGTCCCCTCAGATGTTCTCCCTTCCCCACTTTCCCAGGGTCTGCCTTAGCAACCAGTATCTCCTTCTTTCCCAGGAGTCCGCCTCAGATTTCCCCCCCTTCCCCACTTCCCCAAGGTGCTCTCGCCTTTCCCAGGTCCATGTGTCCGGGAGTCCATCCGTGTCCCCTCAAATGTTCTCCCTTCCCCACTTTCCAGGCGTCTGCTTAGGCAAACCAGTATCTTTTCTTTCCCAGGAGACGCCTCGATATTCACCCCCCCCCCTTCCCACTTCCCCAGGAGCTCTCGCCTTTCCAGGTCATGTGTCCGGGGAGTCCATCCGTGTCCCCTCAGATGTTCTCCCTTCCCCACTCTCCATGGGTGTGCCTTAGCAACCAGTATGTCCTTCTTTCCCAGGAGTCCACCTCAGATATTCCTCCCTTCCCCACTTCCCCAAGGTGCTCTCGCCTTTCCCTGGTCCAGGTGTCAGGAGTCCATCCGTTGTCCCCTCAATGTTCTCCCTTCCACCACTTTCCCAGGGTCTGCCTTAGCAACCAGTATCTCCTTTCCCAGGAGTCCACCTCAGATATTCCTCCCTTCCCCACTTCACCAGGTGCTCTCGCCTTTCCCAGAGTCCATGTGTCCGGGAGTCCAATTCCGTGTCCCTAGTTGTTCTCCCTTCCCCACTTTCCCAGGGTCTGCCTTAGGCAAACCAGTACTCTTCTTTTCAGAGTCCGCCTCAGATATTCCCCCCCCTTCCCCACTTCCCCAGGGTGCATCTGCCTTTCCAGGTCCATGTTGTCAGGGTCATCCGTGTCCCCTTCAGTTGTTCTCCTTCCCCACTTCCCAGGGTCTGCTTAGCAAACCAGTATCGCCTTCTTTCCACAGGAGTCCGCCTCAGATATTCAACCCCCCCCTTCCCCACTTCCCCAAGTGCTCTTCGCCGTTCCCAGGTCCATGTGGTCCAGGAGTCCATCCGTGTCCCCTCAGATGTTCTCCTTCCCCACTTTCCCCAGGGTCATTGCCTTAGCAACCAGTATACTTCATTCTTTCCCAGGAGTCCGCCTCAGATTTTCCCCCCCTTCCCACTCTCCCAAGGTGCTCTCGCCTTTTTCCTAGGTCCATGTGTCCGGAGTCATCCCGTGTCCCCTCAAATGTTCTCCCTTCCCCACTTTCCAGGGTCATGCCTTAGCAACCGTTCTTCTTCTTTACCAGGATCCGCCTCAGATATTCACCCCCCCCCCCCTTTCCCCACTTCCCCCAAGGTGCTCTCGCCTTTCCCAGGTCCTGTGTTCCAGGAGTCCATCAGTGTCCCCTCACATGTTCTCCCTTCCCCACTTTCCAGGGTCTGTCCTTAGCAACCAGTATCTCCTTTCCCAGGAGGACCACCTCAGGGATTTCCTCCCCTTCCCCACTTCCCCAAGGTGCTCTTCGCCTTTCCCAGGTCCATGATGTCCGGGGTCCATCCGTGTCCCTCAGATTTCTCCCTTCCCACTTTCCAGGGTCTGCCTTAGCAACCAGTATCTCCTTCTTTCTCAGGAGTCCGCCTCAGATATTCCCCCCCCTTCCCCACTTCCCAGGGTGCTCTCTCCATTCCCCGGTACCATGCTGTCCAGGAGTCCATCCGTGTCCCTCAGATGCGTTCTCCCTTTCCCCACTTTCCCAGGGTCTTGCTCTTAGCAACCAGTTTCTCCTTTCTTCCCAGGAGTCGCCTCAGATATTCACCCCCCTTCCCCACTTCCAAGGTTCTCTCGCCTTTCCCAGGTCCATGTGTCCAGGAGGTCCATCCGTGTCCTCAGATGTTCTCCCTTCCCCACTTTCCCAGGGTTTGCCTTAGCCAAACCAGTATCTCCTTCTTCCCAGGAGTCCGCCTCAGATTTCCCCCCTTTCCCCCACTTCCCAAGGTGCTCTCGCCTTTCCCAGAGTGGGTCATGTGTCCGGGAGTCCATCCGTGATTGTCCTCAAAATGTTCTTCCTTTCCCCACTTTCCAGGGTCTGCCTTAGCAACCAGGTTATCTTCTCTTTACCAGGAGTTCCCCCCTCAGATATTCACCCCCCCCTTCTCCCCACTTCCCCAAGGTGCTTCGCCTTTCCCAGGTCCATGTGTCCGGGAGTCCATCGTGTCCCTCAGATGTTCTCCCTTCCCCAACTCTCCATGCGTAGTGTGCCTTAGCAACCAGTATGTCTTCTTTTCCCTGAGTCGCCTCAGATATTCCCCCCCCTTCCCACTTCCCAAGGTGCTCTCGCCTTTCCCAGGTCATGGCTCCAGGTGTCATCCGTGTCCCCCTCACATGTTCTCCCTTCTCCCACTTTTCCAGGGTCTGCTTAGCAACAGTATCTCCTTTCCCAAGAGTCCACCTCAGTATTCCTCCGCTTCCCCAATTCCCCAAGGTGCTTCGCCCTTCCCAGGTTCCTATGTGTCAGGGCGTCCATCCGTATGATCCCCTCAGATGTTCTCCTTCCCCACTTTCCCAGGGTCTGCCTTAGCAACCAAGTATCCTCCTTCTTTCCAGGAAGTCCGCCCCCCCTCAGATATCCCCCCCCCTTCCCCATTCCCCTGGGTTCTCTCGCCTTTCACCAGGTCCATGTGTCCTAGGAGTCCATCGTGTCCCTCAGTTGTTCTCCCTTCCCTCTTTCCCAGGTTGCCTTAGCAACCAGTATCTCCTTCTTTCCCAGGTAGTCGCCTCAGATTTCCCCCACATTCCCCACTTCCCCAAGGAGTGCTCTCGCCTTTCTCCCAGGTCCATGTGTCCGGGGAGAGTCCATCCGTGTCCCTCAGATGTTCTTCTTCCCACTTTTCCAGGGTCTTGCACTTTGCAACCAGTATCTTCTTCTTTCAGGAGTCGCCTCAGATATTCACCCCCCCCCCTTTCCCCACTTCCCAAGGTGCTCTCGCCTTTCCCAGGTCCATGTGTCCGGGAGGTCCATCCGTGTCCCTCAGATATTCTCCCTTTCCCCACTTTCCAGGGTCTTGCCCTTAGCAACAGTATGTCCTTCTTCCAAGGGTCCGCCTCAGATATTCCCCCCTCCCCCTTCCCCACTCCCCAAGGTCGCTCTCGCCTTTCCCAGGTCCCATGTGTCCAGGAGTCCATCCGTGTCCCTCAGGATGTTCTCCATTCTCCACTTTCCAGGGTCTGCCGTAGCAACCAGTATCTCCTTCTTTCCCAGAAAGTCCCACTCAGATATTCCCCCCCCCCCTTACCAAGGTGCTTTCGCCTTTCCCAGGTCCATGTGTCGAGGAGTCCATCCGTTGTCCCCTCAGATTTTCTCCTTTCCCCACTTCCCAAGGTCTGCCTTAGCAACCAGTATCTCCTCTCTTTCCCAGGTCCAGGAGTCAGAAGTCTTTCTGGTCCGGGGGGGGGGGGGCCTCCAGATATTCCCCATTCCCACTTCCCCAAGGTATCCTTGCCTTTCCCAGGTCATGTGTCAGGAATCCATCCGTGGGCCCCCGATGTCTCCCCTTCCTCAACTTCCCTTTAGGGTATCTTCCAGCCTCAGGCCTTCCCGGTTTGGATTTCCCTCCGTTGATCTAGCAGATGAGAACGAGGCCTTTGTTTAGCTGGTTACGGTAGAGACTGTCCAGGTAGGTGGAATTACAGGAGGGGACACACAGAAATCTGCAGTCCTGTAAATACACCCACCAAGGGGACAGTTCTAGACCGTTAAGTCAGCCAGACGCAGCCAAAGCTACGTCAGTTTGGCCACCGTTTTGGCCACCAAGGGCTGGTCACTCAGTGAAAATTTTGGATAGTTCTAATTTATATTATACATTTTTCTGCCATTAAATATAAGATTTTTTTACTTGTAATTAGCAGTTCAAGTGTGTTTGTGAATGTTTTTTGAGTGTGTTTATGAGTGCTCGTTTTGTTAGTGTGTTTGTCCACCTCACGAGAACTGTAATAGTTTAGAACTTCTTATTTTCTTTGGTTATTATCCTATATATTCGCAAGACGCGCAGTGAGTTACAGCGCCGCGCACTCCGCGCACTATTGAAATATATAACTTTGTCTGACTTTTAGGTATCTGGGTAATTTTACGCATAGATGGTTACTTGCATGATATTTGTGTAACTATTTATGTATATCTGTACCTAATAAACTTACACACACTCTTATTTTCAACTCTCATTTGCCATTTTGTGAACGGCAGCCTGCGTGGTCACCATCATTCTTTACACGCACAAAACAAGCACTGCCGCACACACAAAATATAAAAAACACTCATCAACCTTCTTACCACTATTATGAATGCAATCACAACGTCGCGCGCACACACACACACACACACACAAACACACACACAACACACCACACACATTTATATATTATATATATATATATATATATATATAATATATATAGTATAATATATTTATATATTTTATATATATATTACATACTTATATATATATATATATATGTTGTGTGTGTGTGTGTGTGTGTGTGTGTGTGTGTAGTGTGTGTGTGGGATAAGTTCTTTATGAATCCTGTATTTCCTACATCTTCACAACAGTGTCTCCCACTTAAACAATTTTTTACAGTTGTATATATGACTGTGTCCAGCAGTTGTTAAACTGTACCAGAACAATCACTGGGACAAAAGCTGTTCATTATTTTTTGTTTTGTTTACAATTATTGTTTATATTTTGCTGTCCAGTATGGCGACTCTGTCTTCCCACCAAGAATAAATCCTGCTACAAAAATGTCATAAGTTTCCTTTTTTGTGTGCAGTTGTCTTTTTATATATATGCAAGTCACTGAAATGTCCACAAGTAAACACGCAAGTACACAAAGTACACACACACACACACACACATACACAACACCACATCACACACACACACAACAAATCACACACACACACCAAACACACACACAGACACACACACACACACACACACACACACACACACACACACACACAATTCGCTTCGTTCCACTGTGGATAATATACATGGAGAGGAATTTCGGGAGTAAACGCTCCCGAGGCCCCGTTGGACCAGACCTCTAGAATATATATAAACACAATTTGCCGCACACGTATAATATTAATATCCAAACCCCTGTGTCACTCACAGGTGAGCAAACATTCTCATTGCAACATAGGTGTACTTTTTCACACAGACATCATCAGACCACACCTCTCCTTTATGTGTATTGCGCTATAGTATATTAGAGTGTAAGATCTGAGGGACCAGCTGGTTCACCGGAGTGACTATTAAAAATTCGAGATAATTACCGCCTACTTGACTAACAATAAGTTATGATCTATGGTTTGCGTGTTTTGTGATTTGCAGTAATGATTTGTGATTTAGAGTAATGTACTGTGATTTTGCAAGTGTTTTTTGTGATGTGTAGTGATATGTGATTTCCGTTTGTATTTAAATGATATTATTATTTAATAGAATTTTGAATATTCGGGATGTAGGAATGCTGGTTACATTAGTATTTTTAGATATCCTTAATGATAAATTGAAGATATAAGGGAATGTAACAGTTGAGAGAGTCTTGTACTGGATATAGCAAGAAAACATTCTTGTGAATTATTACATAATTTTTATTTTTTTCCGTCTCACTTCTCTCAACTTCACTATATGAGAAATAATATCACAAACACAATAAAAAAGGAAGAAAATAAGACTGTACAAAACTGGGAGAGTCAACCTCTCGACAAAAAGTGATTGTTGATGTGATGTTTCACAACTGGCCAGTACAACTCTGTCTATGTAGATGTTGATGTTACAAACCTGGCCAGTACAACTCTGTCTTAATTGTGATGTTGATGTTACACCTGGCCTAGTACCAACACTGTCTTAATGTTGATGTTGATGTTTTCACCGGCCAGTACACTCTGTCTTATGTTGATGTTGATGTTACAACTTGCCAGTACACTCTGTCTTATGTTGATGTTGATGTTACAACTGGCCAGTACAATCGTCCTTAAATGGTTGATGTTGAATGTTACACACATGGCCAGTACACTCTGTCTTTAATGTCTTCACATTATGCTGTTTTATGTTTTATGTTATCTTGCTTACTCTTCCCTTCTTTTATTGTATTGTTCTTGTATGTTTTGTGTGAGGATTTATGTACTGCATGTACTGTTCTGCTGTTTGTTACTGTATTTTTCTTATGTGTTACAGTTTTGTTATTGTGTGTTACTGTCACTGTACAGTTTTGGGTTGTTCTATTGTTATTATGAGGTACTTTATCTAGACAGTTCTTCATTATTTATTTTTTGTGTTTTCCGTCACTGATCAATCACAATCTTGAATATTCATTCCTTGTATAATCAACAGGCAATACACAAACACTAATATTTATGTGTTAGTACGAGTTCCTTGCATGTTACAGTAGTAATTTTCCTGTGTATTTAAGTTACGTCCACTGTTAACATAAGACATACTGAAAGGAGGACCCCCCCACACTGCAGGAGGACTGTTGCCCATAATAGGAGGTCCTTTACATTATCCACTAACAAAGCATTTGCCCAACCCAATTTTCAATGCTACCCAAGAACATAAGCTCTGATGTGAATGTTCCCCACTCAAATCCAACCCTCCCACTCATGTACTTATCCAACCTAAATTTGAACTACCAAAGTCCTAGCCTCAATAACCCAACTAGTATAGACTGTTCCACTCATCTACTACCCTATTTCAAAAACCTACTTTCCATATGTCCTTTCTAAATCTATAACTTATCTAATTTAAATCATTACTGCGGGTTCTCTCTTGGAGAGACATCTCAAGACCTTAATAATATCCCCCTTTATTAATACAGCTATCTTCCACTTAATACACTTCGATAAGGTCTCCCCCATTCTTCATTCTTCAGTCTAACAAGTAATGTACTTAAGAGTCTTCAATCTTTCTTTCATAAGGAAGATTTCTTATATATGCTATGTATTAATTTTAGTCATCCTACGCTGAATGTTTTCTAACGAATTTTTTGCCCATTCTGTAATATGGAGACCAGAACTGGCTGCATAATCTAAGGTGAGGGGGGGGGGGGCCTACTAATGATGTATAAAGCGCAATATGACCTCGCGACTTCTGTTGCTTACACTTCTTCGATATTAAATCCCCAGTAATCTATTTGCCTTATTACGTACGCTTATGCATTGATGTTCTGTTTTAAGTGAGTTGTGCTCATCATAACCTCCAAGTTCTTTTCGCAATCTGTATGGCTAAGTTCTACATCATTTAACTTATAAGTGCTAGGGTTTGGACATTCCCAAAGTCAGAACCTTGCATTTATTACATTGACTGCATCTGCCACTTTTCTGGACCAAGGATAGAGTTTGTTTAAATCCTCCTGAAGTTCCATAAAATCTACGTTTGATTCAATTATCCTACCTTATCTTTGTGTCATCGGCGAATTTGCTCATTTCACTAGTTATTCACTCATCAAGGTCATTGATATATATTATAAACAAAAACGGGCCCAAGACTGACCCTGTTGGAACGCCACTCTGTTATAGATCCCACTCGGATATAACTCCCCATTTATGGACACTCTGTGGCTTCCTGTCAATGTGCATGACTCGATCACGATAGCTCTTTTTCCCCAATGCCATGAGCTGCCACTTTCTTTAACAGTCTATGGTGCGGAAATCTATCAAAAGCCTACTAAATCTAAGTAAATAATATCAAAATTCTTTATCGTGGTCAACAGCCTCAAAAGCTTACTGAAGAAAGTTAATAAATTAGTTAGACAAGACCGCCTCTTGTTGAATCCATGCTGAGTATCATTAATAAGCTATGCTTATCGAGATGGTTCTTATATTCAGCTATAATTGACTCTAGTAAATTGCCTACAATTGAGGTCAGGCTTTATTGGGCGGTTAATTTGACGTAAGACTTTTTCACTGTTTAAAAATAGGAATTACATTAGCATCTTCCACATATCAGACACTACATGTTTGAGAGATAAATTAAAAATATAGTTAATGGTTCAGAGAGTTTCCTTTTGCATTGCTTGCGTGTTGCCGTACTGTTTTTCTGCATTACTTTACTTGTTCTTGTATACTGACATGGCTTGCATGTGTTGCTGAGGTGAGGTTAGGAAGCTTTCCACATTATTATTACATCAAGCACTTCAGGCTTTCCCAATGTACCTCACACAGTGTCATCCACACTAATTATCATATCACCCCAAGCAATGATTTCCACGACTCAACATTCCCTAACACATTCACTTGACATCTAGCATCCTACAATTTGCATCAGGATTCATTTTCAGTGTTATTACTTTTAGACTGCATTTAGTGCAGTCTTTACTTGAACACTACAAAGTACTGTCCTGCACATACAGTGAAAAAGTTAGCGGTTTGAGTTTAGCTGAGCTAATTTTTTAGTTAGGAGGATTAGCGGTTAGCCGAAGCTAACTTTTTGGTTAGCTGTGCCCACCGTGTTTTTAAGTTTAAACGAAGGGAGATCAAGATCGAACATTCCAAACATTTTAAATTTACTTTTTCAAATTTTCCGTTATTGCTTGAGAAACACTTATTCGTTTGGCTTCAAAATTTTTCAGTGCTTGATGTGTTGTATCCCGGGCAAGTTCTTGGGACTATTTGCCTGCCATATATGCAAGAATACAACTCCCATTCCAAATTTTCGTTCTGTGTGAAAACTGTTAAAGGCTCCTCTCATCGACATTGAAATTTTACTGTGTATCCTACTAAAACAGTTGGTAGTGGTATATTTTAATGTGAATGGATAGCTGCTGTACCACAATATTCTTTCAAAATGGGTTTAGAATTACTTTACATTATTACCATTCTTTTCCATGACACTACCATAATATTTAAAGGGGCGTGTGGACCTGTAAGCAGCGGAATGGCCTCGGTCAGGACGCACCAAAAGCTCCAACAGGGGTCATCATCGAAGACCCGCGTCAGGAAAACACTTGTCCTGTTTCATGGACGAAACCTTACCTAACCTAACCCATGACAATGGGAGGGGTTCTTAACCAAACTGGACTCGTCTTACTTTTTCTTGATTGGAATTTAAAATTGCCTACTATTCCTGAGGGCGCGTAAGCATTGTTCTTGACTTACATGTAGAAATTAGAAAGGCATCATCAATCTTCTGTGCGATCTTTAAACTTTTAGTCTGATGGGTTTCCTCAAGAGGAGCAATATGTTGAGGTAGGTTAGTAGAACTGAGGTTTCAAGCGTTAGTAAAATGTGGTTTAAGGTTAGTAGAATAGAGGTTAAGGTTAGTAGAACTGAGGGTTAGGTTAGTAGAATGAGGTTAAGGTAGTTAGAAACTGAGGTTAAGGTTAGTACAAGTTTCCGATTTTATTATAAAATTAGTTTGTGACAGATAATTTACTTTTTCGGTTCCCCTAATGTAAATTAATATTATGTACTTTTATATATGGCTTTAAACTGCCTGTGACGGAAGAATGTCGTTCAAAATAACGCTAAACTAATGCGTATAAATGTACGTAAACAATACATATATTGTGTATGTTTGTGCGCTTGTTAGTTTTCAATGTCATATGAAAATGACCAATAAATAAATAAAAATGAAAACAGTGTAATATTTAATACAGTTTTGATGGAGGTGGAAAAGTTTCTTCAACACTTGGACATTCAATCTACATAAATAAACATATACAAATACTTTTAAACTGATAAAATACGGCAAGAAAATCTCGTACTTAGACTAATTCTCTGTATTATAAAAGGATTTCCAAATATTTACGTTAATTGCCTCTCGGAGGTGGCGGAACTGATGAGGAAGCTTGGTGGCGTCTAGCTGACCTACGGGTCGCGGCTGTCTGGTGGATTGTAATTACTGGACGGCAGGTGTTCTGTGTGTGTCACCTCCAGTAATCTCACCCACCTGGACAGTCTCTACCGTAGACCAGCTAGAACAAGACCAAGTTTCCATGCACGAGGTCACTGAGGTGGCAACGCTGACTCTGGGGAGTGGGAAGGAGTCCCACCTGAGGTTGATCATAAGTGGACTCCTGGAGACACTGATCCGGGTGAAAAGAGGCGCCGTGACTCTGGGGAAGTGGGGGAGGGAGTCACTCAGGTGACACAAGTAGACTCCTGGACACACTGATCGGGGAGGAAGGCCCGCCGACCTTAGGTTAAGTGGGTAACGGAAGGACATCGGAGAAGCGAGCGGATGATTCCTGGATTCATAAAACTTGGGGAAGGTTGTGGTTGAGGTGCCTTGTGTTAATGGGGATGATGGAGACATCGGGAGCGAAGCGGCCGGCATGGATTCCTGGATACATGAAACCTTGGGAAGGCATGAATACATGCAGTGAGCGCTGACCTTGGTAAGTGGGGAAGGGAGATATCCGGCACGTTATAGACGGAATGGAGTCCTGGATACATGATCTGGGGAAGGCAATGAATACATGCAGTTGAGGCTGACCTTGTGTAAGTGGGAGGAGAGGACATCCGGATGCGAGCGGATGGATTTCTGGATAACATGAAACCTGGGAAGGTGATATAGAATACATGAAGTTGAGGTGACCTTGGGTAAGTGGGAAGGAGGAGGACATCGGCGGTAGGAAACGGGATGGATTCCTGGATACATGATCTTAAGGAAAGCAAGAATACCGCTGACTCAGAGGAAGTGGGGAAGGGGAAGTCCAATCACGGTGACACAAAGCAGACTCCTGGAGACATCCTATCCGGGGAAGGCACCGCCGACGACCTTAGGTAAGTGCGGGGGGAAAGACATTCCGGGAGCGAACGGATGGATTCCTGGATTTCATGAATTGGGGAAGTTGTGATTGAGGCTGACCTTGGGTAAGTGGGGGAGGGGAGACATCCGGGAGCCGAACGGATGGATTCCTGGACACTGAACCTGGGGAAGCTGAGGCTGAAGGCAGGAGAGAGAAGAGAGCGAGTGGGGAGGCTGACCTTAGGGGAACTCGAGAAAAGGGGAGACATCCGGGGGCCCACGGATGGATTCTGGACACATGAACATAGGGAAGGCGAGGTGGGGGGGACCTTAAAGACGAACACTGGCCTCCACGTGGCAAGGTCTGGTAACTCTCTGAGGCTGACAGTGGTCGCAAATAATTTTATTGTTATTATTATTAATTACTATTCATGATTTGGATTCAAAAGCGTCGACCTCAACAGTAGCTACTGTGGTCTTATTCCCAATCCAGCCTCCCTGACAGTAGCCACGGTGCGTTATTCCCACTCCAGCCTCCCTGACAGTAGCCACGGTGATGTTATTAGCCTACTCCAGTCCAGCCTCCTGACAGTAGCCCGGTGAGTTATTCCACTCCAGCTCCTGACAGTAGCCACGGTGGCGTTATTCCCACTCCAGCTCCTGACAGTAGCCACGGTGATGTTTCCCACTCCAGCCTCCGTGACATTTCCCTTGGTGGTGTTATTCCCCCTTTCCAGTTTCTTTGACATTTTCCCAACGGGGGATTTTTTTTCCACTCCAGTTTCCTGCAGAAAAACCAAAGGTGATTTTATTCCCTCCTCCCCCCCTTTTGTACCCAAAGGGGTGGGGTTACCCCCATTCCAGTCCCCCTTTGGACAGTTGGGGTTTGAGGGTTTTTCCCCCACCCCGGGCCTTTTGACATTCCCAGGGTGGTTTTTATGAGTTGTTCTTTCTGTGTTTTTTTGCTTACTTTTGTTTTTGTATCTTCTGGTTACTGTACGATCTTCTGTGTTCGAAATGGTTTTTTGTGTTACTGTATGATTTGTGTTATACTTTTACTGATTTTCTGTGTTTATTTGACTGATTTTTGTGTTACTGTACTGATCTTCGGGGGTTTGTATGATTTTTCTGTGTTACTGTACGGGTTTCTTTTGTGTTACTTGCGGGTTCTTCTGTGTTACTATTTTACTAAACCCTATGTGTTACTGAAATGGTTTCTGGGTTATGTGTATGATCTTCTGTGTACTGTACTTTATGATTTCTTTGTTTCTGAAACGGTTTTTTTGTGGTTACTGTATGATCTTGTCTTCTACTGTACTGATTTCTGGGGTTTATGTACTGAAAGGATCTTTTGTGTTATTTATGTTTTTTGTTTTAACGGTTATGTGTGTTTTACTGTGCTTTTTTTTTTCTTGTATGTTACTGTTTGTTTTGGGGTTACTTTACTGTGAAATGTGTTGAAGATTGAGACATCTATTTTAACTTCGTCGTTATAATATTTTGATTGGAATTAGAAATATTTTAAGTAAAAGGACCCCTTTGAATAATGTGCTTTTTATTGTGGAAATTTTTTACTGGGGAATTTTTTATTGTGAATTTATTGTTTCGTTCCCCAGGAGCTTTGTCAAGCCGTTTCAAACAGTACAGGACACAGTGGTATATATAGGTTTAGAGTGGGGTTTTGGATTTTGGGTTTGATATTTGTAGTAGTAATATACTAGGGTTAAAACAATTAACGAAAATTGCTTTTATATCATTTACTCATGTGCAATTTAATTGTTTTACACTAGTATTGCCCTCCTCTAACCCTTGTTTTCCCTCTGTGTGGGGTATGTTTGTAACGGCTTGACAAAGCTCCCTTTGGTGGGACCTACGGAAAAAAATTCGATGTTTCCGGGATTAAAATATGGATAAAGGGTTTTTACTTTTAAATGTGGGTTTCACGTTTAAAAAATTATGTTTTTCCCCTGATTAAAAACTCCTGGATAAATGGTCTTCCCTTTCTACATTCCCGGGATTCCCCCCCCCCCCCAAAAAATTCTGATGTTTGATGAGTCATGGATAAAGGGTTTCTTTTATATCGGGTTTTTTTACAAAATGTTCCCGGAAAAAGTTTTACCCAAATTTTTTTTAATTTTTTTTTTAAAGAGGAATCAAATTTTTTACGTTTTTCAGTTATAGTTTTTTTTTACACAAAATTTTATTTCGTTTACCCCTTCTAAAGTTCGTCTAACATCTTAAAAGTTTTTAACCCGAAAACCCCGTTTTTACACTTTCTTATAATTCTCCTCACCCCTTCACTTACACAGTCTTTATTTTAACCCCTTTTGATGTCAGCTATTGATGTTCGTGACCTTCGTATTCCGTTCCCTGGTGCTCCCTCACTGTGTTTCACTTACAATCATTTTTGCTCTACTTTCACTTTCACCTCTTGTATTTATTTTCACGTAATACTCATATTACCTCTGTTTTTTTTATTTTGTGTGTTTTTGCAATTTCACCTTTCACAACCCGCAATAGGAGAGAGGAGTTACGACGGCGTTTTAGTCCAATTTGGGGCCCATTTACAAAGTCAGGGGATTTTGTAAAGGGTTTCAATGGCCCCAAAAAGTGGTGGAAAGTGTCCCCCCTATGTGCGAGTTATTTGTGTATTGTTCCGCCCACGGATTGTACTTATTTTCTTTTCCCTTCCCCAAAAAACTTCCCCTATCACCCCCCTTTTGCTACGTTAAGTGTTCAGTGTTCTTCCCCTTAAATTTCCACTGATTTCAATTAAACTTTGTTGTTCATGTCCCGTATAAAAAGTTTTCTTAAATTTTTTTTTTGGTCACTAGTTGTTCTTGTTTTTTTTTACATTTTTTTGTTTAACCTTAAGATTAATTTTTTGCTTTCATTTACACTTTAAAAGGGTCCTTTAATTGTATCTGTCGTTCTGGAAAATGACTGTCCAACCATCCACGGGTGGGGGTTTGAACCCCCGTCAGAGGTCGCAAAACTCCAAACCGAGCGTTTGCCCCTGGTCGGGCTAAAAGAGTCTGTTGGAGTTTTGAGACTCTCCCATTTGGGGTTTTAACCCCCCTGGTTGGTTTTTTACAAACCTGCCATTCGTTTCGTGAGTCAAAAAACTGTTGAACGGCGATGATGAAAGTGTTCCCAGATTTGGTCCCCATACCCTTCGAAAAAAACAGCGATGGGTAAAGGAATTTTTTTTACAAAGAAGGGTAAAAAGGGGGCAGAACGTTAGGAAAGAATGCTGGATTTGGAACATATTCTTATAATGGGAAAGGGGGGACTAACGAAAATTTCATATCGTAGGTGTAAATCATACTCAAAGAAATTCTCCAGAGATTCGGTGCTGTTGGACCATATTCATATTGTCTACCATGTCACATTCAGGAAAATGAAGATCAACAGAAGCAGAAACAAAGACGTTGATGCAATGACAAGTAGTGAGTAAAGAATATGACTCTTATAAACAACTGAAGTAAATGTGTATTGAGAAATATAGGAGTGTAGCAGATAGCTGAGACTGTGTGATAAATCCCAGTATAAAACTGAATCACAATGATACCTGTGGAGTATTTAGTGTCATGGATCAACCTACCGGACATCACTAAAGGTATATATGAGTTTGAAAACCTTTAATAACCAGGAAGGCTGCTATCCTGACAGTGAGGTCTACTGGAGTTTACCTGGAGAGAGTTCCGGAGGTCAACGCCCCCGCGGCCCGGTCTGTGACCGGGCCGCGATAACCTTGACAAGCTCATATCAAGTTAACTTCTTCCTTTTTTTTTGTAAGAAGTTGTTGATGCACTGATACAGAGTTCTGTTTTTTTCTTCTTATTTACAACTTGCATATTTACCAAAAGATAATTAAAAGCTTAGAAGAGTAGAAGTTTTTAAGGAAGATTTACAGTCAGTTAGTTAGTTTAATATGTTTATTATGCACCCCATACCCATCCTGTGGGCGGTAGTCAAAAGATTACAGAGGTACATAATTGGTCCAGGGACTGGACTCCAAAGTTTTGATAGCTGAGCAAGTTACAAAGGTAATGAACTAGATCTGGTCATAATCATGACCAAGTTACAAAGGTAATGAGCTCCAGGTAGAGCTGGTCACACTCATGAATAATTGCAAAGGTAATGAATCATAAACACATTAATCATGAGAATTTACAAAGGTAATGAGCTCCAGGAAGAGCTGGTCACAATCATGAAAAGTTTCAAAGGTAATGAATGAAAAAACACGTTTTCATGATTACAATCATAGACAAATTACAGAGTAAGAGCAGTAAACAAAATAGCAGGGAATTATCATTGCCCCAAAAAACAGTTTTGTGGGGCCCTGTCTCCCTGGGTAAAAAAGCCTTGCAAAAGCAGCAATTTCCCCGGGGATCTGTGTTTGCCGAGCCCCATGACCCCCCCCAAGGGTCCAAGAACCCAGTGACCGTTGCAGCCCGATGAGAGCCCCCCTAGGGACAGTAGCGCCCTGGTGGCGAAAATTTGATTAAAAGACCCCAGGCCCTCGTGGCACGGATGTTGAAGCTTGAGGAACGGTACACAACCCTGTGGCACCCCTGAAGTGCCGCGGTCGAACCCACGATGTTTTCCCTGTGGGGAAGTTCCTGTGAGCCCGGACCCCCTGCAGTCCCATCGCTGACTCGGGGTTGGGGGGAAAAGTCCCCTTCTGATGGGGGGCGCTGGGATTTGGGTGGGTGAGGGGGGGAGACGCGCAGGTGTTGAGGCGTTATAAAAGGGTATGTTTACCACACCCCCTCCCCCCCCCAGCGAGGGGGGGGAGGCGTACTGGCCCTGACTCGAAACAAAAATCTTAAAAATGACAACATTAACTATTTCGTGAAACGAGCATGGGTGTCCGTTCGTGCTCTGGTATTTCTAAGCATTCCACTGAGTTCTGTTAAGTAGGGCCCTGGTCGTCTTTGACCAGGAGCTACCCTTGAAAACCCGCACTACCCCGTACACAACTCCCGTGTCGGCCATGTTGAGCCCTGCTGTTACAGTCAGTGAGGGAGCTTTTGTTGTTTTGTAGTAAAGCCACTAGGACAAAAAAAATTTTTGTGGTAGAAAGTGTATACAAAAAAAAATAGTCTTTAAAAAAAAAGAAAAGACACCCTCACCTCCCTTTCGGGGGCTGTGGGGCAAATTTTGTAATCGTTTATTTCCGTCGATTTTCTCCAGTTTTGGTGACAAGAAAAAAAGTTTTCCCCACTCTTTTTTGAAAATTTTAAAAATATACTCAAACAAAAATGAAAAAAAGATGATTTACTGAAAATCCCCTGTGGGTTTGATGTCATTTTATTTTGGGGTACTAAGGTTTTTTGGAATTTGGGGTGCCGAGGAACAATGCTAATACTAATTTGATTTTTATTTTTCCCTTAAATACTTATGTTTTCACAAAAAAAAAAAGTTTTTAGTTTCTGGAAATTGAAAAAAAAATCTGCCTTTTTCCCCCCAAAAAACCCCCCGAAGTATTTGAATTTTCCCAAAACTCAACGGTCAAAAAAAAGGAAATATTATTTTTATCTGTAAATTTTATTCCATTTAATTTAAAGTAATAAAGGAAACCCACTTCGAATTATAGGTGAAAAAAGTTATTCGAGTATCGGGGGGAACCCCGGCCCGGGCCCCCCGTCTAAAAAAAAAAAAAAAAAAATCGCGAAAATCGCGTTTGTTTGGGTGTATTTCTTAGTAAATGATGTTTAGTGCTTTAAACCCTTAAAACCCCGTTTTCTTTTATTTAGAGACGACAGGGAAACCCAGTTCACTTTTATATCAAATTTTTTTCCCGTTTAGTAAGTAATTTTTTTCAGGTATAACAATAAGTTATAAAATTTTCATTTAGCGCATATGTGTAGGAAACCTGGGATAACCAAAAAAAAGTCGACAGAGTGATTATTTCCATTGGGGTCCTTTTACCTTTTATTATAGAAAAGGTTTAATATTTTCTTATTGTTTACAATGAAGAAAACTCTTATTACATACTAAAAAAGATATTATTTACACGGGGGTCTTAAGACTATTACAATACGAGGGGGTCATTAAAGGGAAAAAGGGTAAAATTTACACGTATGTTAGCAAAAAAATAGAAAATATTCCCCCCCCTTTTTGCCATTCATCAAAACCCCTTTTGGCACTCTTCTTGAAGGTTCCGCTATGCTGGTTTGACATGTGCGGGTAGTTTTTCCTTCCCTTTTTTGTGTACAATAAAAGGTTTTAAACCCGGCCCACTGATGTGGGTCTACAATTGTGCCTTTTTCCCCCCCTAGTTCTATGATTGTTTGGCCACCCTTTGAAAAATTTGAAGAAGATATTCTGGCATTGTTTTGAGAAATTTTTATAAAATGATTTAGTTAGTTGTTTTACTCTGTCTTACATTCGATACCCAATGCTGTATTTATCGGGCCCTACAGTTCTTTTGGGCCCCAGCCCCGGATGAATTTCGATTTTGTTCTGGGTGTTTTGCAGTTATCTTTCATTTTTTTTGTAAGGGGAGAGTACAAAAAGAGCGCTTTAATCCTATGGCTTGTTAAGGTAGACTAATTTGGGAGTCAGTAGGTAGCACTTGTTGTTTACGGAACTTCGTCTGGTTTCGCTTTCTTTATACAGTTTCCCTATAAATTTTCCCTGTGCATGGGAAAAAGGGGATTCCCAAATTTTCTGATGAAACCAAAAGTGAGGGGCCCCCCCCATTACATTGAACATTAAAATTATTTCCCCTTCTATTTTATTTTTGTGCCAAAAGAAAATGGTTCATTTTTCCCTGGTGTAATGATAGTTTGTGTTACAAACCCATTTGCTGCGGGACTCCAGTTCCCCAGTGTTAAGACATTAGCAATATCTTTGGGTCTTTCTGACACAAAAGGCTTGTATTGCATCAGTAGGTTTTTCACTTGCACTGATAGGCTATCATTGACATAACATAAGAATAAAAAGGGACCAGAATATTTTGGGGGGAACTCCACATGTTATGGCAGGGGTTTGTTTTCCTTTTTGTTGATTTTGAATTTGCTTTTGCTAAGGAGGACTTAAACAGTCAACAGAACTATACCGTAGTTTAAAGTTTATTACAAAATATATTGGGGTTTGAAGTATCGGGGCCCTTTTGCAGGTCTAGGTTACTCCCTATTGGGTTTCCCCCTTTGCATTTCGTTCTAGGTATCCATCGATTAATAAGGGAGGTGTGGGTTTGAGTGGATTTCTTAAAAACCCCTTTTAGCTTGGAGAATGTTGTGTATTAAAAGGGCTTAACTATTGAGTACACCCCTCTCTGAAATTTTAGATTTATCTGAGTATACTAAGGCCTTAGTGCTTAATCGCCTTTCTTTTTTTTGAAGATAGGGGTAAAATCTGGCTCCTTGAACCTCGGTATGTATTAGTGGTGTTTATAGATTTTTTATGTGGAATAGGGATTGACAGTTCGAAACACCATCTTTTGGGAATTAGACGGGGTTATGGGCCTGTGCTCTTAGTTTGGGGTTTTAACTGTTAGTTCTTTTTGAATTAAAGTCATGAGATACACTTATGTTGAAACTGTTTGGGGGGTTTCCCCTTTTTTGGTATAGTATGTTTGAAATTATCGAGTCTGTGTTAAAAAGGGATTTGATGCAGTGGTAGTTTATTCTAGTGATGATGCAAACGAAAGTGTGTTGATTTTAAAACAATTTCCAAACCTTTGAGTTTTGTGGATATCATTATCGTATGAGTATTGTTAGACTAATTTTCTGGTTATGGTTACCCAATGTTTTTGTTGTTTCCCGGTTTCTGGGGTTTTGTTATATCTTCAATTTTTGGCAGTAGGCTTTGCCCTTTTCTCCTTTTATAAGTCTCTGTACTCTGTTCCCCCACCCTTTTGGGAAATTTATTAGTGCTGCAATATCCTGTTGTTTGCTTTTTAACTTTTTAGCAGTGGTCTCTGAATTTCATAATTTTCAATTTCGTTAGATCCGGGTTCAGTTTTTGTTTAAACCTAAAACCCCTTTAACTGGTGCTATTATCAAAGGGTGGTAGTGAACTTGTTTTGAATTTCTCCCAGGGATGTTTGTCCGTTTTCAAATTGTTATCTTGTCCCGTCACTTGGTAGCCCTTTTTCCCGGTTTCTTTATGAGTTTCTAGTTTACCCCATTTTTATTTCCTGTGTAGGCCTTCCTTCCCCGTTATTTTCCTGGTGCGTAAATGATGAAATGATCACTAAGACCTGTGGTTTAAAGACGCCTGACGATAAAGTTTTAGCCGGTTACAAAGTATGTGGTCAATTAGGGTGGTGAGAATGTGGATGGGTTGGAGTATTAATAGTTGAGTGTAATATTTAATCCCGAATTTGCTTATATTTTGCATAGCCCCTTTTTTTGTGCTGAAAACGATATGAAGTCGCCCCGTATTATTGTTGCAATTGTTTTTTAATCGGGAAAAATCGGAAAAGTCTTCTAAGAATGGTCCCGGGGAGGGGCGGTAATGTTCCTACTAAGATGGGTTTGGTTTAGGAAGCAGCACTTCAAACATAGAATCCCAGTTTTTGTTTTTTAAATAGGTTTGGGTTGTAAAAATAAGTCATTTCTAATGTGCAATATCCACCCCCCTTTCGTTCCCATTAAACGTTTTATATTGTAACCATCTATTTTTACCTCGTTCAGTCACGTATATCCAACAGATTCAGAGATGGGTTTTAACTGCCGCCCTAATTTTTTTAGTAGAAATTAAATTTTGAATTTGGGAAGTGATCTTGCATTTCTTTTAAATGAAGGCCTGTTTATAAAAAAAATCATAATATCAATTATGGCAAATGGGTCATTTTTTATTACAAAATTTGGTAAACAATGTAAAACTGTAAAGGGTAACTGTGCCAAAAAGGGATTTTTTACCACAAAATGAATTCTGGCACCCTTTTGCTATTAATTTTAAAACATCCCTCATGTACCCCCCCTTTCCATTTTTCATAAAGGGGCTTTTTGTTTTTATGGTACTTTGTAAGTGTATGCACCTGTGGTGTGTTTTAGATAAAAATGGTGTATTGTTACATTGACTATGTATGCCCTTTAAAATGGGTTAAGGTTTCATTCCCAGCTGCTAGCCGCATTTTGCCGTCATTTATCTGTTGTTTTGCTTGACAAAAAGTTTTAGGTCCCGGATTAATTTGGATTCACCATTAAGAGCGTCAATAAGAGCTGTGTGCACTGTTTTGTTTAGGGATGCGGTGTTGCCATACTTGCGGCTTGGAATTTACTTTTTTGGTGGATGGAAAAATGTTGGGTTTTACTGTCCGGGCGTGTTTTCCATGCACCTTTTCCAACCCCAGACTGATTTCTTTTTCATGGAATTGAAAAAGAAATAAATATAATTATGGCATTTTGTCCCCCTAATGCCCGCCATTTTCACTTTGCATATATCTCATATGCAATAATATTTTTTCTCTTTTCAGTCCCTAGTACACTTTGTATTTTCTTTAGCAAAACCCCTGAATTTAGTAAATTTTCTCTTCAAAAACCTCTTCATGTACTTTTCCTTACTTCACAAAAACCCTTAAATTAACCCCCTTAATAAAATCCCTTCCCCTTCACTTCACGTCTGGTTTTTTTTTCCCCAAATTAAATTCTAACTCCTTCCATTTGGTAGATCAGAAAGGTTTTAAACCATGGGTTTTTCCCCCCAAATCCCCCCCAGTTTCCATTTATCGGGGGGTTTTGTGGTGTTGTTGATGCCTGACCCGTTTTTTTGACTCAGCCATTTTTAAAACACTGAGGGGAGTAAGCCACCTAAACCGACTTTCTTGAGTTTATAGTTATTTGGCGCTTTCTGCTAGTTCTTCATGTACACGGTCAGTGATTTAGGTCAGCTACTAAACATTAACCTTAAATGTTTAACATTCCTTCTTTTCCGATGGCACTGAGGGATATCCCACTATAACCCTTTGGGGTTTGTATGTTGATTTGACGAGTTCCCGTGTTTCCCCCTTTGTTTGCACTGGGAAGGTGATTGATGGTTGTACGATGTGTGTACTGTCAACGACCATATTATGGCCTTTTTATTAGTCTAGATATATAAAAAGTTTGATTTTTTTAGGGTTTTTTTATCATTTAGATCAATTCTGATAGGGGCAAATAAGTCGTAGAGTTGATATATAAGCTGATTAAGCGTAAAAATGGGGGGATTCTGGTGGCACTCGGGGCGGGAACACTGCCCGGTGTTCCCCTTGGTTCCAGCTGTCGTCAGTCTGAGGATAATCCCCCCTATGTTTTATGATGCCAAATAGTCAGTATTATATTAGAAAGAAAAATGCAAGAAAGGCGATTAAAAAAAAAAAGAAAATAAATCCAAAAAAAAAAGTAGGCGTGAGAGATCGCTACCCAAAATCGCCCTCACCTACCTGATATAAATGACATAATTTCTTGTAGAAACTCGTTAGGAAAACATTATTCTGGTACCATTGTGTTGCCAAAAAGTTTTAGCTATTTTTTAGTATATATTTTTTCGTTTTTCGGTGAGCGCGCGCGGAAATTTGCCCTACGCCCTTCACTCTTTGTCATCACGTCACTGTGCTGTCACCACCCCTCTTGCCATCTCTTTTGCTG